>VXBB01015723.1:207641-232515 GCA_013399915.1 Illadopsis cleaveri | reverse complement strand
GTGACATGGGCAGTGAGGTGACACGGCAGTTGTCACACCCACCCTCTCCTGCTCTTTCGAGGCACGTTTGACTGGTAAGATGAGTGTGTGCAGCTCAGCCACACACGTCTGTAGTCCATTGGAGTGTGTGTTTGGGGGACACGAGGTGCTTGCCCTTTTTTTAGGTCCAGATGAAGCTGCCAGTGGTATGTCCAGGGCAAACCCCAGGGATTGGATGTGCAGGCTGGAGAGGGGTGAGTGCCCCTGGGTGCCGTGGGTGTTTGTGCTGAGCGTGTGGCACTGCTGAGCACAGCTGGTGGGGCACTGGCTGCTCAGCATCCCTGCTGAGGAAGGTGCAGAACAGGCATCTCCTCTCCACATCTGGCAGGCAGGTCCCACTGTCCATCAGTAAAGTGGCTTTTTTCCAGTGTGGAAACCCTGTGCTGGGGTGCTGGGACTCTTGGCCTTAACCCCTCACGAGACTTTCTGTGTGAATGGGAGCAGCTGCCAGACCAAACCATGCTCAGAGCAGTGGGTTCAGAGGGAGATGTTCACCTACCAAATCCTGGGAAGGGGCTTGTCCAATCCTGTGCAGGCTCGAGTGCCTATTCAGCCTGCAGGGTCAGGCAGCCCATCCTGTTAAGCGGGGTTGACCCTCCAAGCAGCATCCCAGGGCCAGGAATGGTTGTCACTTCATGAGGTTGGGTCAGCAATGGAGTAAGAAATGTCTGCTGTACTTTTCAACAGAAAGATTTCCAGACTGCAGTTCAACAAGGTGAAGCTTGAAGATGCTGGGGAGTACAGCTGCGAAGCGGAGAACGTTTTAGGGAAAGACACCGCAAAAGGCAGCCTGAATGTGAAAAGTGGTAAGTGAAGAAGCCAGCAAATGTCTCGAGCTGTCTGCCATTCCACAGAAAGGTTCTGCACATGGTCTGTCTTGTATTTTGTTTCATGCTTTCAGGATATGGAGTAAAACAATCTTGGGAGATAAGAAAAATGCAGCTTAGCATAAATGTTTATCTTTGTTATCTGTCACTGGCAATGTGGTTAATTTACATTTTAAATAAACTTACAGTCTATGTACTTTTTTAAAAAAAGGGGTAAGGAGGAAGGAAAGCTGGTGGGCTCGATGGTTTCGTTTTTTAAAGAATTTCTGAGAAGCAAAACTCACCAGAGGACAAGTAATTAGACCATAGCTTTGTGATGAGTGAAGTTGCTTCTGGTTTTCATCCTAGAATGTGTGCTCCATCTCTTAGAGCTCAGTGGATGGAGTCTGAGGTTAGGTGGTTTTATTATTATTATCTTGGTCATAATAATTATATTGCTTAACACGATGGTTTGGATGCACCCTCCGGCTCAGAAAGTCCCTACAGTGGCTGCCAGAAGCTGGGAGGGCACAGTTGGGAGGGGGTGACTGAAATTCCTCAGCTCTTCCTCCTGCCATTCACAACGGGCGCTGTGGCAGCCTGGGCTCTGAGCACTGGCCTCTGGCTCTGGGCTCTGCAGCCCTTTGCTGGGATCCAGCTTTTTGTTCTCTCACCAGCCTCACCCCAGTGTGAGGGAAGGTGGCTTTCTCCTGCTGCTTCCTGGCAGTATTTTCTCTCTTCACCTCAGCGTGTTTGCCATCCTGAATCTTTTGTTCCGTGAGGCTGCAGCGTCACACAGCCAACCTCCCCCTCGGCTATCCTGCCTGTGCAGTCCCAGCCCTGGCAGAGCCTGGAGGAAGGCTCACACCTCCCTGCCTTCATCCTCCGTGTCTGTGAGCTCAGCCTGGCTGCTCTGCTGGGTTTATTTCTGATTGTGATAGCAAAGGTGACCCAAGTGAGAAACTGAGGCATTGCTCTCCATTTTTTTTTTTCCTGGCTCATGCTCTGGCTGTCCCACACCACATAAACTGCTCCTGTTTGATGGGAGCTGCATGTGCAACCTCCCTTCCCCGTGTGCAGCCACCAGAGCTCTGTCTGCCTCCTCTGCTGGCCCTTCCCCATCAGCAGCACCCCTCTGCAGGAGGAGGAGTGTGGTTGAGCAGGTAAATGCACGTCTGGCACTTTCCTGCCTCCAGGCAGGGAAGGCAGCACATGCCAGGGGTCAGCTCTCCCTCTGCAGGGTCACACTGTGTGGCCAGGACCACTCACAGCAGCCATGGGCTCACACCTGAGCTGCCCAGAAATGTGTTGAGACCTGAAAAACGTGAAAGGCACACAAAGATCTCGCTGTGAATCTGGTGGATTCCCTGCCTGGATGAACCCATGTTCTCAGCTGCTTTGCCTCTCTGCCCTTGGCTTGCTGCTCAGCTGCACACACACCTTGCTGCTGTTTGCAGACCACCTGCCAGGGCAGCAGGGCCAGCTGCAGCCCCCTGCAAAGGCAGCCCAGGTGATGGTGATCCCTGGAGGCTGTTTTGGCCCCCTGTGCACTCTTTTTTCCTCTTTCCCCTGGAGCTACCCAGAGTTAAACAGCCTTCCCCAGTGTGCAGGCATGAGCTGGCCTGGAGTATTCCTCTCCCCTTACTGCTGGGGCTTCCTGTGCTCTTGCAAGCTTTCTGCACTTCTGCAGTCTCGCTTCTTCTGTGGTATCTTTCAGTAGAAAACTCCTCGGGGCATCTGAATCCACACGTGTGTTGTCCCCTGTTTCCTCTTCCCCAGGCACTGATCCTGTTGTGGCTGCCATTGCAAAGTGTTCTTTGCTCTATTCCAATACCACTTTTCAGTTTCAGAAAAGCAACTTTTCAGCCATAGAGATCTGTTGCAAGTCACCAAAACCACCATATCTTTAGAGAGGGAGAGTGGCTGCAGAGCAGGGACCCCTTGGTACTTTGAAAATGCCCATCAGCCAAACCCTCACCTCATCCCTCCTCTACAATTCCAGTATTTCCACAAAACCTCCAGCTCAGAAAAAAAAAAATGCTTTTGCACTGAGAAACTTTGTGAGGGTGTTAATTTCTGAGGAAATGCCTCTGAACTTAGTCAAAATACACTGTGCTTCAGTATTGCAGATTTTTATGACTTTGAAGTAAATTAGATGCTTTCTCAGAAAAATGTCCCGTTTCCCAGTTCTCTTTATTGAATAGTCTAATGTTGATATCACATGGCCATGAGGGCACAGGTGACATGTGACTGTTTCAGATTCTTTTTTTGCTCAGAAAATTTCTAGGCTTCTCCTCCATTGCCCTGCCCCTTAATAAACACTGCAGAAAAAAATCAAGTAGTACAAAAAATTCTTTCTGCTTCTAGATTTTTGTGGTGGTCCCACCTCTGTCTCTGGCAGGCAGTGCACCCCCAGCCCAGGCTCCTGGGATTTTCTCCTCTGTGCATCCAGAGAGTGTGAGGGGCTTCTCCAAAGGTGCTGCTGCTGTCAGCAGGGTTGAGTAGAGCTGGTGTCTGTGGGTGTGGGGGTTCCCAGTATCCTGGTTAAAAAAGAGGAAATCACTCCCTGTGCTTGTCTCCCCTCTTGCCTGGAGCCCTGGCCTTCATCTGTTTCATGTTCCTCCACCTCTTGTGCAAGCATTAATGAGTGCTGCAGAACTTCACATACCCGTGGGCTGGAGGCTCTTCAGAAAACCCCACCTTTTCCTAAACTCCACTTTTCCCCCACTGTCATGTCCTGCCATCCCATCTTTGCACTCTTGTGGCCATCAGGGCTGAGAAAACCTCCCACAGTTTCGCTCATCTCCTGCCAGGTGAACCCTGAGCCATTTCTGCATCTTTGTGGTGACACGAGGCCCTTCACAGCGAGGGGACACCGTGCCCTGTGCCATGCCCTGCAGGGACACTCCTTGTCCTGCCTCTGGCACCCCCATCCCCTGCCCTAAACCAGCACTAACACCTTGGCAGACCCCAGCAGCACCTGCCCCTCTGCTCCTCCCCACAGTAGCTAAGCCCACCCTGCTCTGCTCCAAGGAGACATTTTGTTCACTACTTTCTTGCCTTAATTTCCCCAGGAACAACGAAAGCACCACAAGTCTTACCAGCCTCAGAAACTAAAATAGTTGTTATGGAAGAAGAGTGTAAGTACCTCTCCCCCACTCCCCCCATACAGCTGCTTTCCCCTGATTTCTTTGTTATTATGAGACATTTTGCATAAATGCTTTATTGCCTCCTGGAATCTTCTTTAATCACTCCCTCTGTCTGATTTTTTCCCGAAGCCACTGATCTTTCTTTCCCTGGATCTTTTAAAAAAAAATCTGATTTGTATTGCTGTTGTCTATCTTGGAGAGGGAGACTTTGATAACTATTGCAATGGCAGCTTGAAGAACATGCTACTTAAAATTGCAACTGAAGTTAAAGCATTCCCAGCTCTCTCAGTACATGGAGTTATTGATACTTGCAAGATGTGCTTGCTATGGTCTTTGATTTAACAGGGTTTTCTTTTATTGCTTTGTTTTTGTGTTTGGATTTGGTTTGTTTTTTGGGGGTTTTTTTGGGGGGTTTTTTTTTGGTGTTTTTCTTTTTTCTTTTTTTGGGGGGGTTTGGCTTTTTTTGGTTTTTTTGGTTTTTTGTGTGTATGTGTGGGTTTGTGGGGGTTTTTTTGTTTGTTTGTTTGTTTGGGGTTTTTTTGAGGATAGTTAATAAAAGCAAAACAAGCTGTAGGAAGTACAAGAAAAAAGACATCAGTCTTCTAAGCATAGGTAATAAGAAAATTGCAGAAAATCCATCCATGCCCTGCCATCCCATTTTTTTCTGAGTCATCAGAAAACAAAAACAGATTTCCCCAAATGCTTAATTTGATTTAATGTGGCTGAAATTCTTTTCAGCATTCCCTCCTATTCAGTTGTCCCAAAAGCAGTAGAAAATGGGCACAGAGCAATAAAAATCAAGGAAGGGATACAGGTTTAGATTAGAATCCTGGTGCCTGGATGTTGGCTCAGCAATTTATGTCTGTTATGTTGTTATGTCTGTGTCAGGGGGTCTCTCCCCAGTGAGGACCCACCAGGATCCTGGTAAAACCCTTGGGAAGGCAGGAGCAGGCAGGGATTTTGAGATCCGTGCTGTGTTTCCATCCCAGCTGCAGATGCCCAGAGCTGAGAGCACAGCTGGCTGTGCCTCACTGCTGGCAATTCTGCTCTGCAGATTTTATGGGCATGTTTCCTCCTTGGAAAGCTCAGTCTTTTATGGTTTTAAAAGAAATCTGATTGTAGCCACAGCAGGCGCTGGCCAGGTATCCTTTAAAAGCTTTTCTGATTAGAAAACTGCACTTAAAATGAGCTCTTGTGTAGTGCTTAGCCTTGCACTGCACTAGAGACACCAAGCTGAGTTACAGCATCATTAATGCCATGGCCACAACATCCTTTCCCAGGATTTTTCCTTTGTTTCCACCAGAAGAGATCCATGCTACTTATTTGCATCATATTAGATAAATACTATTTTCTTAAAAGCCAAATCTCAGAAAGGAAACACAGAAATTTCCCCTTTTGGAAAACTTCTTTCCTCTGTGGGTGCATCATCACTGTTGTTCTTTTTTTTTTTTTTTTCTGATGATGGGAAGAGATGGCAAGGTCCCCAGAGTTAAAGTCGTAACTCACTTTTTCCTTCACATTCCTTTTTTGCAATATCTCCCAAGTGCTATCTGAATAACTCAGAGTCTCTCTGGTTTTTATGGTGATTGATGCTGTGTCACAGAATTGCACGTGTGTACAGCATGTGGGGAGGTGATGAAGGTGTTGTGAGGTGGGAGGATCTGGAGAGCAGACAAGTATCTCATTCTTGTACAAGTCTTGCATTTCTTTTCAGTGTCTGTATTCAGAATCACCTGTAGGTTGTCCCTACTCTCATTGTTTCACTGAAATCTTGCAAATCACTTGCTGGATTTTAAATACTGATGCCCCCACTACCTCGTTTGTGAATAGCATGAGGTTCCACTCAGCTTCATTGGTGGTGCAGCAGCCTCATTCATGGTGAAAAGGTGTTCAATGAGACACTTTGTTCTGTGCTTGTCCTGGGCTAAGGTTGTGCAGCTGGGTGGCCACAGTGGCTCAGCTCACAGGCAGGAACTTGCAGGGATGTGGTAACTTGATCGTGTGCCCTGATGGAGACAGAAAGGTCCTTTATGCTCATTTCAACATCCAGAGAGCTCAGAATGGCCACGTGAGCCTGTCACAGTGCAGTGTGAGGCAGCTAAACAAGGTGCAGGAGTCTGTGGCTATGGACATGTTGGGTAAACAGGATAGGAACCAGTGCTGACATTTGGGAGCATTCTGATGGAAGCAGAAAGGGAAGAAGGGTCAGAGAAATCTGGAGAGCATTCTGAGATGGAAGGTTTAGGCAGGACAGAGATTGTAAAACTCTCTCAAGGTTTAATTTTGAAAAGGTAAGATAATGTTTGAAGTCTCTGAGAAGGTCAGGTAATCCCTTGTGCTTGTTTTCTGCTGTTGAGTTCTCCTCTAGTTCCTTCCCTTGACTTCAACAAGCAGGTGAAGCCCTGAGGGTGAGGAGAAAACAGGCCAGGTGGAGGAAGCGTGGTTTGGATACAGGAGGATGTGCCAGTGGTGGGCAGGTGCTCTAAACCAACATGTGGATCATTGCAGCTGCTCCCCTGGACTCTGCTTGTGCTCCCTGCTCACTCTGGAGCCGGGTGAGTGCCTGGGTGATGCTTTATCAGCCTCTGTGGGCTGTCAGTGCCCTTGGCTGAGGGTGCCCTGCAGCAGAGAGAGGCTGGGGGTCACAGGAGGAGGTGAAATGGAGAAAGAGCAGAACAGACAGGGCTGAGCTGTGCTGGGAGAAAGAGGATTGGGGGGTAATATGAAGCACCTGAATGAAAGCTGGGCTCTCTGGGTTTAGTTTTGGGGCCTTTATTTCATCTGCTGGGGATCATGAGCCCTCCCTAGAGTCTCTCTAGAGATCCCTATGGGAAAGGTAACTGAAACAGTCCTTTTTTCTCCAATCTAGTCTAACTCTCCACACCCCAGTGTGGGTGCACAGATTTCATAGCTGATACCTTGGTGATGCCATTGCACCGTTTGTAGCCTCATTGGTGCAGACTCACTGAGGCAATCCCTCTCTAGTTTGATCCCTTCCCTGATGCCCAGCCTGGCTGGGTGTTGGAAATGTTCTCCTCACTTTGCCAGGTGAGCTCAGCCTGATGGACTTGCATGATGGCAATGGCTGTGCTGTGGTTTGTGAGTTACAGTCCCCACAGGGACATATGCCACGAGGTTATGACTCAACCAACCCCCCCCAGACCAGCTGTCAAATCCAGTCTGGCATGGCCTTTACTGGGTGACCATGGCAGACCTGCCTGTGAGTTGGCTGGTCAGTCCCTGGCCCCTTGTCCTGGTTTAGGGCAAATTTGGGAGGAAACCTCCAAATGGGGTCCCTCTGGAAAAGTAAACCCAAATGGCCCTACCCCAACTGGTCTGGGAAAAAAAATCTCCTTAGAGAACAGTGGAAAAAACTGTTTATTTAACAAATGAAGTGCCCACAAGCACAAAAAATGAATAGCAGGAAACAACAAAACCTCTTGCCGTTCTGAAGAGAGATGGCAAATTGCAAAAGTCCTTGCCATGGGTTGGCTCAGCTCTCTCAGTCCCTTATCAGTCCCTGCTGGAAAAAGCCAAGGTCCAGGCCCCGATGGGCTGCAGGTGTGAGATCCTGGTGTCTCTCTGGGTTCCCAGTCCAGGGCAGGTTTAAACAGTCCCAAGAAAAAGGGAAAAAAAACAGTCCAGGGAACTTCTCTGCCTCAGCTAGCTAAACTAACTAAAAGCACAGGAGATCTCTGTCCCACTGTCTGTCCGTGCTGCAGACAGCACAATCCAGGAGCAGAATGTGGAGCAGTGAGTGCACTTTCTGAAAACAAACTGCACGCTTCTTCTCTCCCCCCCTTCGCTCTCAGAACCAGTCTGAAAGGTACAGAACACACCATCCAACATAAACAGAACAGACAATTGGGGATAAAGCCCCAGGACACCCCTCCAGCTCCCTGAGCTCTCCTGGAGCCGCCAGTGCTGCAGGTGTGAGCAGGGCGCTGTGGGTTTGGAGATGAAGGGTGTCCATCCAGCCCAGAGCATGGGCAGAGCAGACACAAGTCTGGACATGTGAACAGAGCAGTTTTCACCATTAAACTAAAAATAAGTCCTGGCGTGGTCTTTGCTCAGGCAATTTAAACCCCACTGCTGGAGGTGTGGTTGTAATTGAGCAGAACCTGCACGCACGCAGGCACGGAACCTTGGGGTGATTCTGCTGATCTCACTGGCAGTCTGCAGAGAGCTGTGTGGTGCCTGGCAGCTGCCAGACCCTGCCCATTGCTCATTTTGCACACTGTGTATTTTTTAAGTAGTCACACAGCTGCCACTTGAGGTGTGGTGTAAAGACAGGCAGTGACTCTAAAGGCAAAGAGGGGCAGGATGAAGTGTGGGGTGGGAGCTGATGTTCCCTGAGAGCACTGAGGCTGAGCCCAGCCTTCAGAACTGGGCTCTGGACCAGGGGATCTGCTCTTCTGGCTCCATCCTGGGATCCTGGTGTGTTGCTTCACTTCTTGGGCTTCAGCTGCCCTGCTTGTGAAGCTTTCACGCTGGCATTGGCTCTGTGAAAGGATTTTTAGGTTGCTGAACTAATCCCCTCATTGAAGTATCATGTTGCTGCTATTACAATTGATGATGGGGATTTGGGAAAATGCTGTGCTGCTGTCATGTGCATTTTCAGACCCCTGTGGCAGAGAAGAGCACAGGAAGGGCTCCCTCATAAAGCTGCAGAGATCATTCCAGAGGAGCAACCAGAAGCTTGACAATAACACAGGACTTTGCCCCTGCAATAGCTGCCTGTCCCATGGAAACAGGCAGCCCCTGAGTGCTCAGAAACCTTTAAACTTGTTTCTTAGTGAAACCCCTGAACAGTGCAGATGGGAGAGGTGGGGAATGCAACCTGTGCCGTTTGGATCAGCAGCATCTGATGCTCCCAGATGAGTGCCTTGCAGTCTGGTATTTATATCTTGGGATGAACTCCTAGTCTGTAGCTATTGATCCTAATGATCCCCTCGGGAACTGGAAACATGATTCCAGCAGGGTGTATTTCAATAAAACGTGGGGGTAAATATTTGGTCATTTCCAAATGAATAAACACACAGCAGCAGAATTTTTATGAGCTCCAGAGTCCCCAGTCTGCTGTCAGGCAAGCCCCAGTGTGCACAGGCCCTTCTGATTTTATGTACAGATAACAGCAGGGAGCATCCAGACTCTGCTCAGGTTTATTGTGAGAGGAGGTGTCATATCACACATACAGAAATCTGCCACAGAGGGGATGGTGAGGATCACCAGCCCCTCCATGTATTCATCAGTGTAAATCATGGATTTAGTGTGGCTCACACCAGGATTACAGCACTACAACCAAGGGATATCTTGGCCAGACACCTTCTCATCCATGTTCTTCTAACAAGCAGTTGGATGAACTCTTTTGAGAGGAACCTCAGCCATTCTGTGTTTTATCAGTGAGTACACGAGGCATATACAGAGCAGGCAATCTATATACACTCCCCAACCAGCTGAGTTCATCTGTCTAACTGAATGTCTAAATATTGAGAGAATAAAGTGTCTGTGCTCTATGAACCCACCAGCCAAAGTTATTTATGAAGAAGAAAAGGAGCAGTGAAACCATCGCTGCCTCCCTGCCCTCCTCGACAGTAGCTGTAGTTCGTGAAAAATTAACTATAATTTATAGCCCAGGCTGCATTAATTAACTCTTTGCAGGGGGAGTATTTCACCAGACTTCTGAGAACAGGCTGGTGAGCTGCCTGCAAAGGTTAAATGACGTGCATGGCAGGAATTGTGTAAGAATCCCTGCACAATCATTAATGGCCTTTCTGCGTAGATGGGTTGTGCGAAGGGAAGTGCACCTGGCAGAATCACTGCCCCTGGCTCTCTTCTCTGCTGCCCTGTCATTGATGATAGTCCAGAATAACTGAGGCATGTGGAAAACAGACTCTCTGAATGACTCCAGTGCTCTGAATCTCTCGTGTGTTTATGCTGCTCTGTCCTCACTGGCTGGGGCAGCAACAATAAAACGTGGCTGCAGATCATTCACAAACACATCATCAAGAGGCAGCTTTCTTTTCCCTGTCCTCAGTTCCTTACTCCCCTCTTTTCTTCACCTCCCTACTCCCCTCTCTTCATTGTCCTCACCTCCTCCCTCCCTCCTGCTTTGTTTTCAGTCCTGGTGCTGCAGACCAGCTGGAGGTCTGACCTGCTGCTGGGTGAGCTGATCCAGCCCTTCTCTCACCCTGTAGGGCCTTTCTGACCAGTTTGCCACTCTGTGCCACTGGTCAAAAGGAAATGTCACCCCTTGCTTGCCTCATGCACACTCCTGCATGAAGTTTTCTGCCTTAATTTGTTGAAGTACCTGAGGAGGTTCTTGGGACATGACTGGTGTTGCTGCACAACCCCCTCATCACATCCCACTGCCTTCATGAGTCCTGTTCCACCCTGCTGCCACCCAAAACTGCTCCCTTGCTTATTCAGTTCTCCACTCATCTCAGCAATTTTTTAACTTTCCAAGCCATTTGGGAGAGATGGAGTTGTGTTGGAGGCTGAATGAAGGAGTTGTTCTGCCACACCAGCCCATGGGGGGTAAAGTCTGCCTGGTGTACAGCAGTTAATGTGAAATAGCTGTGGGAAGTGATTTCTGGATCACCAGGCACAGCTGTGTAGTGTTTGGCACTGAGGTGAAAGTACCTGCACGTCATTTATCTGTAAATAAACTGTGTGTGAGGTTCACTGTACCAACATCCCACATCCCAGAGGACTCTGGCCCAGGCATGCCGTTGTTAAAGTGTTTGCAGTGGGCCAGACTGATGGGGAGTACAGCTAAACACAAAGTAACATGTGAACCTGGGAATTATCCCACTAGCCTGGTGGAAACCCACTGAAATCTCCCTTGGCACCATGCTTGGAGGTGCTGGTATGTGATCTGCAGCCACAGGGTGTCAGAGGGCCACGCTTCAGCCCAGGCACAATTAACATTTTCAAAGTGAGACATCTTGCTTCCCTTTGTCCTCCCACTAGAGCTTGGCTGGTCTCTCCATCTTTGCTCCCTAAATAGTTGCTCCCAGGAATGCTGCAGCAACATCCCAGGGTGATCAGGCACCTTGGAAAGCTCTAGACTGCATGTTACCACATAGCACTGAGATTTCAGGGTTATAAGAGAGAAAGATCTGTATTTGGTACATCAAACCTCACAACAAACACTAGGAATGCCTATGACTGGAATAAATATCCCATAAATACTGTGTGTGCAGTGTGGTCTCACTATTTCCAAAGAGAAAAACAGAACCAGGGGTGACCCAAAAAAGAATACAAAGAGATCACTGCTTCCCAGCTAGGGAAGGAGATTGCTGGCTGTGCCTGTAATGCCACAGGTAGCACAGGGGAAACCAGGGGGGATAATGACTAGTTGTTTCTAACACAAGAACCAGGAAAGGGCAGGTTAGAAGAATTAAATGGAGATGTGGCCCTGCATGCTGTGTGCATAGCACTGGAGCTCTTGTCATAAATATTGTGGGTGCTGCAAGATTAGATTTGTTCAAACAGCAACTGAACCTGTTGGTGGAAGAATCCAACCAAGGCCACTAAATGTGACACCACTTGAGGCTGCCTTGGGCTGTCTCTGAGCTGCCCATCCTGGATGGCCTAAGGAGGATTATCACTGCATGCTTGTGCTGATCTTCTTTTCTAAACTTTGCCACTGTTGGTCCCAAGGCAGGGCTTTGGCTTGACCAGTCTCAGAGTTTAAAATGGCCCAATTTCCTGATGCTCTCTTCTCAACAGAGAACTGCCTCTCTCTGTGGCCTTTGCCACATCTCTGTGCTGACAAATGGGCTGTAGTAATATGATCCCATGATTCAGTTTTGAAACACTTTGTGCTTCTTTGGGATTAAAGGCAAGGTACCTGCAGGAAACAGGGTTTAAAGGATAATGACATCAGCAAGATGCTGCTGGTAGAGGTGATCAGCCATGTATGTTCCTGACAGGCACAGCTCTGCTGACAGCTCTCCCCTAGAAGTGCCCAACATGCCCAAGCCTCAGTCATGTCAGGCTCTTTTCTACCTGTTTAAAAGGGACAAAACTGTTTCTGTGGGATGAGGATCTCATGCAATCTCTGGCTGATGAGCACTGTAATCCTCCCTGGTATCACCTCACACAGCACTGCATCTTCCCAACCACCTTTCCTGGTGGGTTGAGCATCTTCTCACCTGGGCTGTTTCCTGTGGGGAGGTTTCTGGCCTCTGTTTTCAGTTCTCCCTCTCTGCCCCTCTCTTGCTCAACCAAGCTTGCTCCAAAATCATTCCCTGTAGGGTTTATGATGCAAGACTTTGCCAGATGGATCGTTTTGCTTGCTACCAAGTGGTGTATTTGATGGTTGCAGGGGTGACAGCTCCCTGCAGCCTGTGCTTGTCCTTCACCCACGTGCCTTTCAATCTGCACCAGCCCTTTGGCTGATGAAATTTCAGTGCTCCCTGATCCAATGGTACACTTGCAGAGACCCACACTTATCAGAGACCCACAGCTCTCCTCTGCTGAATAGAAATGGGCTACTATCTTGTAAAGGTATAAATTATAAAGTCTTGTCTGTATAATGAGTCTGCATTCCCCAGATAAATTACACGGACTCATAATGGCTTTGTCTTTTAGTTGCTATTAATCTTAACTGGGAGGGAGTGCTGAATTTCCTGCAGGAGTGTGGGATTCAGGTTTTTGGAAGAGCTTCACTGGAGGCTTGGTCAAGCCATCCTGTGCTCCAGCACTGCAGTGTGTGCACACTGCTGTCCACATTTGGCTCCCAGCTGGCTGGCAGGACGTGCCCTGAGGGAGCAGCTGCTGTCCCAGGGCTGTGAGAATTTTCTGTCTCTGCTGGAGTGTTCTCCCTGTCTCGTTAGCAGAGCACTTTGGGACAACTTGCTGTGCCCTGGATAAGTGTGAAAAGACAGAGCCAGAGGCAATGGTTATTCAAGGCAAAGTGTGGAAATAGCTCAGCTCCCTGCACAGCCCCAGCCTGTCAGTCAGTGGGAGGCACCCAATCCTTATGGGAATGGGAGACAATGGATGGGACAGCAGAAATTCAACCACACTGAGCAGTGAGCTTGGCCCTGCCCTGAGCCCAGCACAGGTAACAGCCTGGGCTGCCCCAGCTGGGCACAGCCCACTGGGAATCTCCTCCCTCAGAGAGGCACCCAAGAGGACCCCAAAATCGTGAGAGCCAGAACAAACTTGTCTTGGCTGCTGGTGTGCCAAGCATCACCCACATGTGAGAGCCTGCACAGGGTGCTGATAGCCCTCCTTTGCCTGGGAGAGCCCAGATGTTCCCAGCAGGTGCTGGGCTGCAGCTGGACATGCAGCCCTTGGCTCTGGCGTGTGGGCTGCAGGCAGAGGCAGCCTCGGAGCACCTGCAGAGGTGGGATGAGCACAGGGGAGTGGGGAGCAGCCCTGGCTCCCTCCAGGACAGGCCATGGCTTGCCCTGCTGCTCCTCCTGTGGCTCTGCCTGGCTCTGGTCCAAGCTTTCTTCCTCGAATCCCGTGTCAGTGAGGAGTTCAGGCTTAGTGATGGTGTCACTAACCTCTCCACGAGGCTCCTTCATGCTTTGGAAAACAGGATGGAAGGGAATATCTCCTCAGAAGCCTTGACTGCAGCATAAAAGGTGCTGCAAAGCAGGCAGGAGCCACACTGCTGGAGGTGTAACTGTGATAGAATCTGAGCAAGGTGGGTAGTCCAGGAAAGAGAACTGTTTTTAATGAGTTTAAGTGTTCAGTTGTAAAAAAAATCCGTGCTGTTTAGTGCCCAGCACTTCTTTGACTTATGTGAAGATGGATCTGCATTCCCCAGAGCTGCTCACCTTCTATAACCTGTATTAGTGACCTAACAACTGATTTTTTCCTTCCTGGAAGCCTTTGTTTTACCTTTGGAGACTCTGCTTTGGGCTGTAAGCTTATCAGAGTCTCTCAGAGACAGGAATGACAGTGAAATTCTGCAGACTGCCTTCAGGTTTTCTTGTAGCTTACAGGACTGTAAAGCTTCTTCTCTAGAAAGAAGTTTAGATTTGGAAAACACCTGTATCCCAGGAAATCTGAGTCATGCTGCCTCCCTCACAGCACGAGCTGGGGCTGGGGCTGGCTGACTTCTGCTGGCTCTGGTGGGGCAGGACAGAGAAACACTCAGGGAAGGGCAGGCACAGATGGAGCTGTTCTTGCTTGTGCCAGAGCTGCTCCTGGCTCTGAAAACTCCACTGACAGAGGTGCAGAGCAATCCAAAGTCCCCTGCAGCACCTCTGGGTCTGGGTGCAGTGTCCTGATATGCTCAGGCCTCTGTCACTGTGGCTCTGTGACTCTGCAGCTCCTCTTCCTCCTGACCTCCTGCTGGCACAGCATTCTGAGCATGAGGGGGGACCAGGGACAGTGGGAAAGGGGCGCTTCCCTGCAGTTTGCCAAAAATATGATCTTGTGCTACGTGCTGGCTGCCGAGAGGAAGATGAGTCCTCAGCTCCTCACTCACTTGGCCCCTTTTGCTGGGAAGGGAAGGGTCAAGTTTCAGCCCTGGGACCTGAAGGTGGGTCTGAAGGCACAGGGTAAGGTTTGTAGCTCTGGGGATTTTATTTTGGCAAACGAACTCGTAGAAAATCATCTAAGGAAGAAGAATTGCCCAACAAAGGAAATAACAATATATCCTTTTTGTGTGTGTTTTTGTTTTCCCTGCAGTAACCACAACTCTCTCCTCCTGGTCCGGGCATGCCAGAAAATGCAACGAAACAGCCAAGTCCTATTGTGTCAATGGAGGGGTGTGCTACTACATCGAGGGGATTAATCAGCTGTCGTGCAAGTAAGTGAGTGGAGTTCTTGTGTCAATATGGAAATTTCTTGGCTGAGAGAGAGGAGACCTTTGTGCAACTGCCAGAGTGGGGGGAGCTCTGAAATTCTCTTGGCAATTGCAGTTTGAGCTGTGCAGGTTCAGAAAGGGGCACTAGAGGGGCAGGGGTGGGGGGGGAAAATTCGTGTTTTCCTTTTTTGTGTGCGTGTCACTGTTCACTTCTCCTGGCTTTTCTCCCTCTAAGAATATGTTTGTCCTGGCTGTTTCTTCTCCCTTTCTCCCCTTTCTCCTCTGCAGCTTTGGGGGAATTTGGGTCCCTTTTGCTCTCCCTGAGCTGACACGTCCCACCCTGCCATCAGGGGGACCTTGCCAGGGCACAGCCTCCTCCCTCCCCTGTGGCTGGAGGGGTCCCTCGCTGAGACCTGCCCCGACCTCTCCTGTACCTCATGGCCCAGGGTTAACCCCCAGCTGTCCCCTTCTCTGTGCAGCTTGGTGGCCACTGTGGGATGTTTGTTTCCCCCTTCAAACCTGCCAGGAAAACCAGAGATGTGTACTAAGTTATCCTTAAAATGAGCTTTGAAGAGTTTGAAGTGAGGGAAGAGGAATGGGATGTGAGACTTTTTCACCCTTGATTCAGAGCCAGAAAACCCAATAGCATCTCACACCTCACCCCCCAAGCCCAACAGTGCCTGGTGGATGAGCTGTGCAGTCTGATTGCTGGAGATGCAGGTACCCAGAGCTGCCCCATGGCTCCTGCACAGTGAGCAGGAGGTGATGCATTCACTGAGCAGATGGAATCCTCCTCTGAGCTCACCTGGTGACCCAGGCATCACTGCCCAACTTGGAGAAGCCCAGAGCTGACAGTTTTCTCCCTTTGGAAGCCAGAGACCTCTCAGTGGAGACACACAGCCAAAGGTATTTACATCTGTGGATGTCAGCCCAGCAGCACTGCAGGATGTGATGCTCATCAAAGTACCTCAGGCCTTGGAGGATGAACCTGAACTCAACCCTCACCCCTCGTGGGCTGGATCACACTGAGCACAGCTCCTCCCTTCTCCCAGTACTCCTTTGTTTTGGCAGGGAGCAGCAGGAAAGGCCACATGGAAACTTGTCCTGCTGAGCTCTTGTGCTCTCACTTTGCAGTGCAGGCTCAGCTGTGGTGGAAGGAGCATCTCCCAGTTCTCCCAGACTTGCCCCTTAGACACAGAAAGAGCTGGGCAGGACAGAAACCAGCAGCTGTGGCTTCCACATTTCCCATGTGCCTGGAGTGGGAGCAGCCCTTGTCCAGCACAGCCCTGTGCTTTAGTGCAGTTGTCACTGCCATTGGCTTCCTGGTGGCATTGTGGGTTCACCTTGTCACTGACACCTTGTCAGTGTTCCCCACAGGAAACGTGGGGGAAGCCCCATGTGATGGTTCAAGTCCCAGCCACCATTCTGGGGGAGCCAGGAAGCCCCAGAAATTCCAGTCTTTCCATTCTGGGAAGGGCTGAACCCTTGAAGTGTGGAGGAGTGTCTGAATCAACATCTCTGTCTGTAAGCAATGTGGTCATGGCAGAAGCAAAGATTTCAAAGCTATTTCTTTTGGGAAGAACTTAAATCCAGATCAAGATTCAAATGGGATCAATTTCTAATTACAAGAGTTCCCTAAACTCCAGCATACATAAGAACTGCATTTTCCTAATGAAGAATACTGTGGTAGTTGTCAAACATCTTCAGCAGCTGGACTGTTTGAACCAAAGTAATTCCAGCCTACCTCCCAAGCAGGCTGCTCCAACAGCTGATGAACAGAGGGAACGCTCACTGATGGATCCCATTGAGATTTTATGTGCCACACCAAACAGACCTAATTATTTCATATCATTTGAAAGCCTGAATTCCTCACTTTGCCGACAGTAAAATGATATCCTGTTCTGATGAGTTCTGAGGCACCAACTGCTAAAACCAGATGGGAACTGAAGAGGCGTGTGTGGAGGGGCAGGGAGGTGTTACCAGGAGGAGGTGCTGGGACGGTCTGCACTGTCACTGCTCATCTGCAGGAAAGGGAAAGGTGGCTCCATGTTCACAGAAACCTGGGGGACCTGAGTGCCCTCCTCACAGCACAGTCACCTCTGATCCTACTGCCTGAGGAGATCTCTGGGTGTTCATTCTCCTTGGGTGTTTTTATCATTAAATCTCAGACTGAACATAAGAAAACCTGGCTTTTCAAGTGGTGTGATTTTAGGGTTTCTGGATTCTGGAGGATAATAGTCATTGAGGAAGGCAGAAGCATTTGAACTGAAGAGTGTTTCCTGTAAAATGGCTCTCCCAGTGACAAGGGTGATTTTTGGGGAAGATG
Organism: Illadopsis cleaveri; assembly: GCA_013399915.1. NCBI lineage: Eukaryota > Metazoa > Chordata > Aves > Passeriformes > Timaliidae > Illadopsis > Illadopsis cleaveri. Next base: position 215,421 of record VXBB01015723.1, on the reverse strand, counting down.
CTGATGAATGAACAGACTTCACCTTTGCCTGCAAACAAAGATCTGATACCTTCCATGGTTTCCTGGTTGCCCCAAGACAGGAGATCTGCTGCTGTGGTTTGTGAAAGATGCATGAGGAGCACAGGGAGGAGGCAGAGATACAGGCTTCAAAGTTCATTTCTGATCTCTGCAACAGCAGCCTTGGCCCTTCAGCCTCCCTGTGCCTCTGGGCCAGGAGCGTGGAAGAGATCAGTAGGTTCTGCTCACAACCTCTTCAAATGCTTTGGATGTCAACAAGAGCCCCGTGAGCAGCTCCAGCCAGGAACAGGACATGTCCATGTGCTGTTCCCATGTCACTCTTCCAATCAGAGACAGCAGGGCCTTGGGGACAACACCTGGCCCCCTGTGCCAGCTTGCAGCCCTCCCTCACTGAATGCTCAGGGGATTCTACCCTCCCCCCAGCACCCATGGGATGTTACCAGCCTTTCCAGTACCAGCTAGCAGAATTTCAATGTTCCTGTTCACTGCCTGCCACCATCCTGTGATCAGCTTCTTGGAGTGGGTTCCATTCCTGCAGCTGTCCAGAAGGACAGGAAATCCTTCCTGTAGATGTTCCCCCTGGCAGTCTGGACCAAAAACAGCAGAGCAGTTCTCAAATAATTTCTTCTGCTGGTGTGGTTCATGCTCGATTTGCAACAAATACTGCCTAAATTGGCAGCTGGTTTTTTATTATTATTTTATAACAGGCTTCCCAGAAACGTGTTCCTCCCGGTCTTTTAAATCCTGAGGAACAAAGTATTTGCCTGTAAACCCACTTCCTCCCTCCCTTTTTAATACACTTCAGATAGACCTTGGACAAAGCATTTTCTTCACTGAGGAAGAGCCCAGAATGGACTTGGGTCTGTTCCAGAAATTGTGTCTTTCTGGATTGCGTTCTTCCGTAATTTTGTCCCTAATTTGAAGTAAATTCTACACATGCTAGTCCAAGAAAACCTGAACATAAAGGACTCTGTACTGTTATCCTGACCCTGCAAACAGACCACCTGGAAGTCAGATGGGAGAAGTGGGACCTGCCTCAGATATTCTGCAAATTTTCCATGTAAACCTGGGAAGCGACAGAGCCACACACAGACAGAACTGACTCGGCAGCCCTTGTAAATTAAAAAGCCTCAGGTTCTTGACAGGAAGAGTTTCTCGACCTTTCTCCAGATCATTTTGCTCACAGAGGCCTTAGGAGCTGGGCTCCAGGGCAGTGACAGGTTTGAGCAGAGCACATGGCACACAAGCAGGTCTCCAGGCCTTGTGCTGGGCTGGGACACACAGCAGTGGTGCCTGGTTTGTTGTGTCCAGTCAGAGTGTTGGGATGACTGGCTGCCTCTGCTCTTGGACCTGCCTCCATCCTGGAGCCCAGTGAGTCCTTGGCACAGCTCAGGGCACTTGGAGGCTGCTCCACTCTTTTATTGCTGGGTGCCCCACAGGGTTGTGCTATCCAAAGGGCAGAAATGCTCTTTTTCCCAGTTAGGTCTTGGCACACATTGTTGGGGTCTTCCCAGCCAAACAAAGCAAGCAAGTCAGGTCTCATCACTGCAGAGCCTTCTCTGCCCACTAAAACCCTCTTCACATCTCTTGTGTGTGATCGGGGCAATCAAAGTGATCTGCCCTGGGCCAAGATCTTGTGTGGGATCAGAAGACTTAAAGAGTATTACAGAGCAACACATCATGTTGGACCACTGGTGCTCACGAGAATCAGGCTGGAGGATTTACAGATGCTGACAGATAAACAGACTCTCTGGGTTTGGGGTGACAGCTCTCCCTTACATGGGGGAGGGAGGTCAGAGCACATCAGGCAAAAAGTGGAAGTCAAGGAGAGAATAAAAAGCAAAACAAAGCAAAAGGAGAAATGATCAGATTGTTTGAAAATTAATTGATGAATCCAAGCCACCAATTTTCAAAATCTCATATTCCCCTCCTCCAAGTGTATTGCTTCCTGCAGATTTTCCCAGGAAAGAGAAAGATCATTCTGAAGGGCTGGCCGCACTGCCAGCTCCCCTGTGCTTTCCCAGAGCACCATCCCAAGGTGTGAATGTCCCAGGGCTCCTGTATGGCCGTGCTCCTCCTGGCAGCACTGTTTGCTCAGCTGCCCTGTGGCATCCGGAGCTGTTCCATCCCTGCCAGTGGCATTTGGTCGGCACCAGCTGCTCCCTGCAGAGCCACAAGGACGTCCCTGTGCCCTGGGTGCACGAGCAGCCCTGTGGGGAGGTGTTGCAATGCCCTTGGAAGCGAAGAGCGAGGGGTGAAAATCTCCACATCCTGTTCCAAATCCCCCGAACCAGCCAGGACTCGTCCCTTGGGGTTTGCATGCTGTTTGTCTTGGGTGGTGAGATCAGGGCCCTTTCCAGGTTCGAGTGGCCCGTCTGTGCCTCCTGCTCCATGCACTGTGGCTATGTCAGGCCCCTGAGGCCCAGCAGAGTGTGGGAGCTGCTCCTGCAGCAGCAGAGGCTCAGTGAAGGCAGCAATGCAGGTCCTGCAGCTGCAGCCACTGTCCTCACTGAGCCCAGCAGTGGATGTCCCTGAGCTTTGGACTCCACTCTGCCACAAACATGCCTTGATTAGCTGCTCTGGAGAAGGCCTTGGTGTTTATTCTGGTTGCTTTCTCTTCTTCCCATCAGTGGTTTTGTGGAGTCCAGCCTTTTGTGGCTCTCCAGAGCCTGATCATCTGGGACTGGTCAGGGGACAATGACAGAACTGTCTTCTTTTGCAGCCTTCCCACAAAAAAAGCAACATTATGCTTGAAACATTTTTTTTTTCCATTTGCTTACTTCAGTGCATTGTGTCCTTCTGCTACAGCTTGTCTTTATCACGTTATTTTGAAGCACCTGCTCCTTCACATTTTTCTGTAGCATGGATTGCTTTATGAGAGCTACAAATCTGGCATATTCTAATTAATATCTGGGGGTGCAAAGGAGATGTGCCTGCCCTTGCAAGATTTAGAGCAACAGCTGGACAGAAAAAGTTTTGCTTCCAGCAGGAAGGCTATGATAATGAACGAAAAGTAACAAATAATAATTAACAATAACTATTGCCCCGCCCTGATACAGGGCAAAATGTCAAAGTTCCTCGATTTTCTGAAATAAGTGCCCAGCAAACATCATAGAAATGAGTCATTCAAACTATTTTGGTTTGTACTTTTTGAGATGCTTTATTTGATTGGTCATCTTACTGCATTTTTGTTACCATGTAAATATCTCACTGCAATTCATCCTGAACCCAAGAGCAGAATATTGCAGATGTTTTCAAAATGGGGTTATTAAAAAAAATAAAAAGGTCTCAAGGTCAAAACTAAAAGAATGGGATATTTTCCAGCAATAATAGAAAACAGAATCTGGACAGAAAAAAACCTGACCAATTTTATTAATGGCATTTGCAAGTCAATTTCAGAGGTAGGAATTAGACACAGAGAGATGGAGTTGAGCAAGGGCAGCTTTGGGAGTCTCCACTCAGGCTAGAGAGGGGACAAGGTGCTGTTTGCAAGGGGTTGGTGCACCCTTGTCCTTCCCCAGGACCATTCCTGCAGACACACCCTTGTCCACTTCCCTTGGCCCTTGGGGAGAGACCCATTGTGCCTCTGTGAGTGCACCATAAAGCCCAAAGGTGATATTTGCAGCAAAGTCCACCATCTGTGAAGTCCCTGCAAGAGTTTTCCAAAGAAGGAGGGATTTTGTTTTGCTGGGACAGCCAGAACCTCTTGAGTCAAACGTGCAGGAAGAAGAATGCCATGATCATCCAGCTCACAGCTCCCAGCTTCAGTGAGCCTTAACTTTCAGGTATTTTCCTCATGGCAGAAGAGCTTCCCTCACCACAGGCAGCAGATTTTAATGCAGAAGGGGTGATCTCCACTGCTCTTCCTGTCCAGACTGGGAGACCCATGTGCCAAGCATGCTAGAAATTTCTTTCCTTGAAGTCACATCTGGGGCCACAGTAATAAATAATAAATCATCTTTGGCAACTTAGAAGTTAGAGACAGATTTTAAAAGAAGGAACCAAAAGCACTGCATGCTCTCAAAGGTCTTCTGGTCACTGCTTCTGCCTGCAGCCTTGCTTATGAGAAGCCAGAACCCAGGTATGCAGGGGTGGCACATTGTGTCTTGACAGCTTGTACACAAGCTTGAGAGGTGACAGAAGGTGCTCTTGTTCAGGGGGGCTTTTTTTCTGTCACTTCTCCCCGTGCTGAATCACTGGGTAACTAAAGATGAAAAGCCTGAGCTGTCCTAGACACAGGGAAGAGAGTTGTCTACAGCCTTCTGTCTTGAGAGCTCTTCTGCCCACCCACGCTTGGCTGACTGCAGAGATCTGAAGATGGGCTATGTGGTAGCTGTCATGGCTTCTTTGTCAAAGCTTCTTTGACACCTTTTTGTTTTGCTTTTTCACTTCTTACCAGTTCCTTTCTCTGGGCTTTTATTTCCTTCCGCCAGTTTCCCCATAATTTTTGGTCTTTCCTTAATGGCACGCAGCCTCGGTCACACTGGAGTTCCAGCCTTGGCTGGCCTCTTGCAGATGTGCACCTGAGATAGTTTTAGCTCCTTTCTGACAAAACACCCCTTTTTGGGGTGGGCGAGACAATTTCTTCATTCAGCAGCACCCTCGAGGCCCTTTGGTGTGCTCCCAACGTCCAGGAACTCTCAGCTCCCAGACAGATGGGAAGCACGTTCCAAGCTAAACTGGATTCCCTTGAAGACTCTGTGAATAAGTTCCTGACTCCAGCAGAGGTGATGAATAAACTTCACAAAGGATTGGGAAGACACCTTCTCTTTTGGTTTCCTTGCTCAAACCCCAGTGCAATCTCTGAAGGGTTTCTCTAGTCCTGCTTCCCTGGGGCTGTCTTTGTGAGTTTTTTGTGAGTCTGTGCCACCCAGTGCCTCAGGTTTGTGCTTTTTGATTGACAATGGGGCATTTTCTTCACTTCCCAGCACCAGCTTCCTCTGCTTCATTGCAGGGAAGGTCAGCAGGCCCCATGTCTGATGGTCAGCCCTTGGGCTGAGCTTTCCTTGGGAGCTGGCTGGGTATGGCTGGTGCATCTCCCTTTCCTGTGCCCCAAGATGAATGTCCAAGAATGAGAAAAAAGCACCAATTTTTCAAAGATATTTGCATGACCAAGGAATTTAATTTTCAGTTTCAGAAGTGACTTGGATACTGAGAAACTGAAGTGTATGACTGGAGGGAGGGCTGAATGCAGCCTCATGCACAGCCATGTCCTAAAGTTCTCCATGAGCAGTTTGGGGTACACAAATAGCCCAATACGCTCCCAGTTAGAGGTGTGGGCACAGCTCCCAAAAACCCCAATGCTGACCCACATTTGGTCGTGGGCAGTGAGGGTGCAGCAGGTTTCTTTGCACAGCTCAGGCCTACCCAAACTGCAGTGAAATCCAGCAAGAAATAAAGTGCCAAAGCCAGGTCAGTGAATGTCCATGATGAAGTGCAACTACTAAATGTCAAGGTTTTCTGCATGGAGCCTGGACCTGGACCTGGACCTGGACCTGGACCTGGACCTGGACCTGGACCTGGACCTGGACCTGGACCTGTCCCACCCCACCGGATGCACAGGATGGGAGCAGTCTCCTGACACTGTGCTGTGGCTGCTCCAGCCTCTTGCTGTCCTTTGCAGTAGCCTGGCCAGGAGCTGAGCCACTGACATCAGGCTTGGCCTCTGATTCATCTGTGTTTTGCTGAGGTGTCTTTCAGTCCCTTCTTTGTTGACCACTTGCAGGTCACTGGGACGGTGAGATCTTGTGGGTGGCATCTGAGAGTGAGGAAGGTCTGGCGTGTACCAGGTGTAGAGCCTGCAGCTCAGCTCACAAAATGTCTGAAAACAGATGTTAAAATGCTGTAAAGATAAAGGCCTCTTAAGCTCAGAGGAAAGAGAGGTCTGTTGAGAAGGGAGGGAGTTGTGGGAGAGGGAGGTGAGAGCTGGAACTTCAAGAAAACTAGGGATACTGTGCAGGACTGTCCAAGGAATATCCAGAAGAAAAGATGTGAAGTGAGGGAGGTAGACAAGGGCCTGGAGGAGAAGTGTTTGCCCACACCAGGCTGGGCTCCCATCGCTTCCCAGGCTCACCTGCAGCTGCAGGGGGTGACAGCGCAGAGGATGCAGGTGCTGCTCACCCTGGGTGCTCCTGCTGCACCCCTGCCCATGGCCCTGTGCTCCCCAAACCTGGCTCAGCTGGGGAGTGCTCTGGGGAGCTACTCAAGGGCTGGTGCCAATGCCTGGTGGCCTTTGACTGCAGAGCACCTTCCCTGCCACCCGAGCAACCCGTGAATGTGTAGCTGGTGACCATGAGCTGGCACATCTGGGGCCATCAGGTGACCTAAGCCAGGACAGCCTGAGAGAGCCTCACATTTGGGCAGCATGTGAGACCCCTTCAGCTTTCTTCTCTGTTCCTTCCTCTCTGTTAACACAGACTCTGCACGTGTAAAGTCTCTAACACCCCGTGAACACCCCGTGGGTACTTGTGGGGTCACCACGGGGAGATGCTTTCCACACCTCTTGCCAGTCTACAGAGCAGCTCCACAGAGTCTCTGAAAGTAGCATCCAGCCCATCTCAGTCTTCCTGCCAGCTGGTGCTTCTAGCAGGTGAGAAGGAAGGAGGCAGGCAGAGCAGGACAGAGCAGGAGGGGTTTGGCTGCCTGCTTGAAGACCCAGGCCTAAACCAGAGCTGAACAGTGATGTTGCAGGTGCCTGGTTAAAGCAAAGAGTAAATACGCATGTAAAGGCTTTATTTTTTCCATTCATCACAATGCACTTTTTATTTCTGACCTTAGGCTCAAAGAACTGTGCCAGACATGTTCTGTGATTTCTCCCCTTTTCCCCTCCAGATGTCCAAATGGATTCTTCGGACAGAGATGTTTGGAGAAACTGCCTTTGCGATTGTACATGCCAGATCCTAAGCAAAGTATGTTTGAAGACAAAAAATGCACCACACTACTTAAAACCTCCCGGGCACAGCGGTGGATGTAGAGTGGTCTAGTCAGGGATGGCTCTTGGTCTCAGCTTTGGGTAGGGCTTAGGGCTGCAGGTAAGGGCGAAGGCTGAAAGCAGACAGATAGGAGCCCTGGAAGGGATCAGAAGGGGCCTCAGTTCAGCCTGTTTGGGTGTCATTTTGCTATCTTGTTTCTCTCTTTCTGGTTTTCTCTCTTCCGGTAGGTGTCCCATCGAATTCACAGGAGACCGGTGTCAGCATTTCGCAATGGTCAGCTTCTCCAGTATGTCTCTTTCTACTTCTCTCTCTCCTTGTTGTTGTAGCTCTGTGTCATGTCCTTAAAGCAGGTTCTTCTGTTCTCCAAGAGCCCTCTTCCTGTCTTGTGCACTGCCAGCTCTGCTTGGTCCTAAGAGGAGCTGTGATGGTGTCCAAGAGGAGAACTGGGGCTCGTTATCTCCCCATGTGTTAGAGTGGGCTCTGCTTTCACTTCTGATTGGACTGAATGCTGCTTGCTCTTTTCAGGCAAAATGCAGACGAGGCCCGAGTTTATGTGGTGGGTGTGCTGTGTGAGATGAGCCCGTGCTGTGTGTGGAGCTGGGCCTGCCAGCACTGCTGTCCTGACATGGGCTGTGCTGTGCAGGGCAAGATTTGGGCATTTCCCTGTGCTGTGCAAGGCAGGATTTGTGCATTTCCCTGTGCTGTGCAGGGCAGGAGATGTGCATTTCCCTGTGCTGTGCAGGGCAGGAGATGTGCATTTCCCCTGTGCTGTGCAAGGCAGGAGATGTGCATTTCCCTGTGCTGTGCAGGGCAGGAGATGTGCATTTCCC
>VXBB01015723.1:197158-207636 GCA_013399915.1 Illadopsis cleaveri | reverse complement strand
CTGTGCAGGGCAGGATTTGGCCATTTCCCCTGTGCAGGGCAGGATTTGGACATTTCTCCTGTGCAGGGCAGGAGATGTGCATTTCCCTTGTGCAGGGAAGGATTTGGCCATTTCCCCTGTGCAGGGCAGGATTTGGGCATTTCCCTGTGCTGTGCAAGGCAGAATTTGGGCATTTTGGCTGTGCTGTGCAGGGCAGGATTTGGGCATTTCTCCTGTGCTGTGCAGGGCAGAATTTGGGCATTTTGGCTGTGCTGTGCAGGGCAGGATTTGGGCGTTACCCCTGTGCTGTGCAGGGCAGGAGATGTGCATTTCCCCTGTGCAGGGTAGGATTTGGCCATTTCCCCTGTCCAGGGTAGGATTTGGGCACTTCCCCTGTGCAGGGCAGGAGATGTGCATCTTTGCTGTGCTGTGTGGGACAGAATTTGGGCATTTTTGCTGTGCTGTGCAGGGCAGGATTTGGCCATTTCCCCTGTGCAGGGCAGGATTTGGCCATTTCCCCTGTGCAGGGCAGGATTTGGGCATTTCCCCTGTGCAGGGCAGGATTTGGGCATTTCCTCTGTGCAGGGCAGGATTTGGGTATTTCCTCTGTGCAGGGCAGGAGATGGGCACCTTCCCACCCCTCCTGCGAGGAGGATGTGAGTCTCCATGGAGCAAAGGAGGAAATCACAGCGAGGGTGTGATTGTAATGAAATCACTTTACAGTTTGTGGCACAGAGGTCAGGCTGGTGGCTGCCACTGCCTCAGGGCTTCCCAGCCTCCCTGCCACGCAGGAGAAACCTGCCAAAGGGGCATCAGGCTGGGTCCCTCCTGGACACAGGGGTGTTCCTGTCTCTCCTAGGCAGTTGGACAGCCTTGCATATGGGATTGAGTTTAACTACAGAGACCCATCCTTTAATGCATTCAGTGGGTGTAAATACCCTAAAGCCTTGGTGCTTCCCAGTTTCTAGTTTCCAGTTCTTACAGGTCTCACTTGTAGACATAACCAGCTCATTGTGGTCAAGGTGGATAATTTTTCTGGGTCCCTGTTCAGTCAGTGTCCCAGCATCAGTGGGATCCTGGTCTGGGTGAGGACTGACCTGGAAGGAGATGCAGTTACAGGGCAGGAAACCTCTGACCCTCCCTGTGACCCTTCTGTGACTGTCCCTGAAACCCACCCTGCCTCCACGCCGGCTGCTAGGGCCCACCACAAATGGTGTGGGTTTAAAGAGAGGCTTTTTAAAAAGAGCCAAGAAAGAGGCTTCAATTAGTGGTAACCAGAGGAGAACTGCCTCTTCACGATGGCTCCTTGATTGCCAGAGCCCCTCTCCCACTGCTCCGTGAGGAATCCTGCCGTCCCCATCCTGAACTGGCAATTGCAGGAGCCTCATTAGCACGTGCTAATAGCTGGCAAGTGCTGGAATTAGACTCCCTTGCATGGAGCATACAGACAAGATGCAAATGGACTTTGTGGGGCCCTCGGGACAGCTCAATGTTTTTACATTGCCTTTTGTTCCCAAGTGGCTTCTGGAGTTGAAACCTCCATTGATTTATCCTCCCAGACTCCAATATCCAAGCAAGCTCTTTGAAAAATGCCAGCCCAGAATGTTCTATTTTGGTCTTTCACCTGATGCTAAAGGGTTTCCTTCCCTGTTGGAAGCCCTGGGTGTCAGGGCCCTGGCTGCAGCCAGCAGTGGGATACTCACCCCACGGAGCTGATTTGTAGCATGTTTCATAAGGTGGTGTCCAACAGGCTTAAACATTATTGCTGCAGTGTTGCAAAACCAAAACAGGCGTGAAAATGAGTTTTATGTCAGGAAAATGCCTTTTGAGAGCATTAATGGCAGGAGTAAACAGCATGTGGGATTTTTTTTTTTCCCAACTTGCAGAATCCAGCTTTTTATGGGACTGAGATTTGTTTTAGTTTTGTTCCCATGTTAGAGAAACAAGGCCAGCTTTAAAACTGACACATGTACATTTCCTTACCTCAAGTCTGCTTTAACCACAGCATAGTAAGGTAAAAACAGCTTAACAATCCAGGCTACCTGTCTGAACTTGGATAAAATTCATATAAGAAGATGATTCATACGTGTTTATAGCTGTTTTCACTTTCAGGTCACAGTTGGGTAATATAGATAGCAGCAGCACTGAGGAAAAGCTTGCACTGAACTTACTGTTTTTCTGAGTAGGAAAAGCCTTTCACTCAAGTGTGGACCCTGCAAATGCTTGCCTTCTACTTTGATCAATAATTAGGGCACAGTAGAAGTTGCTGATGTTCCATAATTCACTCAATGCATCATCCCATATGGGTTCTGACAGGTCAAAAGCTGAAACAGATTAAATGAGGTTCAGGCATTTCCACTGGAAATAAAATAGCTCTGTCCTGATTCATGTTTTGTGAATGCTGCCAGCATTTGACAGATACTTAAATAAGGACACCTATATTGGTGTTGTTTTAAATGTATTTGGGGTATTTCAGGTTTTCAGGCCTAGATTGGGTCCTCCTGATTCTTTAATATTAATATTAAATATGAGAATGACTTTTAGTAGGTATATCCCAGGGCTGAGTGAGAGTCTCTGCAGAGTGAGCTAAATTGAAGGTGCTGTTCTGAAAAGATGTGGTAGATATTTTGCTGAATTTGGGCCACAGATGAAGATGGTGCAGCATCCCAGCATCGTGCCAGATGTTGTGTGTCCTCCTTTTGGGAGCAGCTGCCTCCCTCTCTGGTTTAAACCCTAATTCACATTTTGCTCAGGTAAAGCTCCCTGTGTTCTCCAGGAGTTCAGGCTGTCTTTGTCTCTTTGACAGGTAGCTCTGGAGGTTTGTTTTTCTCTGATTGCCCAAAACACCTGCTAGACCACTGCAGTCATTAAGATGACAATTAGGTCTATTTAGATAGGTTTCTTACATGTGATGTTTCTTTATGTTGCTGTTCCAACCATATGAGCAAGTGCCTACTGCCAGCTCTTCTGGATGTATACACCACTGCTTCAAAATGAAGAGAAAATGTTAAAGATGGGAGTTTTTTCCATGTCACACTCACACTGTTGCTATTCTCTCTCAGATTGGTGCAGAGAAACTCACTAGGAATTGCATTAGTGGGGTAGCTCAGAGAACCCCCAGTCTGTCCTGACTCTGGCCACAAATAAGGCTGATGAATCAAGGGTAGGAGATCATTTTACTTAGGCTTTAACTAACCTGTGAGAAGAAAACCTTGCAGAGGGACATTAAAGCAACATTTAAATCAGTTGAAATTAAAACTGCAGAGAATTAATGGCAGCGAACACAGGGGACAGAGATTGTCTGCAATTGCTGTATGAAACTGAGGAATGCCCTGGCAGATGAGAACAGAGAGTTATTGCCATGGCTGATGAGTCATTAAATCCTCTTACTAAAACGTTTCTGACATCAAGGTCCTCATGACTCTGTGTCTCCATGGACAGACTGGTGGGGGTAGCTGTCAGGTGGCTCCCGTGGCACAGGTACCTGCAGAGCCACAGAGCACAGGTGTCTCTGTCCCTGCACGAGAGAGAATAGAACACCTCAAACTCTTGCTCCACAGCCAGAAGGAATCCACAGCAATGTGGATTGATGGGCCCTTCAGCCTCTGCAGCCAGATTTTCCTCTCTGCTGGCACACCTGGGTGAAGAGTGCAGCAACATCCAAAAGGGTCAGGAATCCTTTCTGAGAGCTCTGCTGTGTGCTGGAGGCTCACCCAGTGTAGAGCTCCCTCCTGCCTCCAGCTCCACAGGCACAGCTGTGGCTTGCAGCTCTTCCCAGAAGACAGAACCATGTCCAAAATCATCATTCCTTCTAAGAAACTCTTTTTTCAAAGCTGTGCTGGCACCTGTATTTCACAGCTGCCAATTCTACGTCAGATCAAGATTTACCTCTGTCTTCTCTCTTCTACAAGCAACTTTTCAGGTCTTTGTTAAATCCTCCTGGAGGTTTACTAATAACTTGTCAGGCTTTGGGCTGGCTGGTTGTAAAGGTTTTGTAAAACATGTTGGCAGCTATTCCAGTCCTGGTGCAGCTGAGATCCTGGAAGTTAAACGTGGTCACCAGGAACATTTGTATGTTTCCTAAGTCTGTGCATTTGGATTCTTTCCACTTGTGATTTATGGAACAATTTAGAAAATTGGGATAAAGTTTTGTATTTATGCTTCCCTCTTGCCTGTGGAAACTGAAACTTCATCTTAACTTTGCTGTTTATTCATCTCCACAAATAATCATCACCAATCTGGAGGACAAATGTCATACCATTCATCTTGGTTAGTGAAACATTTTCATTTTCTACTTTGTGATCCAATTAACATTGCAGGCTGTAGCCTGCCTGTAAACACTCTAGAACAGAGCTGACATTCATATGCAACGTCATCTAGCATATTCTCCATTTCTACCTCATGTTTAATTCTTGATTTCTTTACAAATTGAGTTTTAATTTGCAGTTGGAGCCTTCCTACTGGTCTGCTTGGGAACACAGAGCAGGATTTCCAGGCATCCCTTGGGAGAGCAGCTTTATCTTCAGCCTGTTCCCACACAAACTGGCTCCAGTGCTGCTGGCCAAGCCATCGTGGAGCAGTGTGGGTTTATGGGCTGAGAGGCTCCTTGTTCTCCTGGGGGATGGTCCCTTTCCCCCAGCACTCACCAGGCTGTGGCCAGGGGCGTGTTGGTCACCACCCTGACAGGTGGAAGTGACCCTTCTGATGGGTGGCCTCTGGAACCTGTCTCCTCCTGCTGAGGTGCAGTGTCCTCGTGAGCAGAGGGATAAATGTACCACTTCAAGCTCTTCTGGGAAGCTCAGGATCTGAATTTTTAGCTTCTCTGTTCACCTCACTTGTTCAGCAGTGGCTTCCTACCTGCTGTGGCTGCAACATAAAAATGATAAGTGAAAAATTACTTCTTTATTTTCCTGCTTCCTCCTCCATCTCTCACTCGTCTTACCCCCCAAACCAATATTTGGCAGCATTTTAAATTCCACAGGCATTCTGCAGCTTCCATTCAGTGACAGGGTAACTGCTGACCACTGGATTAGAGGGTGATGGCTGTGCTTTGGTGTGGCTGGGTAATTACAGGGTGTTTGTGGTTTAGCATGGCAGGGTTATCCCTCTCCCCAGGACACAGCACAGGTCACCCTTGGGATCTCCTGAAGTTAATTGCACGCTCACCCACAGCAGATTTTGAATACTCTGTTGTTTTGTGTTTGGACTCCTGATGCTGACCAAATTCATTTTATTGCTGCAGTACTGGAGGAGGTGAATGGCTGTGGAGTTAGTGGAACACTCAGAGACTTTCTGCTCCTGGAGACTCCACGTGTCACCCAGCCCTTAACACAGGCACAGTGTCCTCTGTCCCCATCGTGACCCCCTGTCCTGCATTGCTCCCTGTACACCCTGGGAAAAACCTGGATCAGAGTCCTGCAAGTGCTACTCTTGTCAATACAATTGATTAACAACAAAATTAGCATCAATTTATTATCTTGCCAGTCCTCAGATGTCAGTTCTCCACTTTGTTTCTTGCTTTGGAGCATGCCCTGTGTCCCAGAGAGTGTATTTTGAGGGAATAATGTGCAGTAAATAAACATCTTATCGACGTTCTTGGGCCATCTGAAGACCAAGTGAGCACAGCCACAGTTTCCACAGTGTTTGCTAAGGCTTTTATCCTTTTTAATCATCCTATAAATCTACAGTTCAGTGAGAGTCATCTTGCTTGAGGTGTTACTCCTCCAGGAATACTTTACATTAAATGTTTTTGTCTGTTCTTCATTTAAAATAACTACAACACATCATAGTCACAAAGTCACTGCAGGTGAAGTAAATGCAGGACTTTGTCTTTTTGTCTGGTGCTGAGAAAATGCATTTTCAGAAAGATGCAGGAAGCACATTTAGAATGGGATTTTCCAAAAAAACCTTGTGTCCCCAGTTCAGGTAGCTTGGGGAGTGCCGCAGCAGCTCAGGGGGCTCAGCTGTAGCCCCTTGCCCTGACCAGGGAGGAGGTGTGGAGTGCAGACAGGAGGATGATGATGATGAAGGTTATGAGAAAAATGCTGTGCCCATTTCCTCAGCCTACAGCTGCCATCTCAGAGCTGTCTCACTCTAGTTTATTTGTGGGGTAGGCTCTGGATAAATTGCCTCCATTGGAGCTTGTCCTGTTGAAGCTGGAGAGGACAGCAAGGGCTCTGGAGAGATTTAGAGGGCTTGGAGTGAGAGAACAAGGGGGAATGGCTTAAACTGACAGAGAGCAGGTTTGGATTGGATATTAGCAAGGAATCCTTCCCTGTGATGGTAATGAGACACTGGCAGAGGTTCCCCAGCCCCATGGGCTGTATCTGCTCCCTGAGGCTGGGGAGCCAAAAGAAGCAGCAGTTCTGACATGAGGGAGACAGGGAGAAGGCTCAAGCTCCTCAGGTCCTGCCCACCACCTCTGTTCTCACAGACATTTCTGAGGTTTGCAAAAAATCATGAAAATGTTTGGAATTGCATCCATTTGTAGCTGCAGATGTTGCAGAAAATCCTGCAACGGGGAGAAATGTGTGTGTGTGCAGATGGACCATCATTTATGGATGAGATTTGAGGTATCTCTACATGCATTTGTCAGTGTCAGGGGAAACAGGTGTGTGCAATGGTGGGCAGACTTAGGAACAGGTCAGGGCTGGATGTGATAACCAAGTGGTTTAGGGTGAATATATTCTGTCCAGTTCTCTGCTGCCCACCACATTATGTCCTTGTCACTGCCATGTGTACAAAATGACTGGGAAGTGCTCTGTAGAGTTTGCCACTCCTTTTACTTACATGTGAGATGTGAAGCAGAGAGCAGCCGGGTTTTGTGGCCTTTAAATGATACCAAATCTTAAAGAACCTCAACTTCCCCCTACAAACCACCCCCAAACATCAGCATTGGTTTGAAAAGAAGAACCTGCTTTAGAACTCGTGTTTACATGTTCTGTAACAATTAGTGCTAATTCCCCCCCCCCCACCTAAAGTTTGAACAGCACTGCCAAAGAAAGCCAGTATTTCTGTGCAGCAAAAAGCAGTTCCTATGGAAAAAAAATAGTAAATAAATCTGGACATCTCCAAGCTGCAAATAATCTTATGTGTATGGTGATTGGGAGCAGCAGAGCTCACTTTTGTGTATGGTGGTAAGTATGGAGAATTTTCATGTTTATGTAAGAAAAACTGTCTTTAGGTGAGGTCTGTACCAGGAAAATTGGTAAAATTCAGGGTGCCTGTTTTGCAGTGTTGATTCATTGGATAAAACTCCTGTGCTTAGCACTGTCTCTGCAAGATGAACTGCAATCTTACTTGTGCTGAATATGAATCCGAAAGCACACGCTCTGGTTTGGGCTTTTTGCAGCACACTAAAACAATGCAGAACCACGGCAGGAATGCAGTTTGGAAGGTCACAGGCTTGAGGGAAGCTCTCAGTGCAATTTGCACTTTTAGATGCGTTGCCTTGCCCGGGCACCTCATCCCTCTCAGTGGTTGGCAGGGCAGGGCTGGCAGGGCAGGGGATGGAGGGGTTGTGCTGCCAGGGCTGCTGTGCCCCCGGGGCAGGGCTGAGGGTGTGGGCAGCAGCACGGTGCTGGCAAGCCCCGGGCCCCTGCAGGAGCCCTCCCAGCCCTGTGCCCAGAGCTCCTCTCTGGAGCAGCACTCCGGGGCGTGGGGGACCAGCCAGGGCAGATTTGCCCTGTGCAGAGGGAATGAAAGGTTTTTACCAGGCTCATGCAGTCTCTATGTGTTTTGACCTGTCAGGAGTTGTTTCAGAACAAGTGTACCTTTCCTATTTTTTTTTTCCCCTGCCTAAACAGTGACTTTCATATCAGGTACTAACAAACATGGCTCATCTCAAAAGAATTCATAATTAACTGAAAGAATTCATAATTAACTTCCACTGCAATTTGTTTGGGTCTTTCTTTGCATAACATGTGAGCTGTGGTGGGGGTTTGAAATGCTCTGAAGCGTACAGTGTCTCTGTGTGAGTGCTGCTGAGCCTACCAAAAGCTAACCTGCTGTAACTGCACAGTGTGTGTGTTTGTATTTTAGAGTTCTCTGACAGACCTGTTTTTCTTTTTCTCTTTCTCTTCCTTGTCTTCTTTCTGCATTGGCAGAGCATCTTGGATTTGAATTAAAGGGTATGGAACAACCATTCATTTATTAATCAGAAGCCATTAAGAGCTTCCAACATTATATTTATGGCTTTAATGGGATGATTAAAAAATCAGCTGTTCTGTTCTCTTCCCTGGCATTAAGATAGATGTTTGGATTGAAAAAAAAAACAACACCAAAAAACCAAACCAAACCAAACAATAACCAAAACTAAAACAAAGCAAATCACAAATTCTAAACATAAACCTATAAAAATGCAGGTGTATTTTTAGCAGCACTTTTTTCTTTGTTCCAAGCAGCAGCGTGGTGTGTGTGGCCTGACTGGGATGTTACAATTGCCATACATCTCCATTCAACATGCTTTTGTGTATTTAACTGAAAACCTGGAGCCTTGGGTCCATCCAAAAGGTTGCCAGCAAAAGGCACTGCTTGGGAAGGGGCAGGAATTCCAGGAATGGGAAGACAAGTTCTAGAAATATCAGGGCTGTTACAGAAATTGCCATCCCAGACACACTAACCTCCACCAGATCCTGCCAAGGGCCAGGATGAGCTTTGCCTTTCCTCCTCCCGAAATTTAGCAGCTTGTTTTGGTTCTTGAGAAGGGTGAAATTGTTCCAAGAAAGATGCCATGAGACAAGTTAGTGTAGAAAACTGTCCCAGGGAAGTCAGGAGTTGCCCGTGAGAGTGGAGGGTGTAATGATGAGCACCCCAGTGGCAAGCTTGGGAAAACACTGCAGCAAGTAAAATGCTTTTAAAAATATTCCCTTTGGGCATTTACCTGCTCCTGCCCAGTTGCTCATAATCATATTATTTTCTTTCCATTCTCCTCAGTCTGGCTTTAGATATATATCGAGTTACCCCTTGAATAAGCAGTTGGGAAATTAAATCCTTGAGGCAAGTTTTCCCTGGAGTGTACAAGCCAAGAGCAGGGAGGGCAGGTCAGGAGAGAGCAGAGAGATTGGGCAGCCTGGGATGGTGGAAGGTGCCCCTGCCCATGGCAGCAGGGTGGGAACAAGATGAGCTTTAAGGTCCCTTCCAACCCAAACCATTCCATGATTCTGTGATGATTCTATGATTGATCACTTAACTTAAAAGCATTGGCCTGGCAATGTCAACCAGAGCAGAACTTCACATGAAGATGCTCCAATTCCCTTTGCTAGAGATATGGGGACACCAGTCTTCCAGTTGTGGATCCTAAATTGCCTTCTGAGGTCCCTGAGGTGGAGGGACATTCACTAACTGGAGCTGGAGAAATGCATCTCCTCTAGTTTCTGCATGCCTGATCCCCCAGGGCTGGTGTGCATCCTCCTGAGGCAGAAAATGTGTGAACTTTATAGCCAGGGCACTTCAGAGAAAGTGGTGCTGCTAATGCTAATACACTTGAGCAAACTTTCAAATTGAGGATTTTTGGCATCCCTTTTTTGTTGACCTTTTGTCCTTTTCCTCATCCATTCTCACTGTCATCCCAGACGTGCACACATCCTGTTCCCAGTCTGCAGCCGTCTCTGCTCCGTCATTTGTCTGTCACTGTCATGCCTTGCTGTGACACCATGGCTGGGCTGTGGCTCTGCTGGCATTCTGTGGCACCACATGGTTTGTTCACAGTGTTTGCTGCTGTCCAAGTGACCGTGCTGCTGGTGAAGACGTGCTGTTTGTAGGGACACAAACGGACCAGTCCTGCTCTGGGATCTTACCTGCTCAAATACAAAGTTGCAGTCTGCTCCCTCTGATTTCCTTTCTGTTGTTGTTGAGATGGTTTTGTGCAGCTATCTTTTTGTGAAGATACTGTGACTGAGCATCAGCTTTAAGGAGATGTTGGGAGCCAAGCTAAATTACTACCAGCAGGTCATTCAATTTTTGGTCTGCAGAAGTGATGCACAGCCTCACACTTCACTGCTTTGTGTAGCAGAGCTGTCAGCTCGAGACAGAGAGGCCAAATCTGCATTTCTGATGAACTGAAATATTCCCTATGCAATTCAGGTGAAGGTTCAGGACAGTCAGACACACCAGAGTCAGGGTCCCAGACTGACAGGATCACCAGAACAAAGGCTGGGATTTGAGCCTTGGCCAAAGAATTTTGTCCTGTTATAGGTAAAAAAATCCCCAGCCAAATAAACAAACAAAAGCCCCAAACGAATAACAAAAAAAGCAAACAAAAAAAGCAAACCTCCCCGCCCCCCATAGTTTTAATGTCTTTGCTCTTTCTTCATTCTCCATGATTCAAAGGGAATGATTTATGCTTAGGGAAAAAGGTCTTTGTAGCAAAAAGCATTGCTATTGAAGAATTTTTGGAAAAACTGGCTTGATGGATGAATCCATGCTGAAAACTGACCTCCCTCCCAACCTTCTTTTTTTTTTTTTTTTTTTTTATGGAAATTTTTTTTTGGGAGTATAAA
>VXBB01015723.1:167168-187878 GCA_013399915.1 Illadopsis cleaveri | reverse complement strand
TGCGTGGAGGCGCGGGCTCGGCGCGGGGCCCCCTTCTGCATCGAGGACCAGCGGCGGCCCACGACACAGTACCGCGACTCCGTGGATTCCCTGCGGGACTCGCCCCACAGCGAGAGGTCAGAGCCCACTGCCTGCTGCCACCACTGCACAGCAGAGGCAAGCCATGCCTCTGTGCCAAACCCAAAAACGTTTGCCTTTGCCAGCCCTAGAGCAGCGGTGCCATGGTAGAATTGGGGGAAATCCAGCCTTGGTCCTACCAGAGGAAGCCAATTCCCCCCAGGGAGACCACTCTGGTTGGGGCACCAGCCAACTCTGTGTGCTGGTGGCAGCGTAGGTTTGGAGCACAGAGGCTGAATATGCCTGGCTGCAGTCAGCAACTGGTAGAGAAAAACTAGCTGGGAGAACATCCTGGGGAGCTTGGTGGGCTGCCAAGCAGGGTCTGGCCCTCAGGTACTTGGGGAAAAGGTGTCTGTCCTCAGCACAGTCCTGGATGGCCAGATGAGACGGTGCTGCATGTGGGCACAGCCCTGGGACAGGACTCGGTATGACCCAGCCTTCAAGGAACACAGCTGCAGAGCTGAGACACCAGCAGCAGCAGCAGCACTTGTCCTCCTCCCAGTCTGGTTCCTCATGGAGCAGAAGCCTATCTCCACCCTTACTCCACCCTTTGTGGGTAGCCATGAGTGAACTCTTGGTGGCCACATGGCCCCTCTTGGGCAGTTACCCTTCAAGGCAGTGGAATTTGTCCATGGGGCAGAGGAGAAAGGCAGCATCTCCTGCTCTCATTCCTGTCCCTGGTCCATTCAGGCAGACTGACCCAGCTCCCATGGGGATCTCATACACCACAAAACACATGGGTAAAAAGGCCCTGGATGAGTGAGAGAGCCTTGGCAGGTGGAATTGGGCAGACACACCACTGGGAATATCAAGAGGAAATCAGATTTGCTGCTTAGAAAGAGGTGGTGCTGAAGGAAGGGCTGTTTGGAGAGGGGCTGGACCAGACTTGAGTGACCACACTGATGTTGTCACTAGAATAAATGAAAGTGGTTGATGGCTTTCTGAGACACAAGATTTTTGCTAAGTCAGAGAAAGCAATGCCCAGGGTTTCCCCATCTGCGGCCTGAGCAGGAAGAGGGAATTCCAGGGACCTTCCTCAGAGACAAGCCTGGCAGCTCCAGAGGGAACAGAAAGCATCTGTCAGGCAGATGAGAGGCAGTGAAGCCATGACTCAGCCTGCTGCTGCGAGATGCGGCAGGGTTTGCAGCGATGCAGAGTGGGAATTGTGCACCGAATCCCTCGGGAGAAGCAGTTTGGGGGATGCACAGCACATGCTGCCCATTGAAGCCAGCAGCTCACCCTCCCTCAGCACAGCAGTGCAAGGTCCCTCCACCTGATTCCTCAGGAGAACCTCCATGAGCAGGTTCTCTGGAGGCCTCACGGGTCCCTGGGCCGGGTGTTCAGCACAGCGCAGGCTCCGCCGGCGGTTTTTAGGTCTGTTCAGTGTCCAAATGGAGGTATTGCTTTTTCAGGTACGTGTCGGCCCTGACCACACCAGCACGCCTGTCGCCCGTTGACTTCCACTACTCGATGCCCACGCAGGTGCCCACCTTCGAGATCACCTCCCCCAACTCGGCGCACGCCGTGTCCCTGCCGCCGGCGGCCCCCATCAGCTTCCGTGTGGAGGAGCAGCAGCCCCTCCTGCGGCGGTACCAGCTCCCCTTCCAGGACACGCAGAGGTACGACAGCTACTACCAAAGGAAGACCTACCTGAACGACAGCATGGGGAGCCTGCCCTCCAGCCCCTTCCGCATCACAGAGGACGACGAGTACGAGACGACGCAGGAGTACGTCACAGCGCTAGAGCAGCCAAAGAAAACAGCCAGCAGCAACAGGCGGTGGAAAAAATCCAAACTGAACGGGCACATCCCTCACAGAGCCAGAGCCGTCCGGGACTCCTTCTCCTTGAGCAGCGCCTCTTACAGTGAGTCTGACGAGGAGCTGGTGGCCGAGAGCACGCCGTTCCTAAGCACTCAGAACAATGAGGCGGCGCACGCGGAGTCGCCGCCGCTGCACCGGCCGGGCGACAGCCGGACTCACTACTCNAAAAAAAAGAAGAAGAAAAGAAAACAAACAATAAAGTTAAAAAAAAAGTGGGCCAATTTTTGACTACTTAAAAATAGAAAACAAAACTATCGTGGTGCCTTTTGCTGTATGCTAGTGCTGGGATTCATGCCGAGGATTCTGTTTCAGTAGCATTTTTAAGGTCATAGATTTTTGTTTGGGAGACAACCTGTCACAAGGGCGCTCTTCTGTTGGAAGAAAACAGCCTTGCCACTTTGCCCCGTACCCTGCTATTAATGATATTATTATCATCATTCTTTAAAGTATTGTTTAAACACACATTAAGGACATGAGTGGGAGCATTTCCGTTATCATGTCTAACGATGATCTATCTTGCCCTGTAAACTACTTGTATTTTTGCTTAAATCAGGAGAAAAAAGAAACCCAACAGCACTGTGCTGAAATGCAGAAATTACGTTTCTTTTGCCACACAGGTAGGAAGAGAAAATGAAATCACGCAGCAGCAGCAGCAGCCCGTACAATATAGCTCTCCACCTTTGGCCATCTCACTGGTGGGTCTGGAGCGGGGTTGGCGCAGGTTTGTAGTGAGGGCAGGCAGACACCCCTGTGACCATGGTGGATCACTCCTGTGACCATGGTGGATCACACCCGTCACGTACCCTTGAATCCGGGTCGCTGAGGCAGCCCTGGCAGTCCTGGCGGGCGGCTCCATTAAGCCCGTGACCACCCCAGCGCCGTGCTGGCCGCGGCGTCCCCTGGGCTGAGCGGTGCAGGGCTGGCCACGGCACTGTGGGGCTGCCAGAGCTGTGGTGGCCTGTGTGACACCCTTGGCCTGGGTGCTGGGGGACACCCACAGGGTGGTCCCACGGCGCAGATGGCCGCGTGCCACCCCCCCAGACACAGAGGTCGCTGGCCGTGCTGCCCCAGGGGTCAGTAGGATCCCGAGCGCTTTGGGCTCCTCGTGTGGCCCCTGCCTTGGGCGGGCAGGGCCCCGCGTGGGGCAGCCCAGCGAGCGGATTCTCCCGTACGGCCATGCCATGTGTTGTAAGGACAGTTGTCACCGTCACATCCCGCCATCGATGACGGACGTCGCGTTCCCAAACTCGGAGCAGCTCTGGCCATCGGCTCTGTGGCGCAAAGAGACAGTCCTGCGTGTCCGGGCGGCAGAGCATCCCCCGTGGAAGTGCCCCCCTCTCCTCAGTTCTCTGCAGCAAACCTGTTTACATTGTAGCCTGACTTTTTTCTTTTTATATTTTTACTTCTGCATGTCCTTTGCATTTCAGATACTGTAGATTGGATGCATGGTGAAGCTGTGACTGAGAAGATAATACAACAATTGACAGTGTATTATTTCATTTAACTTTTAGCAATAAAGTAACTAAACCCTCTATTCCTCACCCATGATGGGGTCAGATAGAAAACTCTGCTAATTTGTCATAAGATGATTGTCAAAGTTTGCTCTGGATTGTCTGAATGTCAGAACTCTTGACTGTTTAACACTTGAACATTTTTTATATTATAAATAAAATAAGAAATAACAAGTTGTGGGCTGCATTAATCTCAGGCCCTTTGGGGGGAAAATGGGGAGCTGTGACAGGCACTATACACAGAATCACAGACTGGTTGAAGCTGGAAGAGACTTCTTCCACATTTCCTGCTCCACCAGCTCACCCAGAATCTCCAGGCCTGTGCCCAGTCAGGGTTTGAGTATCTTCAGAGATGGCAGTACCACAACTTCTTTGGGTAAACTCTGCCAGTTTGGTCCCTCTCAAAGCAAAAATTTCTCTTCTTGTATTCAGGCTGAATTTACTAATTTTTAATTTGGGCGCTTTGTCTCATTTACTATTTTAGGCCCATTGCCTTGTGTCCCGAACACTGCTGAGAAGAGTCCAGCTCCCTCTTTTTCACAGCCATCCATTGGGTATTTATACACATGTATAAGGCCCCCCTGAGCCTGCTCCTCTCCAGGCTGGACAGTTCCAGCTCCCTGATCCTTTCCTCATATGAGAGATGCTCTGGTTCAGTAAAGAACTTTATGCCCATAAAGACCCTTAGATGAGTGTTTTTCTCCCTGGCATGGACATTTGACCTTCCCTGCAGGGCTCAGGAGTGGAGGCTCAGTAAGGTGAGTGAATGCTATCCACACATCTCCTGGGGGGATGCCATTCCTCCTCCAACTGCAGATCAGGAGATCCCCCTTCACTTGAACCATGAAGTTTCCAGTTGTGCCAGGAGAGGTCAGGATACTTGGCATGTGCTGTGACCTGGCACTTATTTCAGTGACTGCAATAGAGTGGAGATGTGCTGGGTCCAACCCTGGCAGCAGTGCTGCCACAAAGCACTGACTCAAACACAGAACAGGTCCCTTGTTCAGCTCCTCCACAGGAAATCTGTGTCTGGCTAACCCCATGTAGGGGACTCACTGACAATGTGGTGTGGTCACAGTCCCTGAGGTGGCACCCATGGCTCTATCCAGCTCAGAATTCGCTCCCCTGTTCCTGCTCAGTGACATGAACAGGTATCCAACAGTCCCAGCTGAACTCACTAATGGGAGAGGGATCTCCTGTTATGGTGAGTCGACCCTATTGAAATAGATAGGTTGGAACTAAATTATCTGGTTGGAAGTGGATGATTTTTAATGTCCCTTCCAACCCAAATCATCCTATAATTCTGTGAATGCCCAGAGCTGTGAGAGAACTCCCCAGCCCTCACAGTGCTGCCCATGCTGGAGGTCAGGCTAACACTCACAGCCTGGGCTTCTTCTGCTCCAACCCCCCCAGGATGTCCATTGCCCTGGAGCTGACCCCAGCTGGGTCACAGGCCGCCCGAAACACTCACTGCATGTCCTGTGGGGCCTCCAGACAGACCAGAGGGCTCAGCACTCCACCCTAAATGAAGACATCTCAACACTGATTTCCCAGAAGGTAAAAGGCTGAAGGATCCTGCCCTCCAGCCCATGTCACCCAACAGCAATGTGCAGAGGAGGGGTTAGGTGGCTAGACCTGGGGATGAAGGTGGTGGGGTCAAGTCCTGATTAGGGTGACAATTGCCTTTGGACATACTGTGCTGGATGAAGGCAGCAGTGCAGCTCTCCACTCTCCCGTCACTCTTGGGACATGCCCCAGCTCCCCATTGCCTTTGATCCATCTTAGCTCCTCCAGGGGCTCCCACAGCAAGGTGAGAGGGACAGAAATGGGCAGAGAATACCTGGCCCCTTGGAAAGGGACATGTGTGGACAATCACCAAGGCTGATCCCTGGGGAAACCAGACACAAAGAAGAGAGACACCGGGTGCCTTTGGCTGCCCAGAGCAGCCTCATCTCCCTGTCTGGCTCTCGTCAGGATCTGTGAGCTCCACTCATGGAGATGTCTCCCCAAGGCTGGCACAGCAGCATCTGCATTACAGGGAGGTACAGCTCTTGGGTGTCCCTGGCATGCAGAACAACCTTGTGGTCACACCTCAGGGTGTGTTCAATGCAGTTGATCCCCACCAGGAATCCCTCTGGGTCCCTTGGAGAGGAGCTGTGGGTTTGACCTGCACAGGGGGATATTTCCCTGCTCCATGGTTTGCAGGGATCTGTGATGTTCTGCATCTGCTGAGACACCACGAGCTCTGAGCCATGGCAGCCTCAGGATTCTGTGTGGTGATTTTTTTGCTAAACGTGCCCCTTGATTCCCATAATTGTGTTCTATATTTAGAGGCAGTTACGCTACTTCAATTTTCTCTCCAATTGCCTCTGAAGGAAGCCTGTATCTCTCTCTTTTTCCCCTGGCTGGTTTATTTTTAGACTCCTCATTTCCAGCCTTGTGTGTTCCTAGGGTTTTGCCGTAAATATTTTACAGCAATTTTCACAGGTAGGGGAGCCACCAAAGCCTCCTGACAGCTCCACTCTGCAGGTATGGTGCCTTTAATGCCCTTCCCAGAGGGCAAGGAGCTGCTCTGCTGACACAGATTAGTGACACAACCAGGAGAGGAGTGTTGGATCCTGGCTTTGGGGTCACGAAGTCTCCCCCACAAAAAAAGTCCCTCTAAAATGAATGTGGTTGTGTCCAGGACAAGTGGCCTGGCAGGGAGGTCAGGCTGAGCCACCACTGCCAGGTGAGGTTGTGTGAGACTCAAAGCAGATGTGGTGCCTGCTGGAGGGGCTGGCACAGGCTGGGGATGTGCAGAAAGTTCATCTGAGTAACTGCAGGAGGAAAAAAGGATGTGGCTGCTTGCTCCTCTGAGACGCTGTTGCTCTCTCTTAGTGGTGGGTGGCTGAGTCCTTGACCTCCAGGGAGGGAGAAAAGAGATGAAAAAACCCATTTTCTTCTAAGTCACAAGCTGAGGCTGTGGATTGGTCAAACAAGGCATTTTTGGCTCTGCCATCATGTAAGTAAGATGTTCTCAACACCTTTTCCTGTTCCTGTGCACCTGGATCAGGACTTGTGCATGAGGCAAACTGCAAGTACTCACTAAGAGCAAGTTTAATCCTCTGAGCTGTCTTGCCAAGTGTTGTCTGACATCAGGTGCCACCCCTTCCACATCCATTGGGTGTTCAGTCTCATGGCTCTGGGTCTCTTTCCTGCTGCCCAGAGGAGACTTTCCAAGATCTTGCTTTTCTCTGTAAGTTACTCCCAGCTGAGGATAGCAGACTGGCATCTTCAACCAAGGGGGCTGAGCTGCTCTTGGTGGCAGCTCAAACACACTGGAGATGGCCCTGCCCACTGGAAGGGATGCTCAGAAAGGGAAGACTGAGGTACAAAATATTACCTGGGATTTTGGAGACAAGGAGTTGGGCCCAGCTTTCCCCTGGACTTCCACTGTGAGTCTCAGCACCAGACACTTCATGTGAGTAGGAACATCTTGGAGGTCTTCGGTGCAAGGAATGTCTGTACAACACCTGACACAAAAGCAACGATGCCTTGGAGAAACAGGCACAGACTCTTCTGGGAACCATTGTGAGAACATCTCCAGTCACTAATGCAGGGCTTGGTTCCTTTCTGCTCCCACAAATCTCTGGGCTGTGTGTGGACAGACACATCTGGGATGCACCAGAGAGAGGGAAGAATTGCTTGAATGTGTTCCCAAAGCAGCCCATCTATCCACACCTGCTCCAGAACCATCCAAGAGGACGGGTGGGCTGGTACCCACTTGTGGAAAGCAATTGATGTTTCCTGGTGCTGTCTGTCCATAGGATCCTGGCTTTTCTGCATCAGGTGCAGCGGGATATCTGAATCAGCCTGGCCTTCTGGTGCTGTGAAATCTGGGATCAATCCAGCAGATGGTGGAACGATGCTTCAGACCAATTCTCTTTACCAACAGATTCAGTTTTATTGTTACTCTTTTTTTACATGATTCTTAGTGCATCATTTCAAATAAACTATCAAACTGTACAAAGAAACAGAGATAAAAGAAGAGGCGATAAAGTTGGGAAGAGGTTTTTAGTGTCATGAACTGTCATGGAAAACAGTAGTCCGTAGGGTCTCAAACACTGAAGGTCCAAATAAATCTTATTCTGTTTGTTTAAAAAATGCTGCAAAATATAAACAATAAATGACTGTAATTAGCAGCTACAAGATCCTTCAAAACTGGAACTTGATTACTGTGAACACACCTAGGGGAAAGAAAAGCAATCTGAGATAAAGGATCAAACAAAACAGTGAAATAAATAAAGTGTGGGAGGACAGTTGTGGCATTGAAAAGCAGAGGAATCACTTCAGCACAACAGTAAATCATTGGACCACAGACAGCAGAAAGGAACAGAAACACAATTCCCACTTAAAAGAGTACAGCATGTGCATCGCAGGATGGAGGAATACAGCAGGTACAGGCAGGTGGCATCACTCCTGCACACAAGGTTCTGCTGGAGCTTGCTCACGGCTCCAGCTGTGCCTCGAGCCCAGAGTGGTGGATCCTGTGGCTGCCAAACCAGCAGCCACTTGGGCAGTTTGTCTGAATAAGCAGGAATGGGAGAGCGATGTTTCACAGCAAAGCCAGGTGGGATTTCCATTCGAGTAAAAAAAAGGAGAAAAAGAAAAAAAGAAAAAAAGATACACAGCTACTCCATTTTTTTCAGAACATCCTGGTGGGCTGGTCAGACCCTCCATGTCCCTAGTGTCTTCCCCAGGCAGCTTGCCTTCACTTGCACACTGAGGTTAAAAACCCACGTTAAAGTTTCCTTTTATATATGTATCTATTTATATATGTTCATATATATATATTTATATATATATATATAAAGGAGGTGACAGAGGGCCCTCCAGGCTTCTCCTGCTGTGGGCAGGTGACGTTCCCACGCTGAGCACCGTGCTGAAGGCGCCTCTTGCCCGTCGGTGACCAGCCCATGACACCCATCACACTGTGCTCCTCTTGGGACAGGGACGTGCCCCTGCCACCCTGTGCCCTTCTCTGGGAGCGCTGGTGGTGCCACAGACATCGTCCTGGCTCAGTTTCCTGCCCTGCTGGGGACTGTGACCATGAACCGCTGGGGACTCCAGGGAAGGAAGGAGGAGAGATGGGGCTGGTGGAGGAAAGAGCAACCCAGCCCTTCAAGAACCAGCATATCCCTTTGTTGTGCAGGCTGCAGCAGGAGGGAAAGAAAAGCCACTGGTGCAGTTGGGAATGAAGAAGAGATGATGCTGAAATGCCAGAGCATTGTCAGAGAGTGTCAACTAAAGCTTCTTTGATTTCTTTCACTAGAGCAATCCCCATGTCATACATGTCTACGGTTTTGCTCATGTAATTTCCTAAGTAAAATTGTGCTCATCAATCTAAGTCCAGGAGCGCAGAGCATCGCCGGTTCACCCCCCCGTGCACATGTTCCTTGTTAAGTGTTCTGCTCTAAAATGTCCTTTTCTGCCTTACAGCTGACGGACATGTGCCCCTGGCTCAGGGAAGGGCTGGAATGCGTCTTCCGCAAAGTGATGTCGTCGGCCTCCACCTTGAAGAAACTGGTCTCGATCCTCTCCAGGTCATCTGTCCCCACTTTTATCTTCATGCACAGCAGGTTGATGTATGTTTCATAGCGGCTCTTCTGCAGGGAAAGAGGGAACAGAGAGCCTGGGAACAGGGGCAGGCCATGGGGTGTGTGTGGCAGGCAGAAACAATTCCATCAGCTACTGCAGGAAAACCCATCCGACACCAGCAGCATCCCACTAATCACACCCCACAAAGGTAACCCCAGAACAATGCCTGGTCTGTGCAGAGGTCTGAGGAGAAAGGGCTGTGTGGGTGTGTGTGGGGGACTGTGTAGGACTCTCCAGTTGCTTTTACAGGTCTTGGCTGCCACTGTGATTGTATGAGGATGACACTGGGGGCAAAACAAGATCAACAGACCTGCTGTTTCCTGATTTAGGAGCACACCTTGGTTGGTTAAAATACTTCTGCTTGTCATTGTTTCCATCCAGTGGTTCAGTTATTGCTGCTGAGTTGTGCCCCCAATGCTCCTCACAGAGCACAGCACAAAGAGGGACATCCTCTCTGCCTGGATCCTTTGTTCCAACACTAGATGGGATCTTTTTGAGGACTTGTGTAATAGCCATCCTTTCTCTTAACACCTCAGAGGCAGCCTGTGCTGGCTTCTTTGTCAGCACAAAGAAACAAGCATTTCTAGAGCACATCTCATAAGACAGATGAGATGAATTATGCCCTGGAAGTGCCAGCTTCTCCTTGAAGACTGAAAAGGCAGTCCAGAGAAAAGCTCAGACAGAAACCTCTCTGCAGGCATCCAAAACCAGATGCTGGAAAAAGGGAGGCAGCAGCAACTATTTGGAAGGTTGGTACAAAGACAAGGGAACCAGCAGCTGGGAGCTGTGGCTTTGGAGAATCAGGCTGGGTGTTACACAAAAGGATGGTGCAGCCTGGCATGTGGGAAGTGGGATATTTCCATCCTTAGTGATTTTTGGGGCTCGGCCACTAAATGGCACGCTCTGTCTGAGC
Organism: Illadopsis cleaveri; assembly: GCA_013399915.1. Classification (NCBI taxonomy): domain Eukaryota; kingdom Metazoa; phylum Chordata; class Aves; order Passeriformes; family Timaliidae; genus Illadopsis; species Illadopsis cleaveri. The sequence goes on along the minus strand of VXBB01015723.1, from coordinate 177,876 downwards.
TAAGACTAGGAATAATCCAAGGTCCTGCTGGAAGCAAGACTAGAGGCCTCCAGCAGTCCCTTCCCACTGACACCTATGTGGCAGGAACCACACCTTCTGCTCAACTGTCACTGGAACAAAATACTCCACTTTTCCCACAATTAAATGCTTCTTAGAGTTTACAGGGACTTAAAACTGATTTACATGCATCCTCAAAGGGTCTGTAATCAGTTGTAACACTGGGTTTGGCTTTATTTACAGAAAAGGTTGCAGCAAAACAGGATTAATTCTCCCAGGGATTCCCTTTGCTTTTTTATTAATGTTGCTGAAAAAGACTGAGTCACACTGAGAACTGAACCCTTCTCTTACTTGGGACCTGAGGAGATGTCAAAATTTGGCACAGTAAAGGAAGATGTTCTTACGCTTGTCAGTTTTCCCCTCCTCTGGTTAGAAATCACAGAGGGAAGGAAATGGCTCTTATTTCTTTTTTCAGCTTCAGTGCAAAACAGTGAGGCTTGCTGATGCCCCAAGACACCCATCCAGCTTGGGAGCCTTTGTCCTTCTCTCTCCTTTCAGCTCTCCCAGACTCACAGCACCCACTCTGGAGTTCTGTTCTCCTCAATCAGCCAAGGTACCATTTATCACAGAAAAGATGAAAGTTCCTTTACCTCAAATATTAGGTAATGTTCTTTGAGTCTGTATTCCTCAGCCTCTTTTGACTTGAGGCTCTTCTCTACAGGATGTAATTTATGCTCTGCTAATTCGTCTGCAATCTGCTTCATTTTATTTTCATGAGACCTCAGCTGTTCCTCCTGCCGAGAGAAGCGTGTCAGGTATTAAAACGTGGGAGTGCAGCACCCAAGTGCTCCTCCTGCCTGTGGCTGGGGGAACTCTCCCTGCAAGGGCATAAGCTCAGCTGCTGTGCTGGAGCCAAAGGTGTGTGGTGCACTTGCAAATTCATCTGATAAGGAGCAGCTCAAACACAGGTATTGGAGTAAGGGCAAAACTCAGGTAGCTCAAGTGCCAAGAGAGGATTTGTTTGGCACAGAGGCGTCTTTGGCTTCATAAGCTCAAAATGCTCCTGTAACATGCATCCTGTAACAGCCAGGCAGAAGCAGCACTGTCCCCAGAGCTGCTCATCCTGCACTTTTTGGAGGTAGAAGTACCCTCCCCATCTGGGCTCTGACAAAGGTGAACATCTGGCCACATCTGTCTCAGCAGGCAGGAGCAGCGTCTCTGCCCTGACATTTCAGGCTGCTCTCCCCTTTGCTGGGGGGCAGTGGCAGTGTGTCTCTACTTTTTGGAAGTGCTGAGGAACATTGGGCCTTCCCTGGACAGGGAAACAGGATGGCAGCTGCTCTTGGTTAGCTGAGCCCGGTGCACCATGCCCCCTTGTTTCCAGAAAACCTTCCCTACTGACTGAAACCCAGACATCCCTTTGGTCTGTGGTTTTTGAGCTCCAGAAACAAGAGGGTGCCATGACACAAACCAAACCTGGGCTGTTGGGCTCTGCAGCATCAACTCTGGAGCTATTCTGCTGTTTCCACTCTGGCTGGGATGTGATGGGCAAAGAGCAATAAACAAGCCAGAACCAACAGGCAGGTGTGTGCACAGAGCTGTTTATGCAAAGGAAGCACTGGCCAGATGCCAGGACTTTCCATGACTGTCCAAGCTGCCCACTCCACTCCCCTGTTCCTGCACTGAGCACCTGAGTGTGTCCATCAGGCAGGAACAGGGGAACCTGCACATGTGCTCCCCCTGAGCTGAAGGGCTTGCTGAGCACTGGGCACCCCTCCACCACTCCTCTCACACATTACCTGGCACAGCTTGGTCATGGATGAAGGCAGGAGCGGGCGGCAGAACTTCTTCATGGAGCAGATTGCAGCTGGGAAGGCTGGAGCAGAGAAAATGGCAGCAACGAGGTTGATCCGCAGGATCCAGGAGAGCATTTCCTCCTTACTTCTGTTATGGAGGAGGGAAAAGAGAGAGAGAGTCTGTAAAAGCTCTTGAGCCAGGACCAGGCAACAGCTGACAACAGCCCTAGAGCCACCCATGCCCAGGAAGGCCATCGGTGGCCTTGCTTTGATGCCACTTCTGTGCCAGGTTATGAACAGAGGGAAACACTCTCTAACTGGCTCCTCTACAGTGCCCTGATGATTTCAGAGCTGTTGTCTGCCTCTCAAAGCTTGGGCAGTCCTGCTTTCTTCATCAGCTCTGGTTGTGTTCCTGAGGAGCTGTGGAGAGGCCAGGGCCAAGGATGCCCTGCTCTTAGGAGAGTGGGAGCCACACACAGAGCAGGATGTCATTTATGTCATTTGTGAGACACTGCCCAGGGTCCTTCATCAAATCTGCCCAGACACTGCTCCCCCAAGCCTTCAAGTGGGTGTTTGCTGCACAAATTCAGGTGTCAAGTTTTAGTTTGACATTACTACCCCAGCCCAACCTACAGACAATATCATCTCTCTCAGGAGAAGACATGAAAAACGTGAGACAGAAGATGATTTCTTCACACTTGACACTTATTAAGACCATAACATTCCTCAGCAATTGACTAAGAGAAAACATCTACCCTGGCTGAGGGGACTGCTTTAAGGGGGTTTAGACAGTTTCCCCATCAAAAGCTGACCAGGGGAATCATCACCTGCACCACACAGATCTTCTCCCTTCCAGAACACGCCAAGAGAAGTCAGCAAGAGGAGCCCTTTCACTCAGCCCTGCCCATCCCAGCCCATCCTGCCTTGGTGACAGCTGGGAAGGACCTCAAGGACTGGCACGAAGCTACCAAGAAACTGTGACCTATGACTAAATCCTTTGCACAGCCCTGCAGAAACGACCCTCAGCCCCTTCCTCTCCCAGGTGTGCCCCGAATGTGTGTGCTGATCTGGCCAGGTGAGATGCTGGAGGTCAGGCTGCCCATCCAGGCACTGCAGGGAGGGTGACACTCACGGGGCCTGGAAGAGGAAGACTCTCCAGTCAGCTGTCTTCAGCTTGAGCACGTTGGACTTCTTGCTGTAGTCAGAGGCTTTTGTGGCTAAGGCGTGGTGCACGCGGATGGCGTTTTTCAGATCCACTTCAGAGAGGTCTTTGTCAGGTTTATATTCATCCTGGGAAGAGGAACGTTAATTGGATAATGACAACACTAACATTTGCGGGCTGCTTTAATGAACCTGCCTTTCTCCCTGCGCTATAATCACAGAGTGCCGAGGCCAGGAGAAGCACTGCTTTGTACAATAAATGCTAGGAGCTGATAATGATAATAATTAACATCTGACAACTGCTTCCATCATTAAGTTCACTGGGAAGATGTAAAGAAGGAGATGAAAGTTTTAAACATAATTATCAATAGTTATTTCTAACGCAGCACATGCCTGAGGCTTTGTGGGGAGGCACAAGGCAGGGCCAGGGCTCTGCAGAGCTTCCCCCACAGTGCAGAGCTCAAACCAGGATGCAACTCCCAGTCAGCAGAGGATACCAACGAGCACCTGCCCTGGTGCTGCAGCTTCATACACTCATAGGACAGTCTGGGCTGGAAAGGATCTCAAAGCTCACTCCATGGGCAGGGACACCTTCCACTATCCCAGGCTGCTCCAAGCCCCATCCAACCCGGCCTTGGATATTTCTGGGGATGAGGCAGCCACAGCTGCTCTGGGCAGCCTTTGCCAGGGCCTCACTACCCTCACAGGGAAGAATTTTTCCCTGATATCTACCTAAATTTCCCCTCTTTCAGTTTAAACTCATTGCTCCTTGTCCTACCACTACAGCTTTGTGTGAAGGAATGTAGCCCTGGAACAGCAGCATCCCTGCAACCACTTCATGTCTGTACAGGTGTGGGGCCTGGTGGGCAGCTGCCAGTCTGAGTGTGTCCCCCTGAAGCAGGTTTGATCTCCCTTTAGTACACGTGCTCTTTTGGCACAGTCTCCCCTGTAATCCATTAGACTGGCACTTGCAAATTGCAGCAGCATTCCCTGTATTCCTGCTTTACTCTCTCCACTGAAGGACAACTTCACACAAGTAGGGAATGTAGCAGTAACTATATGTGCTTATATTTTACAAAAAGGTAGAAAATACCAAACATGGGATTCTGAAATGATGATATTGGCACACTTTTTAGGCAAAAAAGTTCAGTCCATCCATATGTTTGCCCTTTTGCTTTTCCAGTGACTTAACATAATATCCTGCCTCCCACTCTGCATCCTTGCCAGCTCAACCAGCTGGGTGGTGGGATGGCAAGGATGGATGCATGGAGAGGTGAGAAAAGAACCTGATGAAAAGAACCTGGCCCTGGCTAAAGCAAATCACCACCCCAGCCACGTTAGAGGCCATGCCAGGACAGGGTTTCCCTGGAAGGCCCTGCCTTGCCCTGATGATCACAGGGCTACAGGATTAATGTGCTCTATATTTTGCTTTCCTTGACTGCCCTTGGCTGTCAGCACCAGGGCAGGTCTGTGTGCTGATGATGGTCTATACATCCCAAGCCTTCCTTAGCTTCCAAGCCAGAACTGTTCTGCAGATTTGCAAAAAGATTTTTTTCTGTTTCCCATGTCCCAGTGGTACAAATGCAGCTGCTCAGTGAATACACTCAGCTGTTCAGGGCTGCTGCTGTGCTGCAGCCTCAGGGATGGTAACCCTGCTCAGTCAGGCTGTTCTCTGGTGTAGGGTCAGAAAGGTTTCCACTCTGCTGCTCTTGAGAGCACTGAGGACCAGCACTCCCCAGCCCATGGCTGTGGCTCACCCAACTCTTGCTCCTGGTGGGAAATAAGCTTCTGAAGCCTCTCTTCCCTCATTTTTCGAAGCAATCATCCCATCCAGGCGAGTGGGTGCCACACTGTGCTCATCATCATATGAAACTTGGCCTGGTCCAAAAAAAAATGCCATGGACCCACCCACCAATGTCTGGCACAGGTTCCTGGGGATGGTGAATCCCAGAGAAAAGCCCTGGCTCTCCAGCAGGGGAAGGCTGGGTGCTGCAGGCATCCTGTGTGTGGGGAGACACTCAGGTGGGCAGTACAGACAACCTCACCACCGTGGTGATTTCAGTAGCCAGAGGGATGGGCTGTCAGCGTTTTTGGCAAAGAAAAACAAATTCTTTGTCTTGTGGAGACCTCATGTGTTACCTCACCAGGAGAGAAATATTTGCTTGAGGAAGACATTGCTGCTCAGGCCTTATGTATTGTAGAGAGACTTCAATTTGGTTTTTTTCTGAGGCTGAAGCTCTCTGAATTTGAATAAATCTGACTGTGCTGCCCATGATCTCTTATTTCAAAATAAGCTTTCTGAAAATACAGTGCAAAACAGCCCAGCTTAATGGTGTGTGACAAGAGGAAACTGCCACAGCTGCTGAGTGCTTTGACTAATGCAGATCCTCATCTTGAATGGAATCATCAAGTATTGCCTCCATGGATTTCAGGCTCTCAGGCATCAATGCTGGTGTAAGAAAAAAATCCAATCTTCTTTTTTTAAAGCTGGGCCCAATAAATCAACATAAGGTTGAACAAAGCAGGTTCTCTCTACCTTGTGCCTTGCTGTTCACAGGAGTGAACAGTGCTGGAGGCCTCCTGCTGGGGATGGCTCTTCCAGGAGGCTCATCCCAGTGCCAGGCGGCCACAATGGCATGTTTGGCTGATAATGCTGGGAGATCCTGGTGCCTTTGGATCACTGGCCCCTGCTGCCTACCCCTGGGAGCAGATCCGCAACTAATCTCAAAGCTTGTTTTGCCAAGAAAAGGCATCTAGAAAAGCTAAGCTTTTCATTTTCAAAGAAAAGCTCTTGTGCCTGCCTTTGTAGGGCACCTGGATGGGGTGGGAGAGCCCAGTGTGTCAGTCCTGCTGCCCTCTCCTCTGGCCTCAGAACCAGCCCTGGGCAGTGCTGGGAATGTGGACATGGACCCACAGATATTCCTCATGCTCTGCCTTGTGAGTGGCTTTTCCTCTTCTTTCTTTTCTTCACCTCACATCTACCATCCTAAACAAACCATTCAATTAGGAAAATGAACCCCTGTGCCCTTTTCAGTCTAGGTAAGATCTTGGCCTTCCCTAGAGCACCTGGCAAGGGTCTGCCTGCATGGGACAGCTCAGGGCTGTGCTGGGAACCCCTTCCTGGCTGGGGACAGAACCTGTGGGAAGACCTGCACTCTTTCAAGCACTTCTGTACAAAAGCACCTCGTGCTTTATAGCTCTCCATCATTTTTCTTAACCCCCCTCTATGTGTGGTGATTAAGGATTATTATCCCCATTTCACAGAGGTGAAGTAAGTTGCCAAAGGCCATGGAGTGAGTCAGTGCCCAGAGCAGATTAGTGCACAGGAGAGGTGTGCCCTGCTCCCATGCCTGCATTTCTCCTCCAGACTCTGCTGCATCCCTTTAGGGGATCAAGCAGACTGTGCTGGAACATGCTGATCCAGCAATTAACACCAGCGAGTCAATGACATGTGACATCTCAGCAGCAGGTTTATGGCTGCTGCCTGAATTACTCCTGTCAGACTGACTTCTACCTGTCCACCCACCCTTCTGCCTGTGTTATGTCCACCTCTCTCTGTGCCTGGCCATTCCTCCTTTCTATACATCCACCTGCCCAGCCCCTTCTTCCTCCCACCTTCCCTCTACCTCTCAGTCTTATCTATGCTCAACTTGCTCCTCAAAACCAAATGGAGTTCCCTGTTCAACTTATGTGAATTTACTATTAAAGCCTAGATCCTTAATTTGGTCTGAGGAGAGAAGTGGAATAGGCTGAAGCTGTGCTCCATGCTATCAGGTGGCTCTGGAAGCAGGTTTTTACCTTCCCATCAGAAAATCTTTCCCCAGCGATTTATGCTCAGCCAAGGTTCTACCTAATGTTTATCTGCTGTTGTCTTCTGCTGAGAGCTTGGGAGGCTGGCACACCACTTCCTTCCTGTATTGTGCAATTCCTTTGTTCTGCAAACCACCCCACAGGCAAGAAATGACACCAAGGATCCACAGGGCAGGTGGATGTTTATCCACTCTCTGTTGTGGTGCTGGGAATGTTTGCAAGTGACAAGGCAAGGACTTTGTCTTCATGTTCTCATCCTTCTATCCTGTCTCTGCAAGCCTGATAGACACTGTCTACAGCCAAGCCCAAGGAATTCCCTGGAGAGGACTATAATCCAGTCTGGCAGCAGCTCACGAGTTAGAAACCCCTCTTGCCCCAAATTCTTTGCCCAAACATTCCTTCAGTTTATTTTTGTTGTTGTTCCAAGCGCTGCTTCCTTGGGGCATCCTTGGCAATTCTGGTCCCTCCTGCTAATTACACATCAGTCATGGCTCTTATTTATCAGACACTTTCACAACTCAGCCAAATCTTGGGTGTTTTGTTCCTTCAGTCCTTGTCCATAAAGAAAGCCCTCAGTCTCTGAACCATTTGATCCTGAAGGTCATTGAGATAAGAGCATTGATCTCCTCACTGCCACGTCAGCCTCTTCCTTGCTCTCCTTTTAAATCTCAGACACCTCAGAAAAACATAATGAACTTTGTTAATGAGTGGTTACTGCTGCAAGCCTTGAACAGCAAAGAACACCCAACCCCTCTGCCCCAGCAGCAGCAATGACACTCAGGGCTGGCTTCATGGCTCCTGCTGCTGCCAGGGAAGAACATTCCATCCTGAGAGTGTATTTCATTCTCAGTATATACCCTCTCATCAGGCTCATCCCAAGAGAAGTCCTTGGTAGAAAATTCATTTAGATCCAAATGGTTCTGTGAAAGTTGAAATGTCTTTTTTTACCCCCCCGCAGAAAAAGTGTCATACAATTAAATGTTGATGGTAACTCTGTACAAGTTAAATCCTCATGTATAACCCATGGGTCAGCATGAGGACTCTGGTGGGCTCCATGTGAAGATGTGTAATGACACAAGGACTGAGGGGTGAGAAGAGTGCTGCTGGCTTGAGGAACACCACACTCATAGGCCTGGAGGAGATCTGGGCTCCTCTGTGTGCTGCAGCTTCCCTAAGCTGCAGGAGAGAGTGGCACAGCTGTAAAAACACCTCTGGGCTAAGAGCAACCCACTCTGGGAGGTAGGAGCCACTGCTGCCAGATTTCTGCTGTTTTTTGACGTGTGCCATAAGACCTGGTGAAACAAGAGAGTCATGGGGGTGTGCTAGGAGCTCTGAGTCATAACTCCCTGCTGCCCCGGGGATCTTTCTGCCACTCTTATATAATCCAATGTTTGTTTACTCTCATTGCTGTGGAGATAATGCTGCACTAGGCACGAGCATCTACCCACGGGGAGTGCTGCTCCAGCAAGGTGAGTTCAGTGGGTTACTGCACAGCCTGTGTTGCTCAGGTAGTTCAGACCTAGTTCAGTGGGTTATGCTGATGATGAACAGATATTTGGCATCCTGGGCTGGCTCACACTGACACTCAAGTGAGCCCCTACCCAGTCTGCTTGGATTTTCCCTCAGAAAAGACTTTCCAGCAAATCCTTCAAGCATCCAAGCGCCAGAGAGCTGAATGCTAGAGCATTCAGGGAAGCTCTTCCATGGAGACTTTGTGTCCCACACGGACCTGGGAATTACACTTGTGTTGACTGGAGGTGTCTGCACAATGAGCAGAGATGCAGAAAGGCACAAAGTGTCACTTGACAGCCCATGAAAGGACCCAGGTCATCAAGGTCCTGAAGAATATAAATTTTCAGCATAGAACCATGGAATCACAGAATCTTCTGAGCTGGAAGGGACCCACAAAGACCATCAACTCCAACTCCTGGCCCTGCACAGGACACCTCAACAATCTCACCCTGTGTCTGAGAGCCTTATCCAAATGCTGGGCCTGATGTGCCCAGGGCACAGATGTCCCTCCTGGCTGACTCATATTCAACTGGCCATCGACCAGGACTCCCAGGTCCCCTTCCACAGCTGCTCTCCAGCCTCTCATTCCCCAGTCTGTCTGTGCACCCAGGATTGCCCTGTCCCAGGTGCAGAATCCAGCACTGTCTTTGTTAAACTTCATACAGTTGATGATTGCCTGGGCCTCTCGTTTGTCAAGGTTTCTCTGCCTTTGAGGGAGTCAACAGCTCCCCTCAGTTTAGTATTGCCTACAAACTTACTCAGTATTCCCTTGAGTGTCCAAGCCATAAATGAAGGTGTTGAAGAGCACAGGGCAGAGGATGGAGCCCTGTGGAACTCCACCAGTGACAGGTCACCACTCTGATGCCACCCCAGTCACTGTCACCCTTTGTGCCCAACCCACGAGCCAAGTGCTCACCCACCACATGATGTGTTTATCCAACTGTGTGCTGGACATTGTGTCCAGAAGGATCCTGTGAGAGACAGTACCAAAAGCTTTAGTGAAACCCAAAGAGATTACATCAGCTGGCTTCCTATGCCAGACTCAATAAAGCTGTGCATAATCAGATCTATGCCAGCAAATAAAACTATAGGCAGGATAAGACTGGTCAGATGCTCCACTTCTTCACCTTCCTATTTCATTTCTCACCAATATCCTATTTCACCTATTCCATATCATCTGCTCATTCATCCTCTCTAATAGCTCCTACTTGCTGGGATCCTCCTGCAGAAATCTGTGTTTCCTCTTTCAAGCATCTTCCTTCAGGGTTCCCTTTGAGGCTGTGAACTGTGCCCTCAGCATGAGCACCACCACCAAAGATGAGAGCATCCACCAGCTTTGGTCTCTGGAGGAGCTCTGTCCATGTCCATGTGTGAGTTAGGACATGGATTTACCTCTGCTTGGGTATGTGACTGCATGACTGCCCTGGGGACAGCAGGAGACAGCAAAGGGGAGAGACTCACACCATTACCTTTTGTAAATAAAGGATCGTCCCTTTAAGCACAGCATAAAATTTCTTCCAACCTCTTCTTCCTCTGGGAGCTAAAAAAAAGGAAGAATATTTAATTGTACATGTCTGCCAGTGCTGCTTGACCTTCCAGGCAAACCCAACCCTTCTCCTGAGCCACCACAGGCACTCGCTGATGCCCAGAGCTCCCACATGTCCAGGCTATTGCTCACGAGTGGTTTGTGAGCAGGGACAGGGATTTGAGGGACAGTGGCTGGGCTCTGCAGCCTCCCAGCAGCAACACAAGCAGCTCAGAGCCAGACATAAGCCTGTACAGGGGTACCAGTGAACACCTGCAGGAAGTCTCTGCTCCTCCAAACCCAGGTTTGTATCCCTTGGACCCAATGCTTGGAGAGCAGGGACATTCCTTGAGCTCCTCTGCTTGGACCTGAGCAGCTGGATAAGGCAGCTTCTGCTCCCCTGAGGAGGGAGCATCACCATTTCCATGGGCTTGGGGACAGAGAGCTTGGCAGAAGCTGGAGAAGGATGGGAGGTGAGCCATCCCCATCACCTGCAGACAGCTGATCCTCCAAGCACAGGCTGTTCAGGAGGTGCTGGAAGCAAGGGAGGCCCTTGGGGTAATCTCTACTCAAGACTTTTTAATCAGCTGCAGCAACTGGGCCAATCATATCAATTAGCAAAAGGAATTACCCAAGGTTTAATTATCCCTGCTCATTAACAGTTCCCAAATACCTTTACTTTTCCTGTAATGCCAAATGCTGGTAGCAGAGTTGTGGGGTGTTCTGATGCCCAGCCAGCACATGGCAGGATATGGACAGGAGCAAAGCTTGGCAGGCCAGAGTGTCCCCAAGGCCAGGGCTGGAGTGGGCAACTGCTGAGGAACCAGCCTTCCCCCACTGCTCAGACACTGGGTTTGGGATTAGGCCCATGAGCAGGATGGAAGACCAGGCCCCTCTGTGTTAGATT
>VXBB01015723.1:113686-158598 GCA_013399915.1 Illadopsis cleaveri | reverse complement strand
TGTAATTGGAAGATTAACCCCTGATATGTAAATGAACCAAACTTTTAATTGTGTAAAAAACTCGTGACCATCATCCACCTTGGGTGTGGCCCCTCGCAGGCTTTTGACTGCCCAAGGTGAACCTATTGAAGGCCTTCAATAAATACCTGCTTTTATTCTTTTAAGTTTGTCTGGCCTCTGTTTCAGGTAGCCACACCAAGGCATCAGTCTTGGAATGCTTGTTATACTTGGAATGTTTGTTGGTGACTGCTGGCTTTTAACACCAACTCCAGGTGCTTCCATGAATAGGGAATGTCTCATTTTAAAGTTTTCTGGGTGGTTTGGAAACGGGGTCTGAGAACACCTGAGTAGAAAATCAACAGTGCCAAGGCCAGGTGCAAATCTGCTGTTCCAAACCTGTGTGTCAGGCCTTTGCTGGAATGGTGAAGCTGCCCATGCCAGAGGCAGTGCTGTGAGGAACTGCCCCCTCACAGACACACATCCACCCCTCTCTCCTCACCAAGGGCATCTCCCACTGCAGCACCCCACAGCAAAACACCGCAACACACACACAACACTACAAAGGAAAATAAAATCAAAAGCGACATGGAATGTCATGGCAGCATCTCTAACGAGGAGGGGTGGGAGATCAAGTCACACAAGCCCAGGTACACCACAGTTCAGGGAGGTTTCTTTACACCAGGAGCATGTGATGATATCAGCCGCTAAAGGCTTGCTAAGTAGGGAAGAACACCGCACAATCACTTGGGATTCCAGACAAACAAAATTCCTTACTGTTTTTAACACAATCAAAAAAAGTAAAATGCCAGTGCTTTAAAGCAAAACACCAGAAGGACTGCACTTACCACCTGGTAAAGGGTTAAAGAGCAGAAAGAGAGGTTCCAGGAGCAGAAGGAAATTTTAAAAAAAAATTAAAAAAAAAAAAAGAGGAAAAGGAGAAGAAGAAATTAATGTTACACATGCAGAAAAATAAAGAGAAGATTTTTCAAAGAAAAGCTCAGGCATTTGCACACCTGGTCAAAAGAAAGTTATTTTTTCTGTGCCTAGATATCATGGGAACATTTCTTCTTACCAGGCCTCTGAGCCAGCTTGCCAATGAAGAATAGAAATGGTAAGGTTTTTGAGGTTTAGGGGTTTTTTTGTCTCTTCAATTATGTCTATCTTCCCAGAGGCATATTTTGGATTCTTTTTTAACTTAAAAAAACTAGACAAAATAAGATTATTTTGGATTGAAGTCACATAGTTTGCCTTTTGCCACAATGCTGCTTTTGCTGCTGCAGGAAGTGATTTGATGGAAATAATTCCTTGGCTCCAACCCTTTTGGTTGGAGGATGAATGCTCCATGAGACTGATCCCACCACTACCCCACTGTGAGCAGAGACAGGTTACTGGGAGCCCCTAAAAGGTGGTGAGAGATCTTTTCATAGCTTCTGCCATTTTCCACTCTTTTGGGCTCTGCTCACTCTGCTCTCTGTCCAGAGGCCTCTCTGCTCTGAAACTCTCCAGTGGCTGCCTGTTACATCTTGGGGAAAAGGAACAGCTGGACCTCACTTCATGTTTTGGGAAGGAAAGATCAAATCTGGACCTGTGCAAACCCACTTGGCCCCCTTGCAGCAGTTTGTGGGGAAGAGGTGTCTGCATCACAAGAAGGAGCAGCCCCACAGGGACTGGCAGGGAAGAGCTCACTGAGAGCTCCTGGGGCAGGGCAGAGCTGGGCAGGAGAGGAAGCAGCAGTGCCTGTCCCTGGGCAGGATCACTGGTGTCAGCAGGACATCAGCGTGCAGTGACACTCAGCTGTGGGCTGTCCCCAGCTCTGGGCCTGGCACCCAAAATCCCACCTGGAGCAGCTCAGAGAACTCTGTGCCAACCCATCTCAACTGTCCAGCAACACACACAGCATCAGGGAACAGAGCTGTGCCCTGGGAAGGAATAAAGGATGGACGCTCCTCCAAGGGCTACTTACGTGGCCGTGGAGGTCTGTGTTCAGCAGCATCAGGGCACAGGTGAGTGTGTGAATCCCATCTGAAACACACAACAGTCACACAGCTGTGGCTCATTATTCCCCTTCCAATGCAGTTCTGGTGTTTGTTGTCTTGGTAGCTCAGCTATTGCAAAACCAAAGCCAGTTGCTGTGTCTGGGGACCTTAAAGAATATCTGCTCCATTCAGCTGTGTCGGGTTTAACAAAAAACCAAAACAAACAATACAAAACCCCCCCCCAAAGACATCCTCTTTTCCCTCAGACTTTACCTTTTCCTAAAACAACCACCATCAAATTGGCTTCAAAGCAGTTTTTCTTTAAAAGACCAAACTTCCCACTCCTAAACCCAAAGGAGTGGCTTGTGAAAGTAATATTCCAGTCCCTGCCTCCTCCCTGGTGCTCTCCAGCCCTTTTGTGAGGTCCTTCAAGGACCAGCCCATGTGCCAGAACGTGTTTGCACCTCAGTGCTGTGAGCTGGCACCTGGAGCCTGGTGGGGCTCTGTTTGGGGGGGTCTGTCAGCACCCAGCACCCCCAGCCCCTCCCAGGGCAGGGATAACCACCAGGGCAGGATCCCTGGGAAAGGGAGAAGCTGCAGCCGTGTCCGGTTGGTTTTGCACTCCAGCTCTGTGCACAGGTGCCCTGTGGTGTGGCAGGGAGGCAGAGGAAAGGCAGCAGTACCTTCAGAGGTGCTCTCCTCGGGGTTGCAGTGGCAGTAGCGCCGGGAGAAGTGGATCAGCACCCGCTCGCGCTCCTGCGTCTCTCCCATCAGCGGGAACGCCTTCAGAAACGTCCTGCACAGAAAGGGATGCTGAGAGAGGGGCTGCTGGGCAGGGTCCTGCCTCAGGTGGGCTTGGAAAGGGGTCATTTATCCTCCCCCAGCCCCACACCCTGCAGAGGGGATGCAAAGGGAGCCGTGGAGCTGTGCAGGGAAATGTGCTGCCAGCTGGGATCTGATCCTCCTTGGGCGTGATGGCACCAGGATGGGTTGCCCATCCCAAGGAAAAAAATTGCTCCCACTTGCTCTGGTTCTGTATGGGATGGGATTCCTGGGAGAGCTGCTCTCCACCCTGGGGAAGCAGGCTGTGGGCCTTCCTGCTGAAGCCCACTTTTGGAGGCAGCACTTTGTGCCAAACGTGACACCAAAAATTGAATGACAGCCTGGATCTCCCCTCAGTCCCTGCTCCTGGCACATGGGTGGCTCACACAGTGCTGGGAAGCCTGGAGGAAACCCCAAAATCCCACCACTCTCTCCATCCCAGAGCTCACCTGAGTGCTTTGTCAAGGGTCAGGCCAGTGAAGTCAAAGAAGCTGAGATACTCCTCTGCTACCAACTTGCTAAATTCGTTACTGCAATTAGAGAGGGAGTGGTCAGCCCCTTCGTCAGGGAAGAAGACACCATCCACAAGAGGAACAGCAGAATGCTGCCTCTTGGCCAGCTCAATCCCAGCAAGACACTGCAGGCATGATCTCAGACACAGGGAGACTTGTTCCTGGCCTGGAATGCTGCTGGAAGACCTCCCTGATGCACCCACAGCCAGCCCCAGACACCTGAGAATGAGAGACACTTGCCCTGCTGCACCCCTCTGCTGGCCAGCCAGAGCCAGCCAGGAGGAGGCCATAGGGATGTCCTATGCTCCTCCTGCACCTGGTTCTCTCCCACTGCTGGATGTGTCCTCTCCTCCCACTGAAATATTCCTGCTCTCACCCACACAGGCTCCCATCCCACTCTCTCACCAGAGCCCCTTGCTCCTGTGGCAGATGGGTGCTGCTGGAGGCTGGAGCAGGAGAGCTCAGTGAGCTCCAGGCAGGGGCTGCTGGCTCTGCCAAGGCAACTGGACAGTATCACAAGACACCAGAAGGCAGCCAGACTCCTGCAAACAGTAAACTCCTGTTTATTGTTTACCTCCAGGACAGAGATGGGACTCTTCTCCCTGAGCTCCAGAGCCAGTTAACATGCCCCAGGCCATGGGATAACAACAGTGGTCAGGGCAAGACTGTGTCCCACTCTAAGATGGGCTTTTGAGTTTGCTCTGGTTTCCTCACTCAGGAATTGTCCTCCTCTGTCTCTGTGCCAGTGCCAGCCCTTCGTGCAGGAACGGGTGACACTTCCACCATGATGACAGAGACACTGCTACAAGGAGAGCAAGGCATTTCCCATGGGGACATTCCTGCCATGCTCTGGCTGGTGGCCCTGCAAGGCACTTCCTGTGGGGACATGCTTGGCATCCTCTGGCTGCTGCCCTTCCAGCCTCTACAGCCCTCCTCTCACCTTACACGCCGTCTGATGCTCCCTCCCTCTGCCTGCTCTGGGGGGGTCCAGGCACCAAGAGTTCTGACTGACCTGCTGGGTCACAAGCCACCCCAGGGGGACACAGGAGCCTTTTCTCCCAGCCCATTCCCATGTCTGGACAGGGAGGGATTTGTGGATTTTTACAGCCTGAATCCCACTACCCTGCAGGGCAGGGCTCCTTTTTGCATCACCTGGCTCACTTCAGATCCATAAGGAGTTTGTGTGAGTAAAAGCTCCTCTCTGGGGGATAAAACAGACCCTGTGCCCACGTTGTGGTGCCCATGGCTGGGACCCTGACAGACCCCACAGCCCAAGGCACTGCCATGCTGGAACTGTCCTGAGCTGCTGCTGCAGGGATTTGGTGGGCACAATTCTGGGAAACCTTACAAGGAAGTGCCTGACACTGCCACCTGCACAGCCTGGGACAGTCCAACCTCCACCCAGCACAAGATGTGGCTGTGGGCACTGATGGAGCAGAGAGGGCCACTGACCAATGCTGGAACCAGACTCTTCCATGGAGAGTTCAGTTTGCCCTTCAAACATTTGCCCTTCGGTGGGACAATGGTAATTTCTGGGGTTTTTTAGCAGAATTTCAGGTTAATTTCACAGAACTGAGGCAGATGGAAGCAAACTGTGGGGAGATATCCAACCTGCATTTCTTTGTTTGTCAAGCCTTTTCTGCCTGTTTGACAATGATGAATAGTTTTGGCTTTGGTTTATTTTTTATTTTTTTTAAGAAAATTGCCAATTATCACAAAGAAAAAAGAAGTGATAAAATGAGATTTCACTTTTTGTAGAGCCCTCCTACACAGAGCTGGCCTGAAAGCATCACTTAAACTTAGTCTGCTCCCAGCACTATAGGTTGGTCTTGCATTGTCTTAAGTAAGCAAGACTGACTTAATACCTGTATTAATACCTATAAATACCTATCTTCACCCTATTTCTTTTTCTGCTCTGCCAATCCACCTGCATGATCCAAGAGTCTGCAGCTCTATTTAGGTCTCATGTCAGGAAATGGTTCAGATGTCAAAACCCAGCTGATCAAAACAAAACTTTTATTTCAAAGGCTGTGTGAATTCCCAGATGTGGGTCACCAAACAGCCTCCCAAGACATGAGGGCTGCAGGTGTGAGTGAGGACTGCAGGAAACAGCAAAGGGACAGGCTCAGAAACCCAGTGCTTGAAACTTCCCCCCTCAGTGGGCTGTCATGGCAAATTTGAAAGAAGGGAGAAGGATGTTGCAGACCTGAGGCAAGAGCAACCAGCAGTGCACCTGCTACAGGAACCTCAGCAAAGGAGGAGAATGAGGGTGTTGCCAGGTGATGCAAAGAGCCTCTCTAGGAGGCCGTTCCTGGGCTCTTTCTGTCCCAGCTCTAAGCTGGGAATCAAGACCAGCCTTGGTACTGAAAGTGTGAGTATTTGCTGAGGGACAGCTGTGCTCTGGACAGGGCAGGGGGGAGATATTCCAAGGACAAAAAAAAAAAAAAAGAAATCCCAGCAACACAGGTTATATCTGATCCAGGCAAAGGATGATGGGGATTGGTGCCTTCACACCCACTGGCATCCTAAAATAATCTGTTACTGCTACACTTGTTACTGTTACTCTGTCTCTTAGAAATCTCTGTAACTCTCCCACTTTTGAGTATTTTTTGATTTCCCTTCTGCCTTACCCAGGCAAATCTACCAGCTGAAGAGCTTGGACCTCCCTGTGTGTCCTGGATCTCCAGAAAACCCTTCCTATCCTCATACAGACCGGGTAGGGAGGCCCTGCAGCAAGAACATTTTGGGGTGCAGACATGAAAAACCTGGGGAGTGGCAGGGAGCCCAGTGCAGAGGCAGGTCTGGCTCCCAAACCCTTCAGCCTGGGGATTGCTTTAGCCTTTCTGGGCTCTTCCTAAAGGCAGGAAGCTCTTGGTTCTGGTGGGCAGCAGTGGCATTTACTGCAAAATACTACAGACAGCTTGTAGGACTTGTATTTTAAGGGCATTGGGCTTCCAGCTTCAACTGGAAGGATCTCCAGCAGCCCTAAACCTAACCCTAATCTAACCCTAACCCTATACTACAGGCAGCTTGTATGACTTGTATTTTAAGGGCATTGGGCTTCCAGCTTCAACTGGAAGGATCTCCAGCAGCCCTAACCTCAACCTTAACCTTAAGCCTAACCCAAACCCTAATCCAATACTACAGGCAGCTTGTAGGACTTGTATTTTAAGGGCATTGGGCTTCCAGTTTCAACTGGAAGGATCTCCAGCAGCCCTGACCTCAACCTTAACTTTACTCCTAACCCTAACCCAAACTCTAATCCAATACTACAGGCAGCTTGTAGGACTTGTATTTTAAGGGCATTGGGCTTCCAGCTTCAACTGGAAGGATCTCCAGCAGCCCTGACTCCATCCAGCTTGGCCCTCTCTGCCTTTCCCTGCCCTCCCAGCACGACCAGTGCCCCGTGTCCCTGTCACCCCCTCCCAGGGCTGGCTCCCACGTACTTTTTCCCGAGCTGTCGGGCCACGTCGCAGCGCTTGAAGCCCTCGAGGTTGTAGAGGCGCTTGGCCAACCTCTTGGCAGCCTCGCTGTCCGCCCTGCAGCCGTTGGCCAGCGTGTCTGTGCTGCCCTGGTCCAGCTGCTCCGTGCTGCCCATGTCCGAGTCCGAGTCTGACAGGGTGTCCTTCAGGCTGGCGTCGCTGTGCGGGGACAAGAAACGTTCAAGGAGCCGCGGCGTGGCTGGGTGGAACCCACGGAAAACGCCACGTTTGGAGCTCTTCTCGCAAAGAAGAAATGCAAAAAATCTTCTCACAGAAAGACATGTGGCTGTGAAGTGGACATTGGACAAACCCTCCTTCATTTCAGCTCAAATTAAATAGTGCAGTTCAATTCCAAAATGGTGGGAAAGGCTGGGGAGAGGGCGGCTTCCCCCTGAGAAATGAGGATGTATCCAAGTAAGCAGCCTCAACACCTTTTAAGCTTCCTCTCTCCCCACTGGGGTCCCAAGCTCTTTCCAAGCCATGGACACCCAGGAAATCTTAGGGATAGATGCTGTGCTTTTCAGTTCAGGTTATTTGCTGAGGATGAGAAACTGCACTTGTACAAATCCTGGCATCAGACCAGCTTTTACTGGTGAGCTGCTCCCCTGTAGTTGCCTGCTGGCCTCGTGGCCAGCTGTGCCCACAGACAACGCTCTGAGTAGCCCTGCTGCCACCATCTAGGTGGGCATACAGCCCTTTATCTGCCTGCCCAAGGCCACTTACAGCACCAATGCATGCATTTGCCAGCAGTGTGACTCACTGCTGGCCTGATAACTGGACATACGACCTCACTCCAGCTCTCCCCTGATCTGGTTGCTCATCACCTGGCTTCCCCATGCAGGGAATTGCCCTATGGATGAGCTGCTGCCTCCCAAGGGTGATGGTTTGGGTCTGAGCTGGTCCAGAGGACGAATGAAGTCCCTGCTGATCTCCTCATTGCCTGCAGAAGAACCTTTGAGGAGGTTTCTGTAGGGGTACCCTGTCCTAAGTGAAACCTTGAGGTTTCCCTGCCCTTCAGAGGCATTTGGGAGGGCACCCAACCATCCCCAACCTGCCAAGGGCTTTGCAGGTGCAGGTGAAAGTTCTCCTGTTGGTGTTTGGCCTTTCTGCCATAACAGCACATGAGAGGAAGCACAGGGGGTGAAAGAGCAGTTCCAACTCAATCATGTCCACTGAGCCTCGCTCCTGGACTGGGATCTCATAAGAAAAGGAGCCACTGTCCAAGAAACTCCCTGCCTTACCTGATGGAGTTAATGATCTTGGTGGCATCTTCCTCTGACCCCTCCACGTGGAACCCATTTGGGATACTCTTCAAGGACAGCCGGCTCAGCACATTCTCTGACCTGCTGCTGGTAATTGAGTGTCTGAGAGGGCTCCCAAAATCCCCCTCTGCTGGCTTGGCTGCCGCCTGCTCTTGCTTATCAGCAGCCATGTGGTGAAGGGCTTCTCTCTGCTGGGCTGCCAGTTTCTGCTCCAAGAGCTCGGGGCTCTCCTTGGCCCTTTGCTGGATCAGTGGGGTGAGTGGTGCCTCGAAACTGACACAGCTGTCTGTCTCGTCTGTGAGGGAGAGCACGTCCAAAGAGTCCAGGCTGCTGTAGTAGGTCCCCTTCATAAGGTCAGACTCAACAATCTTCTCAAAGGTCGAGCTGAAGCCATCCCTGATGTCTTTGAATTGGAAATGCTCCCTGTCATCATCACTGCAGCTCAGCTTGGCATCTCCAGAAGCAAACCTGGACCAAAAGGAGAAATGTAGAAAAGACTGTCAAGGCAATTCTTGCCCTGTTCCACTTGGAGCTGGGAGGCAAGAGAAGAGGCAGAAATGGCTGCTGTGATAATGGCCCTTGGGATCTTTCTGTGGTATAACAGAAAGATTGATTCCCAATTTTGTTACAAGATCCTAGAGCTGAAAAAAATAGTTTTGTGATGAACAATCCCAGAGGCCCAGCCAGCCCTTAATTTGGTCATATTCCAGTAAAAAGCCAGACCTCAAGAATTTTGCATATGACACCTGCCACTAGATCCAGTGCCAGAATAACCTCCTGGTTATTACTTAGCAGGTCCCACATTGCCATAATCCCAGGGAAGACAGTCTTGTTCTTTCAATGCCCTGTACAGAATAATTTCTATTAACTGCTCACACCACAGACCTTGTATAGTCCAGCCCTGTATTTGTCCCCTGATGGCTCTTCACCATCCCCATGTCCATCCTCTGGACACTCCCTGACAGCTTTAGATCATTTTCATATTCTGGTGCCCAGAACTGCCCCAGGGCTCGAGGTGAGGCCACCCCAGCCCAGGGCAGAGTGGGACAATGCCCCTCCAGGCACAGCTGGTGATGCTGGGCCTGATGCCCCCCAGGACATGGTTGTCCCTCCCACCCTCCAGGGCACTGCTGGCTCATGTTCAACTTGCCATCACAAGTTGGCTGTGCTGGTGGAGTGTGGATCCTGCCAGAGAAGGACATGATGGAAACCAGGACTTTCTTGCCTCTGCACTGCAGTCTTTCTGCAAAGTTTTTCTGAAACTTTATTTGATGGAATGTGAATTTTTTGACAGCTATATGTTGCATGGGAGGAAACGTGTGGGCAAAAGCTGCAGTCCCAAAACTGCAGGTGCTGTGTCTATAAGCAAAAGGTGGGGATTTCTCTGTTCAAAATTTTGCTCTTTTTCCATGAGTTCATGGAGCTGAAAGCAGAGAGTATCATTCCCTGGTGGATCTCACAGTAGCAGAGCTGTGACCCCCCTGAGATCAGCAGGGCCAATGTTGGGGGCTTCTGAGAAAGACCTCTAGGCAACACAGCCACAATGAAAGGAAAATGGGCCTTTGACACACAATAGATGCCATGGGATAAACCAGAAAGGGGGAAAAGGGATTCAGTTAATGCAAACTGCAACACAAATACTCAATCTTTAGCTCTATTTCCCCAATTTTTTTTTACCAACCATTTCCTGCATAGATGCCCTAACCTACCTTCAGGAGGACAATCATGGGTCCTTTCTCCAGCTCTACCATGGAGTGATGACCTTGGATGACTTCCCCCTTTAATTCTCCATTCCATTGGGAGGAGCAAGTCTCAACACCTTCTTGTAAAATAGTTTAAAATTCAGGGAGAAAGTCCATCACACAAGCAGCAATGTGCAGATGATGACAAATGATTTGTCAGCAGGAACAAATAGTTGACTGCTCATTAGTAAAACATCAGACCAGGTTCTCCTATACCCAGAATGGGTCATTACAGCAATTCCCAAAAGGGGAGTAAAGAAAAAAATGGGGAAACTCAGAGGTGACGCAGGATGACAGCAACTCCCTGGTACCTTGGTCCAGCTGTCACTTTTTCCTGACCCACAGTGACCCAGGAGAGCTGGGCAGTCTGTGTGGTCAGGGCAGAGCAGCTCCACGCTGTGCCTGGCCCAGCCACACGTTCCTGCATTTACCCTACAGATAGGTGGTCAAAGCACTGATGAGCTCCAACAGAGGCAGCTAACCCGACCTGCAGGCACTGAGTGTTTTCCCAGACTTCAGCTGTGTCCCAGAAGTTTTCCAGCTGCCCTTCCTGCTTTCAATATAGCGTGTGACTTGTCCCTTGTGCATTCAGCCTCCCAAAAGACTCATTTGCTACCCAAGTGAATATGTTTAGGGCACGAGATCACGGACTCTGCATGCAGACCACAGTCAGGCTGCATCATCTCCAAATCCTCAGCCTGCCACTTCTACCAATTCATGCCCTAGTACCTTAAAATAATTGCATTTCCAGTGATTGCAGCAGCATTCTCTGACCACCCTTAGTTTCCTCTTGAACTTGTAGCTTCTGCCAGGGAACCACCTACCAAGCAAATATGATTCCCCTGAAACCTGAGAGACTTGCAGCTATCCAAGACCTGACTGCATAGCTCAGGGGCTCCTGGGACCTGCCTGGGGACAGGCTCCCCGAGCTCTCTGGACAGCAGCAGCCTGCTCTGGACACTTCCTTGCAACACCTTCAGTCGTGCTTTTTGAAGCAGTGCTGCTGCTTCTTGTTCTTGAGTGAAACAAACCACCAGCTTTTTATAGAGAAGCCTGTTGAACAGCAGAGAAACAAAGCAGGAGGGATGCCTGCTGTCAGCCCACGTCCTGCGTGGCTCCCCAGCTCTGCTGCCCACGCTCCAGACAGTGCTCGGAACGTGCCAATCAGCATGGAGCCTGCACGGGGCTGGAGCTAGGAGGTGATCCCCAGGTCACCCTGGCCACCCTGTCCCTTCACAGCTCCTCTTCAGAAGGCCACACTCCTCTGGGACAACCCCTGCTGGCCCCCCCTGCTTTGCAGCATCTCTCCTGCCCCGGGGTAGGTGCAGAGGCAGGGCTGTAAAATTCACAGCAGGCATCAACCCCGGGTGGCTACAACACAGAGCCCTGGCTGATTTCTGGTGGCAAAGGGAAGCATCCATACCCCTCCTGCAGGAATGGCACGGGAAGAACCTGTGCTCATCCCAGTGACCTGTCATTCCCCCTAAGCCCCTAGCCTGCAGAATCCCATGGAGGTCTAGAAACCTGCAGAGGCCTAAAATCAGCTGTGGACATCACACCAGTGTGAGTGTCCCCCAGCCTGGTGAGGTCTCCTGTGAGCCAGGCTGCCAGAAGAGAGGACTCAGGGACTGAGGGACATTGCGCACGTGCAGGTTTGTCTCAGGCACTTGAGAATTGGATGACACTTGTACCTTTTGTCTCACACTGCTGTCCCTGTCACTGATAACACCTGCCACAGGTGCAGTGGAGAGCAGAGCTCAGTGCCGTGCCCACTGTCAGACACACAGCTGCCACCTGCTAGCCCAGGGACTGCCAGAGCTAGCCATGCTGCCAGGGACTTCCAGGGACTTCCCAGACAAGCCTGGCTCTCCAGCATCCCCAGGCTGCTGCACTTGCCCTAAGTAACCGTGGGTAACTCTGCCTTAAGTGCTGCAGTTGAATCTCCAGCTTGCAAGTGGGACACCCCCAAAGTGAGCACAACCAGCTCTTCTCCAGATCCCAAAAGCTTCCCCTGCACTTTAGTGACTCTGTGTGCAGACACTGGCTCTAACCACAGCTTTCTGCATTTGTAACAGGAAAAAACTGTGTGAGAAGCCCAGAGAGGAAAACGAGTAAAAAGTTACAAACAGGGAAAAAATGTGCCAGAAGCCCAAAGAGAAACAGGAGTGGAAACCACAGTCAGCCATGAGAGCAGCTGCAGCTCCTTAAACTGATGAGTTACACACGAAGCAGAGTAACTCGAACCAAGGAGCCTCGCAAACAACACACACAAACCAGCACCGAGCCGACCTCACGGCGGCCTCGCACTCACTCGAACTGCTCCTCTGCCTCGTCAGCGCTCAGAGCTTCCGAGGATCCCAGGACGCTGTGCCACCGCTCCTTGCTGAGGGCCCCGCTCGCTCTCTCCAGGCTGGGGGAGCCCCTGTCCCCCAGCTCGGGGCTGCTCGGGCCGGGCGTGTCCCCGTCCTGCGGCCGCTCCCGGCCCGCGGCCAGCGCCGTGTCCACCCCGTTGGCCAGCACTGCCCCGTCCGCACGGCCGCTCTCGCTGCCAGCGCCCGTCCCTTGTCCCTGCTCACTGAGCCGCTCGCCTGGCTCTGTCACCGCTTCCAGATGTTCGTCCCGCTGCTCCCCCTCCGCTCGGGAGGGCTGAGCATCGTGCCGGGGGCTGGCTCTCCCGCTGGCAGGCTCCGCAGGCTGGCTCGGCTCCTCGTCCCCGTCGCTGCAGGCCAGCGGGGACGGCTGCGAGCCCGGGGAATGCGGCTCGCACTCATCTGCGGCGGACCATGGCAGGGGGCTGCTCTCGCTCATGTTCCGCTCCTTGTCCCGGCGCTTACGGGATCCCTCCCCGCGCTCAGCTCAGGCTCGGTACTACCTGCAAGGGAAAAGAAACCACAGCGTGGGCACCGGGAAGGGCTGTCACAAAGGCAGGGTGCAGCCCCCACCCCAGCTCACATCCTCAGGGTAAAAGCAGGGAAGGACTGTTCTGGTGTTTGGTGCTTCTGAAGGCCCAGTGCTCCTTACTCAGGGCAGTTGAGATCAGAGAGGAAAAGCTGCTGTTGTGGTGCTGAGCCACCGGGGCCCAGACACCCACCTTTCCTGCTGCTCCCATAACCCCAGAGGGTCACAGAACAGGGGACAGGTCCCACGAGGGCTCTTTGTGTGCCCAGGGCTGGGGACAGGAACATGGCATGGCTGCACTTCCCAGAGTCGCTGCTGGGATGCTATTCCCTGCCCTCCAAAAATAGGAGAAATAGGTGAAACAGGCAATAAGTGTGATTTGTTCTTTTCTAACCCTTCTAAGCAGCTGTACTGTGCCAACCTGTGTGATTCTCCCTGCTTACTTAGCATTTCTGCAGAGCATCTTGCCTGCCAGAGCACCACTTCTCTTTTCCCAAAACACAAGTACTGCTGAAGGGTGTCACAAGCTGCCAGCTAAAACTCTGGCAAAAATGTCCTGATTGAATATTCCCTGGGATGATCTCTCTGTAGGGCAAGGGAAGGACACGGTCTTGCACTGATATAAGTAGTTTTTTGACAAAAAGGCACTTTTTTGGCAAATAGACCCATTGATGCAAAGTCTGCAAGGTCTTACAAGCACCATCCTCAGCCCTACAGTGCTGTGCAAGCTTTACTCCATCATGACCCTCCCACAGCTGCAGTTAAGTGCCACCAGGAATGATCTCTTCTGGAAGCAGGAGTACTCTGCATGGCACCCAGGCTGAGCCATTGTAACAGCTGATTTTGGTTTTAAGCAATATGTGTCTTCACAGATATTTTTAAAATATTATCTGTCTTCATAGGGCTGTTCAGCCTGGAGGAGACAAAGCTCCAGGGAGACCTTAGAGCCCATTCCAGAACCTAAAAGGACTCCAAGAGAGCTGGAGAGGGATTTTGATAAGGGCATGAAGTGACAGGACAAGGGCAAATGGCTTCACACTGACAGAGGGCAGGGCTACATTAGAGATTAGGAAGAAATTCTTCCCTGTGAGGGTGGTGAGGCCGTGGCACAGGGTGCCCAGAGAAGCTGTGGCTGCCCCATCCCTGGGAGCATGCAAGGCCAGGTTGGATGGGGCTTGGAGCAGCCTGGGACAGTGGAAGGTGTCCCTGCCCATGGCAGGATGTTGGATGACAATCTCTGAGGTCCCTTCCAACCCAAACCTTTTGGTGATGTGACTGTGATTCAGCTGCACAGGACGCCTGGCTAATCAGTGCCAGCAGGCAGACAGGACTGGGGTTCTCCCCCAACTCGGTTCCTAACTCACATCTGAAGCCGATCATTCAAATTCCCTGCCTCAGTTTCCCTCTCAGTGAACCATCACCTTTGAGCAGCCAGGAGGGTGCCCAGGTTCAGCAACAGACTCTGGTGCTCTCACTTGCTGAGCTGAAGCCTTTATTAGCAGAAAATCACTAATTGCTTGGCCAGGTCAGGGCTCTGCCAGTCCTTGTTAACAAGGGGTGCAGAACTGCAGCTGCCTCTGCTCTTACCCCTGTGGAGATGTCAGCAGCCCCTCCCTGCTGCTGCTTCCTCTGCACCTACAAAGGGACAGGAGGGATTTGGATCCAAACACTCCTCTGTGGCCTGGGTAAGGGCAGATACACACAGGTACATGCTGAGCTGCTGCTGAGCAGGACAGATCCCAAAGGGAACCCCAAATCCTGCCTGCCTTTGCTCCCGTCCCACAGTCCAGGCAGTCCTGGGCCTCAGATCCAGCATGCTCTACATGTCCTGCTCTCCCCTGCTGGGAGGTGTGACGGGCTGGGGAGTGCAGAGCCCTGCATGGGGTGAGGGACTCCTTGAGGACTGCATGTGGCACAGTCCTGAGATGGGGCAGTGCTGGCAGTTTTACCTCTCCTCCAGGTGCATCCGTGTGCATCCCTCGCTGTCCCGGCGCGCGGCACCGCCGCACCTATCGCAGCCCGGAGCTCCTGATCCCTGCACGGCCCCTGCCTGCAGCAAGGCATTAGAGAGAGTAAGACCCAGGCCAGAGAGGAGAATCCTGCTCGTTTCCTGCCACCCTGCTGCTGCTCCTCATCAGGCTGTTTCCCAGACCCATCCCACAGCTCCTCGGCAGAGCACTGCAAGCGTTTTCTCCTCAGCATGCTCTGGGGTTTTCAGACAAGGCAGTGCAAGAGTATTCCTTACACAGGGCTCCTGACGGATTTCCTTACAAAGCCCCCCCAGCCAACAAAAGTAGAGCAAAAGGATTCTGTGGTTTCAGGTTTCAGGAGAAACTTGTCGATGTGAGCCCACAGAATGTCCAGTTTCACCCATCACATTCATAGAGTGAGATACCTGAGTTTGGACTGATCCCCCCAACAATCCCCTCCTCAGCCCCATCAACAAAGAGCCACGTTAAAGGTCTTTGAACTAAATGCAAGCAAATTCCAGCTATCAAAGTGATTGATGTAGCAACATTTCTCTTGCAGAGTGTTTTGTACAACGCAGGGATGGACAGTGATGCATCCCCCTGAGGTGACCCCAGGCTGGGGGAGCATGTCAGGTCACCACAGATGGTGTGTCCCCTAGAGACAGCTGCCTGAGCTCACAGGCCAGACTTGCATGGAGTTGATGGAGACAGAAAGACAGGACACCACTGCCTGTGTGCTGCTACAGGTGATGGATCAGGGGCCAGATGTGCCACCTGCTTTCCAGTGGCTGGAAAGAGCCCACAGAGCAGCTTGGCAGCAGATGTCTATGTCAAATCCCTGCAGAGGGATCTGCTTATATCCTCTCTTGGGCTTGCCCTTGCAGGCCTTCAGCTTCATTCTCCACTAGCCTGACAAGAGAAAGGCCAGCCTAGACTTCCTGGGTCACCAGCACATCAGCCTCCTGCAGCCCAGAATTCCACCTTGCAGGAGCTGAGCCCTCCCAAGGGAGGGCAAAACAAGCCCCTGGGACAGTCCTCAGGTTCACACCTGTAGGCCAAGTCTCCTCTAGCCCATTCACCTGCCATCCCAAATCAAGAGGGGAAAACTGTAAATCTCTTTCCCACCAAATCCAGGAGAGAAAATCAGTCCCAGGCACTTGGTGTTCCCATGCACTGACAGCAGCCAATGCAGCATCTTCCAGGAATTGACTTGCAAAACTACCAACACTTTCCTGAGCATAACCACACCATGATCCCAAAAAATACTGAGAACCTAACACGGGCCAAATTGGGACTTTCTCAAAGTGAAGGTATAACACAGACATGGAAGACGTGCAACACCAAGCCACTGCTCAAAGCTTTGGAGGAATCTTTCCAGCAAAACTTTCCAGCAGGCCTTTTTCTTCATATGGGATGAATAATGTGGGGGTTTTGAGTGAAATTTTTTTTAAAACAACCAAAAGGCTTTGAGCTGAAATTCTCCATCTCCCTGCCATGCATTCAAAAACTCCAGTAGAACCACCCAAGCTGAATTCCAGTCCAATAGTTCAAGCTTGGCACAGCTGTATGCAACAGGAAACTAAAAGCAGTTAGGAGATGAGCCTGAGTAAGAAATGTTGGCAAGCCTTAGTAAGTGTGGTGTTCCAGTCATCCCTCCTAACTTTAAGTAACTTACATTATTTACATTAAAAGGAAAAAAAAAAACACCACCATTTCTATTACATATAAACTACTACAGTTGTTAAGCATTATACTACTGTTCCACCCTCGCTGGAATGTTTGTGGTCTGGAAGGAGTGCTGAGGAATCAATAGTTAAAGCCTTAGTCATGTTCCTCCTTGGCCTGCGTTCCTGCTGGAGAAAAGGCACCAGGGAAGCCCTGGCAGGATGTGTGCACAGACTATTGCTGAGCTGGAAAGACCATCAGCTTCCAGCGTGACAAAACTGGGAGCTGAGCACAGCCAGGAGAAATCCAGACTTCTTGCAGCCTCCTGACCCTTGAGGTTTGTGTGTCTCCCATTGGATCCCTGCTTCAGTGCACACACCTG
Organism: Illadopsis cleaveri; assembly: GCA_013399915.1. NCBI lineage: Eukaryota > Metazoa > Chordata > Aves > Passeriformes > Timaliidae > Illadopsis > Illadopsis cleaveri. The sequence goes on along the minus strand of VXBB01015723.1, from coordinate 141,887 downwards.
CTTAGGGGCTGCTGTGTGCACCCAAAGGCTGCAGACAAGCTGAGGGTGTAACAACCCATGACAAACTCCCAACAAGTCACCAACTACTGGATTGTTGCTTGCAGTGACAGTCACTTGGAGCACATACAGGTTATGAGTGGCTGAGGCTTCCCAGAATCTCCAGAGGGACTGCAAGACTGGATTGTGACAGTCTGTGGCTCTGATTGCAGCTCTTCGTGGTGGTGCCTTGTACTAGAGNAAAACACTGCCCCACCTGGTTTCAACAGCTCATGAAGATGGTGATAGAATTAATACTTTGTGCACATCCTACACTGAAACCCAGGACATGGAGTCATGCAGCCAACTCCTGCCACACTCCCAGCTCATCCCACATCAGCTGCAGAGGATCTCTCCCACCCTACAGCTCATCCATGACCTGCTGCCTCCCCACCTGTGTGGGGAAGGTGGATGAGCAAAGGGAGGAGCAGACAGGCTGTGATGCCACAGCTTGGAAAACCTGGAAGATGAATGATGGTGGAACAGCTGGTTGCAACTGTTCACATCTGCCTCCAGCTGACAGCTGAAAGGTCACCAGCTCTGGACAAAGCCCAAACCCAGACTCTCAACACCGTTCTGTTTGCTGAGCACCAAAGTGCAGCTCAGCCTCTGAAGCTCCCACAGCTTCGACCAGGCTATGGGGAGAGGACACACTGCAGCACTGGGGCAAGGGATGGGGGGTGTTCAGAGGTCCCTCTGGGGCTCCTCTGACTGTCCCAAAGCTGTACAGCCTGGCTGCCTCCGACTGCAGGCTGACATTCCCCAAGTCCCTCCTCATTTCCTTCTGTTCCTGCTTTGCAAAGTGTTCTCTGAAGCAGGTAAGGGCTGAAAAGTGTTATGTGGGCTCCCATCAGTGGATTTTCACAAGTCTTGCCCTTTCTGCAGGCTCAGGCACCCTCTCAAGTGATTGCTCTTCCCAAGGTCCTGGGAATAGGGTGGGCACCCTTTGCACGCCCAGTGTTCCCAGCTTCCCACAAATGTAACTGGGGTTAGCATTCAAAAAAGGGTCTGGCAAGAAAAGGGGATGGCCTGGCACATATCCCAGTCAGGACTGGTCACAGCAACAGATGATGTGCCCATGATGAGCTGTAGACAGTTAAGCAGAAGCTCCATGATTTGGAGCAGACCAGCTCTGGAAGGTCCATGTAAGTAGAAGAACATGGATTCATGCTAGAAAGAGCACATGGTTGCTGTAGGGGTGGCTAAGGGAAGCCAAGGCATCCATGATCCATGGCTAACCATGGCCTTTCCATCTCCTTCCCAGGGCTGGGGCTTGGTGGGAGAGATGAAAGAGAGGCTGAAGGGACTGAGGACCCCGTTCCTGTGGCCATCTCATGCTGCCCTGAGATGCAGGCCAGACTCAGCAAGCCAACAGCTATTACCTTCATTTATCAGAATTCCAGCAGCACCAGCTCATCATTGTGAGTTTCCAGTGCCACAGGATAGCAACTCAGGACAGCCACTCACTCCCTGCTCCAGCCCCGCTCTGCCCCAGGTCCTGCACAGCCCCTGGACCAGGAGGAGATGGGGCAGGGCTGGTTGGGAGGGAAGGAGAGCAGAAATACGCCATCACCTGCTTTGGGGAGATGCTGGATTTGCAGTGGGACCAGCAAAGCTGAGCTGGCATCCACTGCAGGGAAGCACTGGTCCCGAAGAGGCCGGGCAGAGATGCAGCAAAGTTTGCCCTGATTTTGTGAGGGGTTGGAAAGCACACAGCAGCTCTTTCAGGGACTGGCTCTGGAAGTGTCCCAGCTTTTGTTGAAGCTGAATGGCTGGTGGGAAATGATTTATTTTTAATTTTCTTCCCTGCGTTACGAACTGGAAAGGCTCCCACTTCAGTTTTGTGTAACCACTTGGCTGCTGGGACACAGGAAGGCTTGGAGAAGAATCCTGCTGCTTAGTCAAGCATGAGCTTTTCCTCAAGTTCATGCTGAGCTGGGCTGCTTCCTGCAGCAGCCTTGCTTTTCCTTGCTGCTCTGCATCCCGTTCCCTCCAGCGTAGTGAAGACAGTGTCATGGAATGGTGTGGGCTGGAAGAGATGTTGAACTTCTTGGGCTAAAATGCCTATAGTGACATCCTTTGCTGAGATGGACCATGTGCCCAGAGTTCCTGTTCCCTGTGAGCAGGAATGGAATGTGCCCAGCAGCCATTTGATGTCCAGGCTGTGGATCCCATCCATTTGATGTCCAGGCTGTGGATCCCATCCATTTGATATCCAGGCTGTAGATCCCATCCACAGCGTGGCTGCAGGACAGGGATGGATGTGCTTTTATGACCTGACTTACCAGTGAATTTATAAAAGGTAGGTGTCACACATTACCCTGCACATGGGCTCGGTCAGGGCTCTTTGAGGAGACAATCCTGTGGAGACATGGAGAGATCACAGCCATGGTTCTTCTTTTTGAAGCACATTTCTTCCTTCTTATGTCTCTGCTTTGACCTCTGCCCTTTCAACATGGCTGAAAATAAAAACCTTCCACCATTCTCATTGTGAAAATCCTCTTTTATTTCTCTCACGGGCTTGGTTTTTATATGATTTTGAAGACCTCAATCATATCATTCTCAGCCTCTCCTCTCCAGACTGCAGACCCCGCCTCCTTAGCCTGTTCTCAGAAGACAGCTTCTCCACCCCCTCGAATATTATGGCTACCTTTTTCTGGATTTTTCTCTAATTCTTTTACTTCTGTCACTCTGTTACAGTCTGAACAGAGGGAAAGCAGCACTGCATAGTGAATTCAGGATGTGGGCACAACCGAAGATTTGTGCAGCACCAAACTGCTCTGTACAGGAGTCCCTCCCTGATGACACCAAGTTCTAAGTCACCTGCAGCATTTCTGCTGCAGACCAGGCAGCGAGGGGCAGGGCTGGGCTGAGCCCTCAGCCACACACTGATGCCAGAATTACACTTTGCACAGCCCCTGGAGTACTGATGGTCATTGCTCATGGGCAATATGCTGTGCCAGTGGTTTCCATCCATCTCTGCCAGCGCAAACTGCAGGTCCTGCATCCTTCACTTCCAATGTGGAAAAGAGGCCTTGGATAAAACATATCCCACAGACTAAAATAAACCAGCCACATGCTAAAAAAAGAGCCTTTGGGTAATCAGAAATCACTGTGCATACTTTTGAACATCCTTTTTCTTGAAACCAAAGCCTACAGCTCCTTATTTTGAATTTTTATTAGAGTCCCCAGAGCAATTAGGACACATTGAGATCCAAATGACTCCTGCTAAACTTCATCCTGGGGAAACAACAGTAGTTTTTTGCTTATAGAAAACAATAAAGCTAAGTCTTAAAATCCTTAACAGCTTTCCTGTTTGCAGTTATTTTGCAGTTATTAAAACAGGGAGAAAAAAGGGAATATATTTAGTATTTTTTGCATGTTCCTTTCCTGGTACTGACACCTTGGCTGGGCAGCACTTTGGGCACTGAGTCTTCCTCCAGCCCTGAGTGTGCACCATGCAAACCTGATTGTTCCCTTCACAGGGGAAACAGAATTGTGATCTCAAGCCTGTGAAAAGAGGTGACAGCCTGCAGGCCCTTCCAACCTTCCCTAGCCTTTGGTTCTGTGGTTCTGCATCCTCACTTTACATCCTGGTGATGTGGCAGGAGTCATTTAAGCCTCCACAAAAAATGGGCCAAAGCACAGGGACAATGAGCCTATGAGTCTCCCAGGAGAAGTGTGAGCTTGAGGCAGAAGGTCCAGGAAGTGGCTGGACATGGAGACAGCAAGTCAGGTCTGTAATCTTCCTGGAATGGGCCCCTTTCAAACCCCATCCAGCTTGGCTGTGGGAGGACAAAGATCCTGCTGCAGTCAGTGGGGTCTGTCTGACCCTTAGATCCTTCCTCCTGCAGAAGCAAACCCTGACCCCCTTGGAGACCTTGCAGAGCTCCCTGTGGATTGCTTCTGCAGAAACTCGCTGCAATTCACAGCAATCCTCCTGTGGCTTAGAGAGAACCAGGAGCCTCCAGAGAGGGAACAGCAAAGGAGGGCAAATCCTTACTGCATCCTGGGGGAAGGAGAAGGGCAGCTCCCAAGGGATGTTGTTCCTGCCTCTCCAACACAATGGTCCCCACTAAGGGGGTCTGGCCAAGGTGGTTGTTTGCTGTAGGAGCCCAAGGCCATGAGCCCACGGCACAGATCTCAAACCTGCAGTTGTAAAGGGATCACAGCGACACCAGCTCTTTCCTGGCCTGGGGGAAAAGGTGGAGAAAAGGGGCAGAGGCCTTTGTGCCCTGACACCCCACCTTCAGGCAACTCCCAGAGCTCAGAGAAGAGCTTGAGAGAAGGATGCCTGTCCTGGGTAACAGGTGAGTCCCAGTGGCTCCAGCCTTGCCTTAATGCAGAACAAACAGCTTGTAATCAGTCCCTGTTGGGTTGAGTCCAACTCAAGACAGGAGTTTTCAGGGGTTTTAGGCTCAGCTCAGAGCTGGCTCCATCCTCACCTGTGCCTATCTGCTCTGGTGTTCACCTTCTCTGGAGAGGGAGTTTACAGTCTGATTGTCCATAGGGTTGTGGGGGTTTTCCAATATAAAACCAGGCTGTTTATGGGGCCTTTCCACTGAGTTCTGTGCAGCATTGTAATTGAATTCATTAAAACCCAGCTTTCCCCACAGCCAGGGTTACCTTCCATAAAAATCCACAAGAGTTGCAACTGCTTCTCATAACCCATAAATGGAAACAGCTTCTTCCCCTCTCTTTCCCTCCCTTTGCTTGATCCTCCTTCCCCACATTCTCCCAGTACCCAAAATAATAAAACAGGGCTGGCAGCTGACTCAGACCCCAGAAAAGGAAATTCCTGCCATGCTGTCTGTCTACACTAAACCCATGCAACACCTCGCTGCAAGATTTCAGGAGGCAGCAGGAGAGCCCATCCTGCTTGTCCCCTGGGAGAAACATCCAGAGGGATGGAGACCAGTACTGCAGAGTGAAATGGAGTTTTGGAAGGGAGGCAAACTCCCTTCACACTCCAACACATCCATAAACCTTGGACATGAGGACCAGTAACACATCAGACTTTTGGAGAGATCTTCTGCCCACTGAAGCTGGTAGACAATGTGTGCAGACAGATGGCCTCCAGCCCAAGGGATGTGGGGACCAGCAGCACTGTGAGTCCAGGCACCCAGAATGTGCAGAGATGGCTGGGCACTGGCTTTGGGCTCCTTGGGAGCTCAGTGTGACCCAGAGGGCAGGGAGCAACGTCTCCCTGAGCATCTCCCAAACCTGTCAGGAGAGGAGGACAACAACAGCAAACAGACTCTTGTGGGTGCTGACATCAGAGAAAGCTGGTTTGGAGCCAGGTGATGGTGCACAAAGCTGATGTGCAGGAACCTGCAACACCAGATAACTCACTCATCAGTGAGAGTGTGAAATCTCCCACCCTCTCCACACAGCACTCCTTCATCCACAGGGAACCACCAGGAACAACCTGCTGGCATTAGTGACAGTGAGACAGCTGCTCTGGAAGCTGGAGGATGAAGGAGGGGATCCTCCTTTGAGAAAGAGAACAGCAAACATTATGGGTGCCATTATATACATCTATAGACATCTCAAAAGGTCTGCATTTCCACCCTGGGCTATCTCCAGGTAAAAAGGAATAACTTCAGTCTCTGTGAGGAGGGTGACCAGGCTCCCTTGGCAGAGAGGAATGGTTCTTGTTTTGCCCAGCAGAGACTCAGCCCCGCTCTCCAAAGGGCTCTGCCTGCCCATCAGTTAAGCATAATTTCTGCTTGCCAACACAGCTCTGTGCACACCATGATGGTCCCCACATCCTCGAGAGAAACACCTGCTGCAAGACCTGGGTGCTCCTGAGTGTCACCATGTCAGCCTGGCAATTCCAGCTGGCCTCCAAACCAGGGGCATTGCTACAAGGTACCCATGGATAGGTAGCAGAGACCTTGACTGCTGAAGATGTTTGAGTCCAGAAAAGGCTGTTGGAGAGTCCAGACAGGACTAATTGCTCTGACTGATTTCAGCAAGCAAAGCATAACAGGGGATCAACCAGTGTCCACTTCGGACCTCAGGCGAGTCATCCATCTGTGAGGGGAACAGCTGGGGAACTGTCACACCAGTGGGGACTTTCTATTTTCATCTCACTGAAGGAGGAAAAAAAGAACAGCTTCCCTCACCCAAATCAGACTGAGATGCACTTATTTGGCTTGAAAACACAGACTCAGCCAAGATTTGCTGACAGCCAACAGGGCTGAAACTTCCCTGCCTGAAATTAGAGGGTGTTAGGGCACGAAACGTGGCAATTCCACTGAAGTCAGCAGCTCCACTTGGGCATAAAGCTGTCTGCCCAGAGGACCTGCAAGGAACAGCCTGAGAACGTGAGATCTAATATGAAGGGACTTTAATACGTCACCAGGACCAAATCGAGGCAAAGTGGAGAGAGGAAGCCACTACAGGGGAACAGACAGGACAATGCTGTAGGAAAACCACCCCCTCTCAGACTAGGGTGTGAACATCAGCCCTTTTCCCAGTGGATACTCCACCTGCAAGCTCACTTCAGCTGGCTGTTTCTTCATGTGGTTTAGCCCAAAATTTCCACTTTTGCTTTCAAAACTGCAGAAAACATTCCTATAAAAGAAGTGCGGGCTAAGCAAATCTTTCAAAGGCAAACGCATGATCACTGACCTTCTGAAAACTGCCTGTTGGCTGTAGAAAACCAAGGAGGCACCAACAGTTCATCATTCTTCCATGCTGGAGGAGTGACACTCACTCTGTTCTCTGGAAAGGGTGTCTGTTCTGCAGGTGGCATGACCACTCTCTCCTTTCTCCAGCATCTTTCACTCAAGGGAAAATGGTCTAGGGCACACCTACATTTTTGGTGGCTCCATCACACCTGTGCAGTGATGTGCTGTGCTGCAGTCAGCAGGGTGTAAGGATGGCAGAAAATGTAATTGCATATTTATTCTCAGAACTTACAGGCCAGGATGGAATCACTAAAGGAAAAGCAGGATTTTGCTGCTCTGTGAGCATGTGTTGAGTTATCATTATCTTTAACACGGCACAGGAGATGCTGCTCAGAACTTGGATATACCAGAACTTGCTTGAATACATGGAAAAGCACTTTGAGTTAGACTCAGCTCACCCAAATGTAGACATCTCCAGCTGAGCTCAGCCCCCAGGCTTCAGAGTCAGCAGAAAGGCTGTGTCTGATCTGCATTAGAACTGTGTGTTACAGGCAGAAGAATTCACTCTGCTGCTCTCTGTCCCCCAGCCTGGGACAGCAACCCCAGCTCTGATGCTCCTGGTGCAAACACCCACATGAAAAACACGGGGCTCCTGCCCAGCCCTGCAAACACTTCCACAGGAACATCTTACTGTGACATGGCCAGATCTGGCCTCCCTAGGCATGACTGCCTCTGAGCAGCCTGAAATGTTGAAGCTGACTTGTTTTGAAAACAGAGCAAGTTGCCCAGAAAGTGCAAGTGAAACCCTGGTGGAGCCATTTTGCAGTTCCTGTGCAGAAGCTGGATCTGCCCTTAATGGATGTGCTGGATAACCATGGTGAGAGGAGAGGGATTTCCCTGAGGAAAGATTCTAACAGGCACACTCCTAAACTGATGTGAAGGTGCTTTATAGGGACAAGGATGTTGCTTCTCCTCAGGGGAATTACAAAAAGAGAAAAAATCAGGATGATGTAATTGCACCAGGACAGTGTTTTAACCACACTTGCTCTGGGACCAAAAGGCTCTCCCGACCTCCAAGATGTCCTGCACTAGACTTTGTGGCAAGGATAGAGCAGAGCTGCTACACCAGCCTGCAACAGGGTCATTCTGCCTCTCAGCAGACTTTTTTAGGTGTTCTCAGGGCTTGTCTCCTGCTCCTTAGACATCATTACATTTGGCCATCAGACAATGACTTTGGGAACTGATGAATTACGTGCTGGACTGAGGCTTTACAGAAGCACAGAGAGGCCAGAGGGGCCTGCCAGAACTCAGTGTGCTGTAAAGATGAAGGAGGTTCAGGAGATGAGTGCTGCTCAGCCTGGCTCAGCCAGTGACCCAATGACACAGTGGCACACGAGGAGTGGCAGCCGGGTTTGCTGGGGGGGACACAGCCTGGGCCAAGTGTGCAAACTGCAGTGTGCCTGACACTGGGAATGTCTCACTGTCACAGCGTGCAGGATTAAAGGGACAGTGTCCCCAAGGCCCCCGAGGACCCATGGTGCACTCCTTGCAGTTTGCTGTATCTGGAGAACAGTGGATTTCCTGCTCTTCTGCTTTCAGAAAATATCCAGCTCATGAAGCACAGGCTTCTGTTACAGGACCATTCCCTGCATCTACCAGGAGCTGCTGGAATTTTGTGGCCATTTTTCTGCTCCCCTGCTCTGATGGCAGTAATAGTAACACGTCTGCATTTTAGGTGTTGCTATCAAGCTGTGATCTTGCTGTGATCCTGCACATCCAAACCTCCTGCCTTTCACCTGGGCTTGTTACTGTGCTCCCAGTCCCCAGGCAGCTCTGGATCAACATTACTGCCAGGCATTTTGGAATCACCTCCTCTTGGACTTATCCCAGCTCTCACAGCAGGGGCACTCAGGAAATCCTGAAGCCACCTCTGCACACTGAACTCTCCCCATTCTTGCATGCAAAAATGAAAAGACTCTGGAGGAAGCCTGTAGGGGTGAAAGGAGGCAGGTCCAAAAGGCTGGGATAAAAATCTCTTGCTCTTTCCAGACAATCTTATGGTTTGGGATGAGGGATAATGCCCTCCCTGGTGTCCTGTGGCTGGTGCAGAGGCAAGTGCCAGCTGTGACACACCAAACACCTTTTCACTGTGCTCAGGTGCTGTGCTTTAAGGATCACCTGCAGGAGAGGCACCTTCCCAGGCAGGGGTGGCGCAGGGTGGGCTCCAGTGCCATACACCTGTCCCACCAACCCCTAGGAAGGAGCCACCAAAGGAAACTGCCTCAGCTGCTGCAGCAAATTAATTCTCTCTACTCCTGTATGGAAAAACAACCCCATGATTAGCTGCCTCAGTTTCCCCAGCCATGCATGGAGAAAGCTGCCTCCTGGGCTCTGGGGAAGAGGGAGGGCTTTCATGTTGAGAGGATACCAAGAGACCTGGACAAACTGAAAGGACACATATCTTTTCCTGGAAAGGCAGGTTAACACTCCCAGCTGCTCCCTGGCAGGCAGGCAGCTCCAGTTTCCAGCTCAGGATTCTGGTGAGGAGTAGCTTGAATAGCTGCCCTTGCTTGCTGCTGCTAACTTAGGAGGCAAAACCTAAATACTCATTAAGGCAGCACTTGGCAGAAACCCCATCCTCAATTACAAAAATCAATTCATTTTTTTTATGAGTCTGAAGCCTTTGGGGCCTTATAATCTAATTAAATAAAGCTTTCTCACTTTCCTCTTGCCTGCTCCCCTAGCTTCTGTTGTACCAGTAAAGACAAATATATATTTTTAATTTAGCAGAATCTCCCTGCATCGTGTGTCCCCTTCTGGCCAGAAACCCCTTCTGTTCCCCCCATGCCTGTGCCCTGCTTGGGCAGGCTGCATCCACAGCCTGCTTGCTTTCCTTCCTAGGAAATGCCAAAGCTCCAGGGTCCCAGTTCACCTCCATCCACTGCCACAGTCTGGGTACCAGTGCCTGTTTGAGGAGCAAATATGCAGAGTCTGGGAAGGAGCAGAGCCCCACACAAGGTGAGCTCAGCGTCGGGAGCAATGCCTCATGTCACACTGAGGGCAGGGCTCATCCAAGTCTGCCAGGTCTGTGTTCCATGGAACACCTCGAGTTGGAAGGGACTCACAAGGATCATCCACTCCGGCTCCTGCCCCTGCACAGCACAGCCCAGCCCAGCAATCCCACCCTGTGCCTGAGAGTTTTGTCCAAAGGCTCCTTGAAGTGCAGGACGTGCAGTGAGGAGATGCTGCTTCAGGACATGCAACAGGGACAGGCTGGGGGGGCACTGGAGAAGGTGCCACAGGATCCCCAAATGGTTTGGTTGGAAAGGACCTTGAAGATCACCTCATTCCAAACCCCTGCCATGGGCAGGGTCACCTTCCACTAGACCAGGGCCATCTTCTCCTCCTGTGTCCAGCACCAGCCAACAGCAAATGGCCGTGCACAGCGTGGGCAGAGATCTCTGTGAGTGTGCCCAGGCCCTGCTGTGGAGGAGGATGCAGTCAGCAGGTCCTGCTCTGTGTATGGCAGCACCTGGATGTTTCCCTGAGCCAGCCTCAGACCACCCAGTTCTGGATCAGGTGCTGGAGGAAGGCTGGAAGGTACCACAGGGATCTCCCTCTCTACCTCTATGAGGCTTTTGCCCAGAACTGTGGGAAATTTTTTGGAAAAATTGTTCACTTGCTGAAAATTGTGATTATAGGTCAGCTAAACCTTACCTAGAGTTGTGATGCACTTGTGCTGAAACCACTGAAGAGCTAGATTTAAAAAAAAAAAACACAAAAAACAATGATGCAAGAACTGAGCTTTATGCCTTGTTTGGAGCATGTAAGCAAACACAGAAACCAAAAAAATGCAGCCCTTCAATTTAGTTTGGTATCACAGCATTTCCCTGCTATCTTACCATTTTTTAAAGATTTGAAAGAAAAAAGATATTTGGGTCAAATTTGTTTTTCCATATTAAAAAATAATAGAGAGACAACTGCACATGGGGGAGAAGCCAGAGAGGAGGCTGAGCTCACATCATTTTCCCTGGGCTTTTCAGTACGGTTGGTGAACCATAAACATATCAGTCACTGGGGTCTGATGTCAGTTCTCCTGCTTGATGTTGATCAGGAGAGCTCAGAGGCACATGCTCTAACCCCCAGAAAGGGGACATCTCTGGGATTTGCTCTCCTAGGTTTTGTCTTTTGAGGGGGAATTCAGTTCTCCATCCCAGAGCCCCAAAAGGCCAGAGACACACAGGGAGCTCAGCTGTATCGCCTGCAGGGGAGACAAGGATGGGCAGTGACAGCACAAGGCACCAAACCCAGCTGCCAGCCCCCAGCCCAGGAAACACTTCATCCAGAAGGTCACAGAGCAGCCCTGTCCCCAGCATGGGCCCTGCCACCCCCACAACACATGGAAAGCTCCCAGAGGCACTGGGGGCCTCCGCAGTGTGGAGGTGTCAGACCTGCAGAGCGGGAGACACAAAACCAGTGCACAAAGATTTTGCCAGACTGGGCCTTTAGGAGATTATCCTTGGAACCAGACCATGTCCCATGGCGTACAGGAAGGCAGAAAATCCTGGGCTGAATCCTGGGCTTATGTGCTTGGGAGGAAGCATTGCCCCTTCCCTGCCCCTGCTGAGGTGTCACAGCAGCCACCAAGGTCAGGGCATCCCACCAGCACCACCTTTGCTGGGAGCCATCCAGGATGTCTCAGAGAAAAAGAGGATATAGCAGAGGATGACAAGGCTGGTGGCACCACAGAGGTGACACCCTGACCAGCTCCCATGGCACCCCTCAGAGTGGTGCTGGGAAGATCCCCTCAGGTGTGGTCTCCTCTTTTGGGACCCAGTGTGAGCACCCAGGACATGTGGACATGGGGACATGTGGACATGGGGACATGGGGAGAGTTCCTTCACACAACCCAACAGCAGACAGCCTGAGCCATCTGCCAGCCCTGCCTCTTCCACAGCCACAGCCAGGCCCTTCAACACCACAGAGCTGAGAAACCACGAGGGGAGTATGTGAGGTGATGAGAAGAAGGCAGGGGAAGGAGTGGAGGAAATGTAAGCAGTGGTGGTGAGGAGGTAGGTGACAAACTATGTGCCCAGTGCCAGGCTGAGGCCCAGAGCCCAGAAAAACCATGGAGAGCACAAGAAGGGGCTTGGGCTCAGCTGCAGAATCTCTGCTGAGGCTGCCTGCAGCTCCTTTCTCTCTCTGGGCCTGCCTGGTACAAGTGAGGGAGCACTGGGCCTGATCCAGTGATGGGAAGTGTTTGCTCTAAAGGAATCTCCAGTGTCCCCAGCTGGGAGCTGAGCAGAGCTTGGTGCTGCCCAGGGGCAGGAGGGCTGGGCTTTGGACTGCAGGGAAGGACCTCCCTGAGCATCTCAGCTGCTCCTGGAGCTCCTGCAGGAACACAAAGGCACAGCAGTGAGGACCAAGGGAGAGGTGGGTGCTGTCCAGCCTGGACAGGTGCCTCTCCCCTGTGAGCTCAGGCTGTCAGTCACCTCCCCAGGGTCACAAGAAACAGGGAAGGAGCCAGAACTGACCCTGTCCCTCTCACACTGTAACCCCCACAGGGAAGTACCATGAGCCTCTTATGCAGAATCTAGCCCTGTAGCACTCCTATGGCTCTATCCAGTCACTGAGAGCCTGGATGCACTGAGCCTCCCGTGGATCTTGTCCCAGCACATCCCTGGGAAAGGCATTTTCCTCCCAAAAGGGCGAGGAGGATGTTTTCACCCCCAGCATATCTGGCAAAGAGGCGTGTCCACAGCAGAGACTGTCACGTAGCAGAGCAAGCAGCACCCACAAGGGATGTGGCCACTTCCACCAGGAGATCACAGGCTCCAGGGACTGCTCACACACAACCTCCAAGGAAGCTTTTCCCTCAGCAGGAATCACTCTGCCCATAGCCAGCACTTTGCTGGCAGTAGCCACAGCTCCCTCCCAGCCCAGGGAACATCCTCCTGGCAACTCCACCAACCTGTGTGAGTCTGCAGGGCCACACACAGATGCATGTGAGTGACCTGAGCAGGGAATTCCTTTTCCTTCTGGCAACCAGAACCGGCTCCAGCTTTGTGCAGAACCACGGACACCACATGGGGCAACTTCAGATTTCAAAGGAGACTTTTCACTTCAGTCACTTTGGCATGGTGGCCTGACATACCCTGTGTGCCTCAGGACAGGCACAGAACACACAAACCATGGCATGGAAGCTTGTGGCACTGCTAGGTGGACTTCATTGGTGGCAAAACCCACGGGGGAAGAGGATAGAAAAGATGTTGGGTGATGGGATGGAGAGCAGAGAAGTGATGGCACTGTGGGTTGGAGTCCAGAAGAGCAATTCAGGGTATTTCAGCAGCACCAGTGGGGAGAGCAGAAAGCCAAGACACCTGTGAGTGCTTCACATGAAGAGCCACATGATGGGCCATGCAAGGAGGACACCCTGAGGTCAGAAAAGCAAGTCCTCGTCTTGGGCACCTCAGAAAGTGGTCTGAAACTGCTTGACTCCCTCTTGGCACCCTCTGTGGGGCTCTCAGGAGTGGTCTCAGCAAACATACCCTCACCCCATCCACCTGCTCTCCCTGAACTGGAGTTACAGCTTCCCATCAGCACCTCCCCAGTGCAGGCAGGACACTGAACGGGCCTGGTGGTCACACAGAAGTTCTTCCTGGCAGAGCTCCTGTGTCCCCTACCCAACACTGCCATTGTCACCCTGGCAAAGTCACTTAACCACTCCAAGCCTCAGTTTCCCCAGAGAATAATCCAGCCATATCCTAGGGCGGGCTGAAGAGTGCTAAGGTGTTGAGACAGGAGGGAACTCAGTATTAATGCAGAACTACTTGGCTTCCATCTTCACACCCCCAAGGAGATCTCCAGGGAAAACTACCCACTTCAACTCCACTCGTGCCTAACTTTTAGGGGGAGAAGAAGCTCAAAATGAGAACCATCCATTTTGTGAATCAGCCATCTCTCCCCAACTTCCCCTCTGGATTCGGCCACCCACTTTCAGACTTTATCCATTGTTTGCTTGGACTTGAACGGGAAAAATCACATTAAGGAAAATCCTAGTTGAATCACAGACTTTGGAACAGTTGCAATGGACAATTTGACAAGGACATGGGGATTTAACATGTTTTTAATGCAAAAATATCTAATGATAATATGCTCCACTCCTGGCTAAAAACATTATCTACTGGCATGGGGGGAATTTAAGCCATAATTCCAGCTACTATAATGCAGGCCTGGAACTCCATGCAAATATTATCCTGATCCAAGAGCTACAAAGCTCTGTTTATCCTAGTAATTAATTCTGTCTTATGTTTAGTGATACAATTAGAGAAACACTGCCATTCTGATGGGCTTGCTTCCACCAGTGCCTTTTACTATATTTACATGCCCACAATAGGCTTGGTCTCACAGAAAAGGGTGAAATTGCATTTATGGAGACAATGCCACATGCATTCCCAAAGCATTTCAGAGACGTAAAGTTAGGCTCCAAATTGCACGTTTATTGTGTGAGCACACAATGAGCTTAGATTAAATATTGACTAAAGCCAGCCTAACATCCAAAATAATGAAGATGAGCATAATAGTGTGATTTACTCCCAGCCACTAGAGAAATACACATTTGTAACATATAACATGCCCTTCCCACAGATATACTCTTTGTATTCTAGCTAGCCTTAGGCAGGAAAATTTCATTCTCATAAATTATGGATTTTCTTTCCCAACTGCCAACACATCCATATTACCAGTTGCAAAGCAAACAAATATAATAATAAAAAATAAAATCAAGAAAAAAGCCATTCTCGTGACACAGTGGTGAGCAGGTGACTGGCTCCTTGAATCCTCAAAGTTGAGGCAGCAAAATGGAAGATAAACGTGGCTAAAATCAGAGCAGCCTTTCCCTTTTGTCCCCCAAGGTGTGGGAGCCAGCAGGGAGGTGTGGGCATGGCAGGTATCCTTTTAGAAAGTACTCCCAGCCCTAGCTGTGCTCAGAAAACTATGTGTCCTTCTCACGCCTTCCTCCTTCCCAGACTTGTGGAAGGAATTCAGGGAGACGCAGACGTTAATAGAACAATTATGATAATAACTCAGAGCTGAGTGGGGGTAACACACACCCTTCCCAGCAGCTCGACCTCTAAATCCTCTAATACGGCACCGCTTCGTTCAAGATTAAAAGAAATTGTAACCCAGCAGAGACAAAAAGACACAGGAGGCAAGGCAGGATCTCACTCGGCAGTGAAGCCCCACTCCAGTCCAGATGCAGTCATATCACTTCAGCTTCTCTGTACCATCTCCATGACAACCATGTAATTCGGATGCAATAACCACTGCCGAATTGATCTTTAAATGTAGCTTTGGTATAAAACACAATACTGAACGTGTCAGGTTCAGGATAAAGAGAAGTAGCCCCCTACCACTGAGGACTGTGATTTAAGAGCCCCCCCTTTAATTTTCAGCTTCAATAATTGCGTGTGTGAGTGGATTTTCAAGGCAGGAGCAGCAAACACCATTTGTGTGTGTGTGTACGGCACGCTTTGGGGTAACACTGGGAAGGAGACACCACACTGAGAGCTGGAAAAAATGTGTCAATGTATATCCAGAGAATGGGCATCTTCCCACATGCAGGCGCATGCACACACTCACACACACACGTACCGGGGAGCCTCAGTCTCCAGCAACTGAGGCATACAGCTGATGCATCAAATAATCCTAATAAGAATCAAATCCGGTATAACTAAGCAAAATAGGGGGGGTGGGGGTCCATGTACAGCATGACAATGAGAGCCGGGGAGCTCGCATTGGCACTTACCCGAGCAATGAGCTGTTTATTTTTTGGTCCCTTCACAAATGCAGCTCCCTTTTCTCTTCAACAATCCACGCAAAATAATCTGCAGTCCCACCGATGGAGGAGTGGCCCCGTCCCTCCCCCTCCACCACCTTCCTAGACCTCCCTGTTATTGGCTTCCTTCTCCCTCCTCTCCTGCTCTCCCTCGCTCGCTGGCGATGGTTACACCTCCCAGCCTTCCCCCAAGGTGTCAAGAGACTGCTGGGGATCCAGCAGGCAGGGTGGGAGGGACGGGGAGAGGGGGAGGAGGCAGGAGGCATGGTGAATGGACCAGAGAAAGGATGGAATAAAGCTCTTGCTGGCGAAGCCCCCGGCAGAGCCCCTGGCAGGAGCAGAGCCGCCGCTGGCTGGGAGGCTCCGCCGGCAGCGCAGGAGCTGCCAGGGATGTNCCACCCCACCCCAAAGAGCCTCCCTGGCTCCAGCAGCAGTGCTGCCCATGTGCCTGCCAAGCTGGCTCCAGAGCCTCCCCCACCACGGTGGGCTGGACCTGGTGCCTGCTCACCACCACTGACACATCTCCATCCTGGCAGCTCTTGCATGCCAAGGCAATGGGTTTGTCCACAGTTGACCCAGGCACCTGGCTCACCAAGAGGGCTGGGGATGCACTGTGGGGTGGAGAGGCACAGGGACACAGGGCTTTTCCTGCTTTAGAGCCCTTTTTTAGACTGACAGAACAGTGGTTTAGGGCACACACTGTCCCTTTTGGTGGATGTAATACAATGGGAGTTCTGTGGGTGCACAGGTGAGGGGTGGTAGGTGATCTCTGGGTCAAGTTACCCAGCTGGAGCACAAGTCAGTGGTCCCTTAGCCTGGTCCAGCTGGGACAGTGGCCAGCTGCAAGGATCCTTCACCCAGAGCTGGCACACCTCTGTACTGGCATCACCCATGTCCTGGTGACACAGGGGAACCAGGAGGTGCACCCTGACTGCTGCACAGGGATGTGGGGTCACAGAATCACAGAAGGGTTGGGAGGCACCTGAAAGACCACCTTGTTCCAACCCAGGCCATGGGCAGGGCCACCTTCCACTAGACCAGGTTGCTCCAAACCCCATCAAACCTCTGGGTGAGGAAGAAGGTTTTGGTGTCTGCCCTGGACGCATGTTCCTGATTCCAAGGAGAAAACCTCTCTCTAGACCTGTGTCTCTTGGAAAACTTGTTCCAGAGGACACACACTGCTAAACAAGCAGACAAATCCCCGACATCCCAAATTAGAAGTACTATTCCAACATACAGCCATACATCCCAACACTGCAGCCATCAGGTGAAATAATGTCCTGGAGCAGCTCAGCAGAACGTGGCCAGAGATCCTTCCAGCAGGGATACCCCCAGCTCAGCACACGGGGTTGTTTGCCAGGGATAGTATTGGTAATGAACCATGTAATGAGCCACCCTGCAGCTATACTCAGGACTTTTCCAACAAATGCAAGTGTGAATGAAGGTTACTGTGCTGGACAGGCACAAAAATGGATCTTGTGGCCACAGTCAAGAAGCTGGGCAAATCCAGGTGTGGGGCTTTTAACCTCCCACAAGGTCCGTTCATCAAAGAAATTCGATTAACACNAGAGCCGCCGCTGGCTGGGAGGCTCCGCCGGCAGCGCAGGAGCTGCCAGGGATGTCCCCGGAGCGCTGGGGATTGTCCCCCCACGGGCACCTGCAGAGCGCTGAGGGATTGCTCTGCTTCCTGCCAGCAAATCGTCACCCTGCGAACTGACACTGGCTTGAAGTTTTGGGTTGAAATCCTGCCAAACGCTCTCAGTGTCTTTAACAACCGATGCGCTTCCAAACGCAGACGAGCAGCACTGGAAATGCCTCAAGGACCCACCTTGGTGCAGACCCCAGCACTGCAGGTTGGGTTGCTCCCTGCCTCGGGACACTCCCACCTGCTGCAGCNACCCAGGCCATGGGCAGGGCCACCTTCCACTAGACCAGGTTGCTCCAAACCCCATCAAACCTCTGGGTGAGGAAGAAGGTTTTGGTGTCTGCCCTGGACGCATGTTCCTGATTCCAAGGAGAAAACCTCTCTCTAGACCTGTGTCTCTTGGAAAACTTGTTCCAGAGGACACACACTGCTAAACAAGCAGACAAATCCCCGACATCCCAAATTAGAAGTACCATTCCCACATACAGCCATACATCCCAACACTGCAGCCATCAGGTGAAATCATGTCCTGGAGCAGCTCAGCAGAACGTGGCCAGAGATCCTTCCAGCAGGGATACCCCCAGCTCAGCACACGGGGTTGTTTGCCAGGGATAGTATTGGTAATGAACCATGTAATGAGCCACCCTGCAGCTATACTCAGGACTTTTCCAACAAATGCAAGTGTGAATGAAGGTTACTGTGCTGGACAGGCACAAAAATGGATCTTGTGGCCACAGTCAAGAAGCTGGGCAAATCCAGGTGTGGGGCTTTTAACCTCCCACAAGGTCCCTTCATCAAAGAAATTCGATTAACACTATCATAGAACTCTGTCCTGCTGCTCTTTCTGATCAACTCTAATGTATTTGTAATCAAACAATTATCAGGTTAGGGTGCTTTAACAACAACAAAAAAAATTAAACTATAAAAGCACAATCAATATTTATCAGTCTGTTGTGTGTTCAGTTGTGAAGGCAAGGAACAAAATCCAATTTCTGCGCAGTCAGTCCTAGGAAATGACATTTTGCAGCATGAGAAAAAGAGGTTCTAGTTTCTAAGAATACATCCACCAGTGGGTTCCAAATAACTGTGTTATCAATCATTCTGCTCCTGGGAATGAACATATCAACAGCTGGATTCAGGGAGGAACCTCCTCTCCTCCCTTTGGCAGGGTAGTGAGCCTGTCCCTGTCATTGATTGGGCATTCCTAACAGCAACAGCCTACAGAGATCTCTCCTGGTACATCTCTGTCAGGTGCCTCAAATATGTCATAATATTTTCTTCCAATTAAGAAAACTCCTAAACTGCAGCGATTCTGTGTGTGCTGCTGAACTGTCTGGATTTTTTACCACCTGTGGCACGAGTTCTCTGAGGAAGAGGGTGCATCCTGAGGCAGGGACACCTTCCCTCCACACCAGCATCAGAGAAGCCACCCCTCAAGCCCCCAGAGAAGTGAAAGCACCCCCCTGTGAGCCTGCCAGGCAGCAGAGAACTGCAGACATCACAAGTAAACACTGCAAACACCTGCACCATACAGAACCAACACTCCAGCTAGGCTGAGAGCAGAGGGGGACACCTGGAAAAGAGATAGGAGCATGTGGTCCTGCAGAGTTCATGTTCCTATAGCTCCATGGGATCCACCAAACCCGAGCTCCAAGGCTGGCAGCTCCACAGACTCTGCTCCCCCTTTGCTCTGAGTGGAGAAGAGAGGACCACTTCCCTTGCAGCCCCACAAGGTTTATTGGCTTCCCTCACCATTCAAAAGTGCCTCAACTGCAGCTTAATGCCTTTGCTTGAAGTGCTGAATCCCTGTTGCAAAGAGTTTTCCAGCTATGCCCTGCTCCTGATGCCTGGTGTGGCACACAGGGACACTTCTGGGTGCTGCTCAGCCTTCTCAGTCTTTATTATGAAAGCACTGCTAGTGTTCTTTTGTACCCAGGAGTGAGCATGCTTCCATGTCCTCACACAGCTGTTTTTCTCAGGAAATCCCTTGGACTTCCCAGCTGGGATTCACTAACTTTCAGTACAAGCCACTTTGATGGAAGCCATAATTAGGAGAAATCTGTAGGAGGGCCTTGCTGCATGCAGGTGGGGTGGATAGGGGGATGTGGGGGAGGATAACAGCCCTTCTGAAGAGTAAGGGCCAGTCCTTGAGAGCCTTTGTCTCCATTTCTCTTACACTTAAGATCAGTTTTTTGTCCTGGGTGATGTCTGTCCTTGGAGGTGAGGTGTGGTCAGAAAGTCCACACCTGGAATTTCTGCATCCAGCTGGGCTGTCACAGGTGTAGGCAGAAGGCAGAGAGCTACACCAAACACCTCACCCTGAGACAAACTGTCCAAATTAGCAAGCAGCAAATTAACTCACACGTGAAACAACTGCAGTCCCAGGACCTGCACCTGAATTCTGTCTTGGCCACCCAGGAACCACTGGCTTCTCCTACACAGAAAAGCCCAGTGACTTCAAGAACGTTCCTCTGAGAGTTTTTCTTTCCCCCCAGGCTGTGACCAGTTCCCCTTGCAGCCTCCTTCTGGACATACATTCAAGTGAATCTTGTTTAGGGCTCCACAGGGGTCTGGTTTTCTACACCACAGTTCATTCTCTGAGCTCCTCAATAACTTCATGGCTGCTGGGCCAGGAGTCAGAGTTGAGCACCAGCCTGGCCAGCACAGCCACCAGAGCCCTTCAGAAGTTCCAAGAGGACACTGTGCACTAATCTCCTGTGCAGGGATTAGTCACCTCTCTTGCTCACACTAAAGAACTGTCCATGTGCCATGGAGGTTTTTGATTCCCTGCCCAGTGTAGGCACTTCTGCCTGGGAAATCCCAGCCTGGAATATGGGAGTCATCATTCCTGGCATTTCAGGTTTTGGCAGAAGGTAAGACTGATGGTGCTGGATGAGCACTCTGCTCAGTCTCCATCTTCCTTCATGGGAACCATGAGTCACTGTCCTCCAAAACACCATCTTCCCTCTGCCCGCGGGGGTTTCTGAGTGTATGAATTTGCACTTGTCTTCCCGAGAGCCCACTGCTGGCACAAAATCAACTCCCCAAGCAGACCTGACCACTCACAGCATCTGACTTGTCCTGATTTCAGTAACATTTAGTGTATGAAAACTGTACCCTCAGCAACTGACGTGAGTGAGCAGGTTCTTGGAGATCCCACAGGGAGTCTGGTGTTCCTCTGACTGCAAGGGGTCTGCAGCATCTCTTCCATCTTTTACTACACCCCAGTACTAGGAGTCTCTCTGTCTCTGCCTTTCATCATCTCACCTAAACAAATGTCATCCTATTTTGTTGGACTAACTTCATAGAATCATAGGATGGCCTGGGTTGGAAAGGACCTTAAAGCCCATCCAGTTCCACTTCCTGCCATGGGCAGGGACAGCTTCCACTATCCCAGGTTGCTCCAAGTGTCCAGCCTGGCCTTGGACACTTCCAAGGATGGGGCAGCCACAGCTTCTCTGGGCACACCCTTCCCTAACACCCAGGTACTGACCTACATGAAACCATTCAATGTAGTTTTTCTAGTCCTAGACATGTACAAACATTTCAATTCACCAGTTGCCATTTAGTGTGCTGCCTGGTTACTGCTGGAACAAGCATCTCTCCATCTCCTCAGCAGGACATGGACCCATCAGGCTGCTTTTCTCCAAAGCTCTGAATCTTTGAGTGGACACTTTTTTGCAGTATCAAAGCAGAGTCTTTACCAGCTTCATCTAAAACCAACATGCAGCATTTCTTTCCTTCCTGACATACATGCATATAAACACACACACATGCACACTCCCTAACAGTCCTTAACCCCACCAAAAATAATTTTCATTGACTGCTCTTCCAGATTAGCCTTCCAGGTCTCAGCATTATGTAACACTTAATTCATTGCTTTTGTTACCCAACCCTTTCTTTTCCTGCTTGGGTTTTTATTACTGTTATTATTTCTGATTTTCTCTTCCTTAACAATGATAGATTTTTAGCTAAGAATATCTTCAATGACTGCAGAACTGTGTGCATGCTGTGGAGGAGACAGCATCTATCAAAGCTTTCTTAAGCAAGCCTCATTTAGAACACACATTATTTTTTCTCGTTTTTTCCTCCAATCATTTCTTGTTTGTAAGTGTTTCCAACTTAGGAAAATTGACCACTTTCAAGTGCCTTGCATACATATTATCAATTTAGGATCGCATTCTGCTCAGAACAAATGCAATTAAGGCATTTAAGCAACCATTAATTCTGAGTTCAGTAATCAATTCACCTTTATCTGTCCAACTGAGGCCCAGTCCAGAATCACACCAAATTCACTGCAATAGTTTCGGTAGCAGAAAATTATCATCTGTCATTTTTAGAAACTGTGGGGCTGCGCATTGGCAGCAGCATGAGTCCTTCAGCATCCATCCCTGAGGCTGAAAAGCTGTTCTGGGAACATGGATTTTCTTTCACTTTGTTATGAAGCTGTTTAGGGAAGCTATTTGTCCATCCCCCCCGTTCGATCTGGCAGTCTGCAGGGATCCATCTGTGTCAGGTTCATCTGCTCCAGCCTGAGTGAAGAGCAGCCCTTGGTGGAATATTGGGACGTGATTTGTCTCCAGCTCCAGGGTCCCAACACAGGAAGAACATGGAGCTGTTGGAGCAAGTCCAGAGGAGGCACCAAGATGATCAAAGAGATGGAGCACCTCTGCCATGAGGAAAGGCTGAGAAGGTTGGCTTGGGTTGGGTTTGTTCAGCCTGGAGAAGAGAAGGTTTTGGGATGACCTCATTGTGGCCTTCCAGCCCCTGAAGCATCTCCAGGAGAGCTGGAGAGGGATTTTAGAGAGTGTGAGGACTAATTTTGCTGGCTGTGAGCAGGTTCTGGAGCACTGATGTGAAGGGGCAGAGAGCAAAGGAAGGAAAATTTGCTGTCACCTGAGACAATCCAAGAGAGAGAAAGTGAAAACCCTTCAGCTGTGGGAAGAGAGGCCCTGGATCTTCCAGGCCAAGGACTGCTCAGCCTGTAGCAATAGGCAGAGTGACCAAGGGCAGCAGAAAACTCAGGCCAAGGTAAAGCACACTGTCCATGTGGTGAGGAGCACAGACTCTGAGTGGAGGTGTTGGCCCATCTACCCTCACCTTTAAGGCTCTTTGTCAGCCTGAGTCCAACCTAGAGGCCAGGCCCTCTGGCTCTAATTTTTGAAAGACTTGGGATAGGGAAAGGGGGATTAGAAACAATTTTTGGAGTTATAAACCTGATTTCGATTATATTAATAGAAACAGAGGATGGTTTGGGTTGGCAGGGATCTAAAAGCTTTTCTTGTTCCACTCCCTGCCATGGGTAGGGACACCTCCCACTAGGCCAGGCTGCTCAGAGCCCTGTCTAGCCTGGCCTTGAGAACACTTCCAGGGATGGAGTGTCAACAACTTGTCTATTGTCTATAGAATTTTTTTTAAAAAGTCAATAAACAGACATTTTCAGATGATGGAAAAGGGAATTCAAATGATCTGATGTCTCATTTAAGCTGAGCAGTCAGGTCCTGGCTGGGAGAAATGTGGGACAGAAGGCCCTGGGGCTCCCACACCTGGGCTGCAGGGGGACAATTAGCAATGATGAGGTTTTACATGAACAGAATCCCAGCACCTTCTCTGCTCTGAGTGTTCCTGAGTTGCTAGAATGGGTTCAATACGAGGGACATTCTGGGATGTTGATGGAGAGATGACACAGATGCCTGTGAGTTACCATTAGCTCTGTGTGCCCTCAGGACTACTGCAGCATTTAGTCCTGTGGAAATGACCACTGGAACTGGGACAGGAGCACAGAGGGCAAGGCTGAAGCTGTTACAGACACCCAACAGCACTAATGGCACTGGAAGGGGCAAAGAGCAAATTATTCAGTGGTTGGGCTGAGAGAACAAACCAAAACTATTTCAGATAAAGCAATTAGTTATAGCCCAGTGTTTCACCTCTTTTGAGCTGGGGGTCA
Organism: Illadopsis cleaveri; assembly: GCA_013399915.1. Lineage (NCBI taxonomy): Eukaryota > Metazoa > Chordata > Aves > Passeriformes > Timaliidae > Illadopsis > Illadopsis cleaveri. Next base: position 118,788 of record VXBB01015723.1, on the reverse strand, counting down.
GGGCAGATAGTGATCTTCTGTAAGTAGGGAGATGAAAAGCAGTTTGACAATTTAGGAAAAAATCAATTCCAGCAAACTATCAAAGACCATTCACAATGAAGAACTACAACTGCAACTTTTATGACATGATTTTTTTTCTCTGTATGGAACTCCAGCTGGAACCTGTGAACTTGTTGAGCCAACAAAATATGTTTCATTTGCAAAAAAAAAACTTTTAATTTTTTTTTTTCCCCATTTATTTCACTTCCAGATAATTTTTTTCTGTTCTAGCTGAGCTGACTTTCTCTGAGGCACCAGGAAGGGAGAGTTGACTACATGGGGACTGGGAAGGAAGCTGAGGTAGGTCTGGAAAGGCTGCATGGGCACATCTGCTGTCGCCATCACTGATGGCATCAAGGGCACAGCCATAACCAAGCTTCCTCTCTCCATCCTTCCAGCCATTTATAGCTAATCTCACCAGGGCTCAAGTGTTTGCAGCCTCTGGATGATTGGATGGGTTCCCATGGAGCTGGTGCCCCTGGGGCTGCTCCTCACCATGGCACGTGTCTGCAGCACAGAGATGGAACCCTGTTTCCAGCAGCAGAGTTTATCCCTCCTCTGCCACAGGCCAGGAGGGACTGAGATGCAGTTAAGTAGTTCCCCAGCCTGCACTACTTTTTAGCTCAATTTCCATTTCCTAAACCACTGCTGACGTCTGTCTAAATAATCATTATCTCCACAACCACGCTGAGTTTTAGCTTTGCTGAGCATCTCACGGCAGATTTGGAGCTTTGGGAAGGATGCTGAGCTTAAGAAGCTGCTGCTCTGTGTGTCTGTCCCACCTCACTGGCTGTTTTTCCCAAATGCATGCACAAACACACACCCCACGTGCATGTGTGCTCACTTTCATGGGAGCTGCCTAAGTGAATACTTGCTGTCAGATCTTCCAAGCCACAGCACATTTCTAATCAGTCAGATAATTCAGTCATTCATTTCAGACCTGCTCTGCACAGTTGTCATTTGCAAGCATCAAAGCTTCTCTGTCAAAAAAACCACACAGGGTGGGGGCTCATTCAGGCATTGCTGTTTCAAAGTGCTGAGGGGGGTGCAAAGGAAAAAAAAACTAACAGGATGGATTAAGTGAACTTATTAGAAATACTTCTGAAGCTACCACCCAACCATCCTCAGCAGACAACAATGGCACGGCACAAGGGCAACTCAGGCATCTGCAGGATTTGTGAGGTATTTGCAAATCTCACTCTTAAATTGCAGAGTGGGGAGGATTGAGGCGGGGGGTGTCACATGAAGCTCCCTGCCTGAGATGCTGAAAGCCACCGAATGGGATTTGGATGTCTGGTTCTCATTAAAATTAATGGAAATTGGGTGCCCAGACCTACAGGCAGCTTTCAAAAGCTGCGTCTCCATTTATAATTAATGTTCCCAACAGAGTGACTAAATATTTATACAATAGTTCACATTATATGCAAAGTGGGAAAGGTGTCTCCTGGAAGATCAGGGACCCAGAGAAGGAGAATCCGATGGGGTGTCAGGCTTAATCCGTGTTGTCTCTTGTTTAAAGCTCTTCTACTTGCAAATCTCCAGCAGTTCCCATTGGATGAGCACCTGGGTGGTAGCTCAGCAACGATGATGTTCTCAGGGTACAATGCAGCAAATTAAAATGGCAGATTAACAGCTTTCCTGGGTTCTTTTTCTCTCCCTCCCCACAGATCTGACTTCCTTCATCAACTCACTTCATCTCTGCAAATCCCAGTTGCCAGTAAGAAAACTGCTCAGTGTTGCTGCAGGAGTGCAGTGGAGCTCAGGCCATGAGCACTGCCCTGGTCAGAGGTGCTGCAGGTGGGAGATGCCAAGGAAAAATGACACTGATGTGGCTCCAGGCATTAGCAGAGCCTTGGCTGGATCTGCCCCACTGCATTTGCTCTGGAGGGATGCAGTAATTCAGGGTACACTGCTGGGGATTGCACCCTGAGGCTGGTCGGGGGAGCTGTGATCTGGGGTAAAAGCTTGGCACTTCTGCAGGAAAAGTTCAAAGGAAACAAGTCCTGTGCTGGTTTGTCTGTCCCTGAAGGAAACCCTTCTTCAGCTGGACCATCTCTAAACTCTGCTCCAGCTGATCCACTGAGAGGGTGCCCATGGAAGCTTGGGTTTCATGTACCCAGCAGCCTCAGGTCCCCTCTCAGAAGAAGTCCTGGGTTTGGCTCAAGGCAAACACTTAGGGTGGGCTTGATGATCACAGTGTTTTACAGTGCCTTAATTGAGGAGATTCAACTCCTCCAACCTTTGAAAAGCAGCCTGTTAACTTTATTCTTCTTTGTCTTACCTAAAGCCACCAGATGGAGAAGCTCTGCTGACTCAGGGAATATGGAGACAGCTCCAGCCTGCTCCCCTGTCCGGCATCTCTGGGTTTGTCAGGCCCTGACAAATGTACTGAGAGCTCACATCTGTACGTCCCCAACTTCTAGGGTGTGAATTATAGCTCCAGCTTCACTGAAAGGACACAAAGCTCAGCCAAAGAATGAGTCGTGTGCTCTGTGTCCATGGACAAACACCCTCTGTTACAAAGGGTTTACTCCCACCCGTTAGCTTCTGCTCAGCTGGCTCTTCTCTGCTACACTGGAAATCATCAGTAGCTGATGTTGCCTTTCCATGTGACCTTGGGTGCCCTACACAGGCCTTTCCCAGGTTCTCCTGACCCTTCTGGCCATATTTCACAGCACCACATGGGCTGTGTTTGGTGTCGAGGCTGGCTTAGCACAGCTACACAAAGCTGTGCCATGGAATCACAGAATTGTTGAATTGGAAGGAGCCCACAAGGATCATCCAGCCCAACTCCTGGCCCTGCATAGACACCCCAACAATCCCACTCCATGCCTGAGAGGGTTGTCCAAACCCTCCTGGAGCTCTGACAGCCTTGGGGCTGTGACCATTCCCTGGGGATCCTGGTCAGTGCCTGATCTCCCTCTGGGGGAAGAACCTTTTCCTGATATCCTAAACCTCCCCTGACACAGCTCCAGCCAGTCTCTGGGGTTCTGCCCCTGTCTTTGGTGCTGCCCCTCTGCTTCCCTTCATCAGGGACTGTAGACTGCCTTGAGGTCTCCCCTCAGCCTCCTCTGCTCCAGGCTGAAGAAGCCAAATGCCCTCAGCAGTCACCCACGACATGGAACTGAACAGGAACTGCAGCCACATCCCCTGAACCTCACAGCCCATGGGGCGGGGCAAAGAGGAGACAAGGCACCATTCCTCTCTAACACCACGGCCAGTCTGTGTGGAATGGCACACTCACTCTTCCATGGGTTTGTTCCCTATTACAACAGTCAGCTTTGCAGGACAAAAATAAATGCAAATTCAAGGCTTAGAGCTGTTGTCCCCAGATAGGATGCCAGGAGAGCATCAAGGACACATAAAGAACAAAACAGCTTAATTTTCCTGGTGAATACCTGTCTGCTTGTTTTTTAATTAAATGACAGCTGGGTGTAGACTTGTGAGACAGCAGAGGGATCCCAAGACAGAGGAGATTAGGTGATCTACACATGTGAGAATGTAAACCCTTCCTACCAGAGAGAGTGTGGCAGCTGAGCCTGGCAGAATCTGCTCCATCACCAAACTCTTCACTGCAAAAAGCTTCTGCAAAGGCTACCTTATTTTTTGAGTATTTAAACCCAGAAGCAATTACATACTCTGGATCACAGCCAACACTCCATCCTGTAAAACAGACAGGGCTCAGGGGCAGGCATTTTAGGAGCGGGTTGGAGAAGCCTCTGCTGGCTTCTCCATCTTCACTCATGCTGGTCCCATCTTCAGGCATAACCATGGACTAGGCCACCTCTGAAAGCTCCTGCCAGCCCCTGCAGATCTGTCACTTGTTGATAGATGTGGAGGTAAAAGTGTGAAGGTCTGTATGGTCTTATCACACAGACTCAGGGACAGATTTCCCCACCCAGAGATCCCTCAGGCCCTGGCAATGGAGGGAGAGCTGTGAACCTTGGCAGAACGTCTTGGCCTTGCTCCCAAGGAGCCAAGCCTGCATCCCTCTGACACATGAGTGGTTACAGAGAAAACACTGGGACCAAGGGCTCAAGGCTCAGCCCCAGTAATGCCTCAGACCCCAAACCAATGATCCAATCACCATCCTAAGTCACAGACCGGAATCACAGAATTACAGAAGGGAAGGGACCTTAAAGATCAGCCAATGCAACCTCTGCCATGGGCAGGGACACCTTCCACTGTCCCAGGCTGCTCCAAGCCCCATCCAACCTGGCCTTGGGCAATTCCAGTGATGAGGCAGACACAGCTTCTCTGGGCAACCTCAGGGACTCACCACCCTCACAGGGAAGAATTTCTTCCCAATATCCCATGCATCCCTGCCCTCTGGCAGTGGGAAGCCATTCCCCAGTTGTTTTATCCCTCCATCCCTTGTCCCAAGTCCCTCTCCAGCTCTCCTGGAGCCCTTTTGGGCACTTTCAGGGGCTCTGAGCTCTCCCTGGAGCCTTCTCCTCTCCAGCTGAGCACCCTCAGCTCTCCCAGCCTGGCCCAGAGCAGAGGGGCTCCAGCTCTTGAATCACCCATACTGGGAACACATCCATGCTCCCAAGGAGAGCTGTGCAGGCTGCTGCACTGTCAAACTGCCCTAGATTGGAGCAGGTAAGCTCCTTTCTGAAGGAAGATAATTGCTCTATTTAAAACTAAGTGGTTCAAGGAGAAAAACACAGGTAAGAGGGCCCGATGCTCTGAGCTCGGGGTGGGAAACAGGAGGTGTGCAGGGCAGAGCAGCTGCACAGCTGCTTTGCTGGATGGTCAGAGTGATGCATGAAAAGCACCAGTCAGGCTGTCACTGCATCCCCAGCCCAGCCAAACTGGTGCTGCTGGAGAGAGCAGAGACCGAGGTGGGAGAAGTTGGTGACCCTATTTGCAGTACTGAGCTGCGAGGCTGAACACCCTTAAAATCCAGGAGAGAAAAGCCCCAGATGGAACAAAGATCCTCTGTCTCCTCTCAGCTGTCCCTCCTCCACCTGCAAGTTCAAGAGCACTCTGGCTCAGCCCTGTAGGCCAGGTCTGAGAACTGGTGTTGTGCAGCCTGGCCACGCAGAGGGACAGCCCTCACC
>VXBB01015723.1:89009-105643 GCA_013399915.1 Illadopsis cleaveri | reverse complement strand
GTGTGTGCAGGGGAGAAGGAAGGAGGTGGTGTGTGCAGGGAACGGAGAAGGAGGTGGTGTGTGCAGGGGAGAAGGAGGTGGTGGTGTGTGCAGGGGAGCTGTGCTCCCTCCAGGCAGCAGCTGCCCTCTGCCCTGTGCACGGAGCCTCCACGGACAGATGGACCAGACGTGCTCTCAGCATCTTCCCTGGCGTTGCTAAGAGACGGGATCCCACGGGACGCTGCGGTGCCGGCGCTGAGCCCGGCACAGCGGCAGGAGAACCTCTGGATGAGGGGAGGATGATGTGGGAGACTGCACAAAAGGCTGCGGCAAGGCACCGTGAGAGAGAAAGCCCCACACCTCTCAGGGAAAGCTCTGCAGTGGGGACAAAAGGGTCAAGGCCAGGAGGAAGAGGAGCTCAGCATCAGCAGGATGGTGATAATCTGGAGAGAGGCCTCGGGAGGGTTTCAGGTCAGGGAGATCACTCTGAAGTCAGGTATTTCTGTTAGCTTCCCTTTCCTGGGGCCATGGAGGCTCTTTGGGAGCAGCTGACATGTGCAGGAGGGGAGGCTGAGAGGGCACCTGGCCGAGGGGAGGGCAGGGGGACACTGAGGGCAAGGATGAGTGCATGGGGAGCTGGGCAGTGCAGAGCTGCCCTGCCTGGGGCATTCATGTTGGGTTGAGAAGCACTCACTTGGCCCCTTTTGTCTCCTCTCTTTTGATATGGCAAGGAATTCATGAGGGGTCTGGAAGCCAGGAGAAAAATGGTGAGAGTTGATAGAGGAGACAGACTTCAGGATATTTCCCCAGTGCAAGTTAGGTGGAAAACTGTCCCAGAGCCTGGACTGGGGCATTGGGGTGTCACTGTCTGACACATGCTGTGATTTTGCAGAGCAGCTATGGAACCTCAGTACCACAGTACCCTCATCCCCTCAGTACCACAATAGGCATTTCTCCACCTCTGTGCAAATCCTCTTTATGTTTTTCAGTCATTCACACAAGCTAAAACTTTTCTTTGCTTCATAGGTGACCACTCTTTCTACCATGTGATTTAAGCTTTTAGAAACATCTCATATTGTGATGCTGGCAGCACAAAGGAGGCCCCAGGAGAGAGCAGAAGGAAGCACAAAACAAGACAGACTGACCCTGCTGCTCTGCATCCTTTGGCATTCCCTGCTGAGCACCCCATGCAGGTGCAAACATCAAGTTTAAAGTCCTGGGCTGCACTGACAAAGCAAATTAGGGGATGGCTGCTCCAAGCAGGCAGCTCAGCAGGCTCTGCCAGGCCTTCACATCCCCACTGGGTTCCCCCAGCAGTCCTTGGTGATGCTACTGGCCGGGGGACAGTGGGTGCCACAGTCAGGGCTGGTTTCAGCCTGGAGCTGGGCAGGACTGTGGTGGTGGCTGCTGGAGGGATGGACCCCTGTCTGTCACCAAAACACAGGAGCCTTTCCTTCCAGAGTTTGTTGAACCTTCACCCCAATTTTTGGGATTTTTGATGTGGTATTATTGGTGATTTAAAACTATGGACTCCTTTAACATCAATCTGGTGTCCTGGTAGATGACAAAACCTTGTTTTGTTTGTAATTCTTCCCAGCAGGCAGCTCCTTCCCCCCTCATTACCCTTCTGTGCCCCCACCCACATGGGCTATGTTCTCCTTTCTCTGGGAGCCCCTCTCCCTGTTGCCTGGGAAGTGTTCAGCATTTTGCAGGGCAGAGCTGCTGGAAACACAGTGTCTCTGTCCAGAGAAGTTGATCACCTTGAACTGAGGCCCGGCTTCAGTTCCAAAGTTGCTTCCAATCAGGGGGATCATCTGAGAGACAAAAGGCTTCTGCTGGCAGAGTGGAGCTGCTGGATCAGCACAGGAGCAGCTCTTGTGCTTCCTGGTTTGATGGGAAGCTGTAGAGCCTTCCAGCTCACTGCCTTCAGCCACCTCTTGCCACCCAGGTGGCCTGAGAGTGGGACCTTCTGGGCTGGACACCCAGGTGAGGGGACCTGGCTTTCCCAGGATCCAAGCCCAGGTTCCCCAGGGATGTGCCAGAGGCTGCAAGGTGCTGTTTGAAGGCACCTCTTCCCTTCACAGCACTGCTGTAAATTGCTGGCACCAGTGTGGGAAGGTGTCAGCCTGTCCCTGAGGTGAGCAGGCCTGTGACACCCACTGGGCACAACGCTGGTGGCCCCTGGCTCTGCTCCAGGCTGCCCAGCTCTGCCTCGTGTTCTCTGTGCCACCTTCCCCACAGCTCCCACCCCCTCCTTTCTTGGAGGATGGGATCCAGAGGGGAAGAGCTAATGGCAGGTGCTGGTGGGGAAGGCACAGCCCTACCAAAATCCACGGATCACAGGCAGCCCCAGCACCACCCTGCATGCTCCATTCCTGCTGGGACTGGACACTAACACATCCAAAGTGCTGATGGTCTGGCTTTTCTGGGTAAGTACCCCTGAACACCAGCCAGAGGACCAAAGAGATCCTGTCCTGGCTGGGATGCTCCATCCTCCAAACTCTGCTGCACAACAACCCTGCCCTGCTGTCCCCATCAGCCCCAGCCTCATCTACAGAAGCTGGACATCCCAGTTCTGCCCTTTTGGAGAAGAGTGTTTCAAATCTCCCCAGAAAGTGGCTTCCTTCTTCCCAGAAGCACACTCTGAACTGCACTTTGAGGACTCCCAGTCCCTGCCAGAGACATCCCTGCTCTCGAGCTGCCTCCCTCCCTGCCGTGACTCTCAGTACATGGCAAGCGGGGCCATTTGCCAATGTTTGTGTCTCGACAAACAGTCTGTCAGCATTTTGGTGTGTGGCTTCAGCTGGGATCAGCTCTGCCTTCTCTCCCCATTAAATGGCAGAGCTGTGTGCAAACACCCTGGCATCAAACCATCTGGGGCACGCTCGGGGCCAACTGCAGAGCTCCCGGTGCCATGTGTCACGCACCCCGGCACCACGGCAAAGGACGCCTGTGGGATCAGCATTCCCACATTCCAGTGCCACTGCTGGCACGGGGAGCCACCCCTGCCCTGCCCACAGGGCTCTCCTCTCCCACCAGGACTGCCTACCTGGGCCCCTTTGCTCCAGCCTGGCTCACAGGGCACCTGGCAGGAGCAGCAGAGAGCAGCCCTGAGTGAAACAGGCTGTGGAAGAGCAGCAGAGATGAGACAGTCACAGAACCATGGAATATCCTGAGCTGGAAGGGACCCACAAGGATCACCAAGTTCAACTCCTGGTCCTGCACAAGGACTGTTGAGTCCAGCCCTTGGTCCTGCACAGGACAGCCCCGAGCTGTGGGTGGAAATAACTTCTCATTGCTGATAGTACATGAATCCTCCCTCCCACACCCATGACAAGCTTCCCTGGCCTTCCCTCCTGGAGCTGCTGAGCATTCCCCTCCCTCCCTGGCTCACAGGGAAGCTGTGGCATGGGAGATGAGAGCAGGACAGGCTGTCTGCTAAGGTAGCACCCTGCTATGGCCCAGGGTTGCTTCAACAGATGCTGCTTGAGCCCTGGCTCTGTCCAGGCTGAAAGGCTCAGGAATTGGTTTTTGGCCCAGAAACCTGGGATTTGGGTGCCTTTACCTGCAGCCTGACCTCTGCTCTGTCCTCCAGCCTCAGCAGCCTGCACCAAGAGCAGATTCTGGCTTCTGCCCAGGGTCACATCCTGCCTTGGTGTAGCTGTTGCAGGAGGAGAGCAAAGTGGAAGAGGAGAGGTGTGAGCTGTGGCACATCCTGCCTGTCACTGCTGGAGGAGACACCAGTGCCTTGCAGCAGCCAGGGGTCTTCTGAGCTAGCCTGGTGTTCCCACAGTGCATCCATGTTCCCCAGAGCTGTGCTTGCTCCCAGGAAGATGTTGGCATGTTCCCCTGACTTTCCTCATGCATGACCCCCTCACTGCTGATCTGTGAAGACCTTAAGTGGTACCTTGGAGAAGATTTCCACATTCCTGCTGGACTCTGGTGAGATGTGGGCTCCCCCAGGCCCAGGGTTCCTCTCACCACCTGCACAGTGAAGGCCTTGTCCCTCTTACTTGGCTCAAAATCAGGATTCCAGCTAAGGCAAATACCAGAGGAGGTGATGTATTTTACATATCTGAACCTCCTCTGGCGTGGAGAAGGCTGACTCTGGGTCACCACTGAGTAGAGCAACTCAAAGCTGCAAGCACAGGTGATACTCAAAGTGTCACTGGTGGAAGAAGGCACCCACCCCCTTGCTGGACAGTCCACAGGCTCAGGGTTTGTGCTGTGGGGCACAATCCCAATCTCGAGGTTTCATTTTGGTGGTATTGCTGGTGATGTCATTTACAAGTGCTATTTGCTTCCCAAATAACACACTGGTGTTTCCTGAGGCTACAAGGACAGAGCAATCAGCATCCCCACCAAGAGAGGCCATCAAGAGCTGCAGATGACAAACATATACCTGACCTAAGATCAGGTTACAGCAATTATTTCCCAGTTCTGCCACTGACAGAAATGTGTGTCACACCTATGATTATCATTAAACTGCAGCAAAAAACCCCCCCAGGACCCAAGCAAGATTAAAAACTGAGCCAGAGCAAACACAGAGCACCCCTGGCCATTGCCCCATCACAGGAGCATGATCCTCTTGCCATGCCTCCCCCAGCCCCAAGCAGAGCGTGCTGAGCTGGGAAGTCAGAGCCTGACTCCAAAGGCAGCTGTTCCCAAAAGAGGTGACCTTATCACTCTCTATAACTTCCTGAAGGGTGGCTGTGCTCAGGTGGGTGATGGTCTCTTTCTCCAGGCAGCACTGACAGAACAAGAGGACACAGTCTCAAGTTGCGTCAGGGGAAATATAGGCTGGATATTAGGAAAAAGTTTTTCACAGAAAGAGTGGTAAAGTACTGGAATGGTTTGCCCAGGGAGGTGGTGGAGTCGCCATCCCTGGATGTGTTTAAAAAAAGACTGGATGCGGCACTTGGTGCCGTAATCTAGTTGAGGTGTTGGGGCTGGGTTGGACTCGATGATCTTGAAGGCCTCTTCCAACCTAGAAATTCTGTGATTCTGTGAAAACAGCCCAGCCTGCCTCTGTTACCTGCTGCTCTTCAGGAGGACAAGAACGTCCATAAACATCCAGGGGCCAGCCAGGAACAGCAGCCAGCCACCAGATCATGCCCAGCACACGCTGGGTCCTCACTGTGGATGCTCAGAGGCCAGGTCTGGGATTGGGATGTGCAGGGCAGGAGCTGTGCAGGGAGGCCTGTCCCCCAGTGTGGGCTGGCTGGGACACACCACAGGTGACATCCAGGTGTCCCCCTGTGGTAGTTCTCGGCTGGGAACGGGCTGAATTGGCTCTCAGCAATGTGTGGGGGCTGCTTGTTCCTGCTCAAATGTTCATCAACACCAGTTTGGTCACAGCCATGCTCGAGGGGGAATCATCACAGGGGTGGGATGTGCTCCTGAGGGAGATACAAGCAGCCAGGCTTTTTCTACCCCTGCACAGGGAAGGAGGGGCAGGAATAGGGTCAGAAGTGGGGGGAGCAGGGAGAGCAGAGGAGTTGGAAGAGGATAAATCAGTTTGGGATTAGAAGGTGGCACTGGCAGCCTGCCATGTGACAGCCAGGCTCGCGCAGCCAGGAGCCCAGCTGTCAGCCTGGTGGCAGCAATTAAATGAGGTATCGATTGAGGAATTGTTGTCTGCAGGGTTTAAAGATAAGATCGATGGAGACCAAAAGGTTTAGGCTCCGTTTACTAATTAGTCAGGCACGCCTGGGAGAGAAGCCTTTGGAGACGCGGGGAGCTGAGCTGTGTACAGGCAGCACTGCTGAGGGTGCCCCCCTCCCTGGCACCACATCTTCACTGCTGCCGGGTCTCTGGTGCCAGGGGGTGAACGGGCACCGGGAGCCTGTGCCAGGGATTTAAATCAGCTGCGAGGCGGGGGAGTGGACGGGCTCAGGGTTCTGTCTGCACTGGGATGGCGAGGCTGCTTTCCTCCCAGGGCAGGGATGTGGGAAAGAGGGGCTGTGCATGTGCCTGGTCGTGGGGAGGAGTAAACCAAGAGGGGAGCTGCTCCCTTTGCATTGCAAATTGTCTGGGGGTGAATCGATCCTTTTTCTTAGGCTCTGGCATTAGTTGCAGCCTGAACACATTTCTCTTCCCCCTGCTCCTTGTGCTGCAAGCCCAGGGACAGGAAGGAGACAAATGTGGCACAGACTTACGGCTTCTGTGCTGATTCTGCTTGTGCTCCACAGAGCCAGGCTGAGGGAGAGCAAGGCGATGGCTTTGTGCCCTCTGTGCTTTGTTCCCTCACTTCCAGACAATGCCCAGGACGTGGTCAGACGGGGACAGGGGAAATGGCCTCGCCTGGATGTGGTTTGGGTGGCCTTCGAGACCGTCTCCTTGCTCGTTCATGTGGGAAGGGGGGTCCGTGGCTTCAAAAGAGCGTTGTCTTTAAACCAGCCGGGCTCTCGGGATGTCTCGGTGTCTGCTGTGCCTTGGGAAGAGGCGTCGCCGCGGCTTCCCCTTCCTGGGACTGCCGGAGAATCCCTCCTTTCATCTCAGCTTTCCGGGAAAATTCCAGCGCAGCAAACAGCGGAGGGTCAGGAGCTGTCCCGGTGGGTCCTGTGACCCACAGCCGGCCTGGGGGCACGGCCACCACGGTCATGGGTCACCCACAGCTCAGAGCCACTGCCCACCCCGTGCCGGGCCGTGCCCGGGGCACTGTCACCGCATGACCCCAGCCCGGCCCCGGGGAAAACACCCTCGGGGCTCATTCCCTGCAGGGCCGGTTCTGCTGAGCTTGTCCTTCAGCCGGGACTGCCATCCGGCGTGCAATCCCAGCGGAGGGACGGGACAGCGGCCGGGCAGCGGGCGGGGGAGCCGCAGGCACCCGGAGACCGAGCGTGCCCCGGGGGTGGCAGGATGAAAGGGAGGGATGGAAGGGAAAACAGAGATCAAGGACTCCGTGACGCCATGTGGCTGTGGCAGGGTGTCTCATGCTTTCGCAGCAGGGCTGGGCAGATTTAGAGCTTTGTCTTGAGGCTCCGGAGCCAGCCTCCACTTATTTCACATTTAGGAGGCAGTTTGCTTTGCTCTTCCTCTTTCTTTTTCTCTGGCTGGTAAAGCTGCACGTCCAAGGCTGGAGCAGACCCATGTCCTTGTCCTCTGCATACAGAATCAGTGCCTGGGACAGATACTGTGTCTCTGGCAGTGCCAGACAGAGCCAAACAGGGTCTAAGGGAACATTGTTTTCCTGCTCTTGTCATACAGCTCTGTGCCACTGCAGGGGCTGGAAACTGAATTTAACAATCCTTCTCTACGGGAGACACGAACCAGGCAGCTGGCCCAGGGCTGCCAAAGCTGTGATGTTCTTCCAATGTGGATTTTCCTTTCTCTATTCTCCCCCAACGCTGGGGCTGCCCACCCTGCCTATGGCCACCTGTCCAGCTAAGAGGGAACAGGATCTCCTGTGGTTTCTGTGGGTTTTAGAGCCAGCAAATGTCCTTTAGACTCTCTGCTCCAGAAGCCATTTCAGCCTGTGCCACCTTCTCCACATGGCTGTGATGGATGAGAAAGGCATGAGGCTGACACAGTTCAGACAGCACACCCAGGGGCCTGGCCCGTGATGTGACTCTGCATGTTGAGCATGAGATCAGAGCATGGTTTTCTTTTTCCTGGAGAGGTTGCAGGAACCACCCACGCTGACCCACTCTTCTCCCTGGTTTCCTGCTTTCCAGCATCTGCCCCTGCCAGGGGAAAGGTTGGTGGGTGGCTGATGATGGGTATCCCAGTGCCACCCTGGCCTCCACAACACTTCTGGGGGACCCTTAGCTATTTCCCAGGCCTGGCGCTGTGATAAAGCACTTGAAGAGTTGCCCAGGGGAGACACAGATAAGGACAGACCCATCTGTCCAGAAATCAGTCTGGGTCTCCCAGCAGATGCAACAAGTTCTCCTCCATAACTGATCATTTCACATTTCCAGGCTGCCAGAGCATGCAGGAGGCACTGCTTGCTTCCACAGGTCACCACAGCAGAGGGGACAGCAGAGCTATTCCCACCTCTCCTCTGTTTTCCTTGTGTCATCAGCTGCGATCCAGCAGCAGAGAGAACAAAGAGCAGGCGTTGGGAAAGCTGTTGCAGCTCCCCTGTGGGGCTGCTGTGAAGGAGCAGGACTGAAGCACAGCCTTTCCAAGGGAATCAGTGGAAGCACAGCACCTTTCTGGGCCTCCCCATACCCTCAGTGTGGTTATCTCTCTTTAGCACAGACACACAGATCTACAGGCAGACAAACAACCCCAGCAGTAGGCAGGAGGTTTCTTGGCTGTGCACAGGAAATCTCCATCTTTTAGGCTCAAGGGAGACCTCGTCCATGTGTATAAAACCTAAAGGGAGGGTGTAGAGAAGATAGGGCCAGGCTCTTCTCACTGGTGCCCAGTGACAAAGCAAGAGCTGATGGGCATAAATGGAAACACAGGAGGACCCCTCTGAACATCAGGAAACATTTGTCCCTTTGAGGGTGACCAAGCACTGGCACAGGTTACACAGGGAGTTGTGGAGTCTCCATCCTCAGAGATATTTCAAAGTTGTTTGGACATGGAACTGGGCAACTGGCTCTGGGTGGTCCTGCTCGAGCAAGGGGCTGGGCCAGGTGACCTTCAGAGTTCCCTGCCAACCTCAGCCAGTCTGGGATGTTGAGATCTTGCTGGATGCAATATTCCCTTGTTCTTTCCAAGTCAAAGCCTTAGATTCTTCTCTGTCCTTCCTACTAATTTGCCCAGGTTGGTGGCTGTCCCAAATGCCAGGCTGACCTGTGTGGGGCAGATGGACGTGGATGGCTCTCCCAGACAAAGAAGATGTTTGCCTGCTCAGCCACAGCCCTGGGAACTCAGCAGAATCTGTATATGGGCCAGAGCCACCACAGACAGGAAACTTCACTGACTCCCTGTGTGCCAGGAGGGACAGGCAGGCTGGGAACTCTCACATGACCTGGCCTTGGTCCCTCCAGCACTGGGATTGGTGTGGACTCAGCCAAGGACATATTAGAGATGGACTCTGCACAGAAAGCAGGGCTGCCCCTGGGAGCACATCCCACACCAGGCTGTTCCTGCTGCCCAGGCTTCCTCCCACCCAGACTTTCCTTCCTCAGATCCAGGTCACTGCCTCTTGGCCTCCCATTACCAGAGATGGTGAATAATTCACTCCATTGCTGTCATTACCTTGAAGGTATTTATAGTGCATGATCAGCGCCCATAGAGAATTCCCTCTCCCGAGCTCCATAAATTGTGTTGTCTCACTCTCTCCTCCCCACTGCCTGTGCTAATTGCTGCGTTGTGTTTGCTGACCTCTTGCATTTTGTTTGATTTCTTGCATCCTTGGACCACGGGGGCAAAGGCTCTCTCCTTTTCTCCAATGCAGTGGGCAAACCAATTTGGAGGTAACAGGGGCACGGTGGGTGTTGTGAGACTGCAGGATCATCTCTCTGCTTGCAGGGCATTCCATCTGATCTCACCTGTGGGCACATCCCACAGGGAGGAGAGGATCAGCCAGCATGGTGGGATGGGTTTCTTTGCAAAGCAGGGGCAGCTGGAGCATGTGGTGAATTCCTGCTGCTCATGCAATGCCAGGATGGGTCATTGCTAACTCCAGCTCTGCCTCTACAGGTTTTGGGATCAGGAGGGACCTGAGGTAATGTATGGCTTAGGGTCCAAAGCCAGGCTGGATGAGGTTCTGAGCAACCTGGTCTAGTGGGTGGTATCCCTGCCCATGGCAGGGGTTGGAGTGAAATGAGCTCTAAGGTCCCTTAGAACCCAAACCATCCTGTGATTATATGAGGGCAGATTTCTCCCAGTAGTTTTTGGGCTGGGCCATGCTGCACTTTAGAGCTCTCTCCTCCACAAGGAACCATCCACCTCTCATGCCCATGGCAGGACTCAGTCATAAACAGGCCAAGTGTCACTCATAGTGTCCCAAACTCTCAGGGTCTGCCACCAGAGTTGCTCCAAAGGAATGTGTGGTTTTGAGCTGTCCCCCACGGCTCAGGAAGCACCACAGCACTGCAAAGTGGGCACAGAAAGCTCATGTTCAGCGATGCCTCACTGGCCTGGAGATGAGCACAGAATCATGGAATCATTAAGGCTGGAATAGACTTCTAATATCATCGGGTCTTTAACCCAGCACTACCAGGTCCACCCCTAAACTATGTCCCTGAGCACTGCAATCCAAGCTTTAGTGCTCACTGGTCAGTGCTGGGCAGCTCAAAGGGCACCCTGTGACAAGAACCAAGAGATAAAGGCACCAGGCATGCAGCAGCACTGTGTCTGTTTTCCTCACGGATGCAGTAAGTTCTCGGCAGTTGTATTAAATCTTTTTTTCTGTATCCTTGGCTCTCAGCACCAGCAGTCTCTCATGGCAGGGAGTCCCATGGATTAGACTGTCGGGAAACAGCCTGCTCCTCCCCAGCTCAATGTTAATGTGGTTACTTCCAGAGTTGCTCAAGGTCGCTCTGTCCCTCCCATCTGAGGGAGGATCGTGAGCTGAGCTGTGCCAAGTCTGGCGGGTCTGGTGGGGCAGGATCCGGAGCTGGCCCCAGCTGGGCTTACAGGGGGGCAGCTGCCCGTCTGCACAGGGGCCCTGGGGCAGCTGTGGGCTCCCAGGGGAGGGCACCGGTACCCCCAGCGCTGGTAAAACTGGAGCAGATCTTGCCCACAGGGTGGGCTTTGGTGCCGCGCTGCCCAAGGGACAAAGCGCAGAGGGACAGACGGGGCTGGAGCAGGTCAGGGAGGACGCGGCTGCCCGGACCCGCGGCTGAGCTTCATCCCCTCTGCCCACACCCGCGGGATGGGCATCCCGGGACGCTGCTCTCCCGGGCACTGGGCACGCAGGGGCTGCTGGTTCAGCTCCTTCTCTGTCCCCACCGATCACCGACTGTCCCCCCGCAGGGAGTGGGGGACATGGCCACCGCCTGCAGCTCCCCCGGGCCCAGAGCAGGCGATGCCCGGCTCCGCTCCGCTCTGTTCCGCTCCGCTCGGGAACCGCAGCGAGCGCAGCAGGCGGCACTGCTGTGTAGTTGCTGTGTAGATGCTAGGCTAGGCCAGCATATGGTGCTGTAGGTCCACGGTATAGCTCGTGAGACAGCACACTGACCTGGGCTCCGGGAGTTGCTAGAAGTCAGCCCAGTAGCACTGGACAAGCTTGTGCGGGCTAGCTCCTATTTTGCTTGGTTTTTTGGGAGGGCAGATGTTCAAATCCCAAAAGGTCCTGGCCCCAAACTCTGCAAAGCAGAGGATGAAATGTGGCTGGTGTGTTTCTGAAGTGATGGTGCTGCACTCGGGCCCCTGTCCCGGCTACCGGCACTGGGCTCCAGGCTGTCGGTCCCACGGGGCTGGCAGGGAGGAGCCGGCACACCCAGCCTGTGCCTGAACGGTGGGAGATGCTATGGGCACAGGCCAGTGCGAGAGGAGATGGGTGCAGTGAGAAATCTCACTTCCCAAGAGCTGCTGTGCAGCATTTCCTGGCTGTTTCCAGTTTTAGAGGCTTTCTTCCCAAGGAGAACAAGGAGGAGTCCCATTTTCCCAGGGACAGCATGCACTGTTTGCCTCATCCCACGAGTCTGCTGAAAAAGAGTTTTGCTGAGCAGTTTTCAGTCAGTCACATGCAGAGGACCACGGTGCTCTCGATGCCATGGGCACACCCCACTGCCTGCCCCCACTTCAGGCACAGGCAAACTCTCACACCACTGCCACTTATATTCTTATCTCACAGGTGCAGCTTTTTACAAAACGGTCACCTGACCCCCATCAGTGTCCCCTCTGCTTTCACGGGTGCCTAAGGATACAGCATTGTGCTGCTTGGAGCGTGCCCTGGGGACGCAATGGCTCCAAGGTGGCTGAGTAAAAGTACCAGCAGCCGGAGGCAGTCATGGGACCCAGCTCCACACCCCCAGCTCGATGGCCAGGGGACAGGGGATGCCAAGAAGTGGAGCCCTGGCCCACACTGGGCCCCCCAGGCATTGCGCTCGCTCTGGCACCACCTGAGAGATTCCCCGGGCTCTGGAGGGGGCTGCTGGTGCCTGCCAGAGCCTCCCTCCCAGTGCTGGGTGAGGGTCCCACCCCGGGCACAGACCCCAGGCCAGCCCCAGGCCAAGGCAAGGCATCAGCACAGCACAAGGCCACCCGAACCTCCCCTCCCTCCCTCCCTTCCTTCCTCTCTCCTTCCTCCCTCCCACGGTCCGCTGGCTCCCCAGCTCACAGCCCTTCCTCCCAACATCCGAGGGGCACTGATGTGACATTAACCCTGTGCTCTCCACAGCCTTCCTGTTATTACAGCCCTCCCAGAGGGGAGAGTGCACAGCTGTTGTGTGGGGGTCAGCCTCTTCCAGCATTGTGGTGTCACCCCGGGCTGCTGGGACACCTCTGGAGCCCCTCTGCCCTCTGCTGTCACCTCCAGCAGCCCTCTCCTTGATGCTCTGGTCCCTGGGCTGGGACCAGTGTTCTCCCTGTTGCTGGAAGCAGAGGGAAAGGCTGCTCCCTGCACCTCGGAAGGAGGGTGCACCCTGTCAGCTCAGCCCTTTTGGGTGCCCTGCTCCACACAGGGACTTAAGGCTGTGGCTGGAGCCTTCAGCATTCCCACATTTAATGTCGTCCTTTGTGTTTCTCAGGCAGGAAGAGCCGTGTGTACAAATAATTAAAGGGAAGAATCGGAGTGATTAGGGCAGATGATTATTGTCAAATTATGATTTATCTCAGAGGGAAATTAGTATCTCCCCCTCCCCCAAAGGGCTCAGCCTAGCACAGTGAATGGGCACTGGTTTTTTGATTAATAGATGCCTTTAGAAGGTCACCTACATCCATTGCAGATTAACTCAGTGGGAAAAGTTCTTTCAGTAATTCAAGCTGTTGTTCTCACAAGCTGTCAGCTCGCTGCGAATGGGGAAGGTCCATCCGTTACAGGGCTGCTGGGTTGGAGGGGATCTTTCTTTCCTCCGGACACACAGGCGTGATATATGATGCAGAGAGACATGGATGACTGAGAAAACGAGCTGTGGAAAGAAAACAAAAACAGCAGTAAAGGGAAGCGAGGGAGCTGAGAGAGCTGGCCCAAGCAGCCTGGGGCTGGGGCTGGAGGGGCAGAGCTCAGCTTGAGGCTGGTGCTGGAGCACTGGTCCCAGAGCTGCTCTGCTCGCTGTGGTGAAGGGTTGTGTCCCCACCATGAGCTCCTCCTGCTGTGGAGACTGTAGCTCATCTCCTGTTGGTTCCATCCCAGCCTGTATTTAGACATGTCCATGGAGGTGTTGGGAAGGCTGGAGCCGGTGTCCCATGGGATCTGACAGTCCCCTGTGCACTTCTGGCAAAGATCCCACAGTGCCAAAGCTTGACTCTTCCACACCATGGGCCTCCCAGCTGGCTGAGGAGGAGTGACCACACCAGGGTCTAACAGCAGCTCAGGCACCTCTTGGGGAAGGCAGGAACTGGTGATGGCAAAGTGGAACCATGGCCAGCAGGGCTGGGATGAGCAGGAGTTGGGATTTACACCACTTTTGGACACTGTTGGTTCAGCACCCATCCACAATCCCATGAGCAGTGCCAGAGATGCTCATACTGTACAAGCTGTTCTCCATATTGACCTTCTCTAGATCTTCTCTTGTAATTCCTTTGAGCTTCACAACCCCTGTGCTTAACCAAGTCTACAGAAGGGACTTTTTCCCTCCTCATGTGTCCATCTCTGCACGGAGACACTCAGGAGACACCCCTGGGGTGACATCCTACATGGTGACTTTGTGCCATTAGGTTCTGGACGCCGGCCAAGGCCCAGCATCTCCTCTTGTGTTGGGAATGATGTGATGATGGTGCAGCTCCTGCCACCATGCTGTTTACAGGTACCCATTTTTAACTTGTGTGCATTTAAGACAAAAAGAGAGACAGGACAATCCTGCAAGTATCCTGAATTTTAAGGTGGAAACTAAGAGATGAAGATGACTCTGTTCCCTGATAAATAACCATGATGATTGTATTTAGATTTCTTTTCACAAATGAATGATATTTCAGCACAGTCATCAAAAATTCCCACTAACAAACGTTTCTTTTGCATCCATCTAGCCTTCATCATAAATCCATGTGCCAGGCATTAATAATATTTTCAGCAACGGATTGATTGACTAGAACATAGCTTGGTTTTCTCTAAACACTAAGGGGTTCTCAACTGATTTATCGCTTACTGAAGTCTGCACATATTTATATGTGTACCATATTCCTTGTTATAGATGTACCCCTCCTTTACTCAAGCCTTCTTCAGCAGATCCATCATGATGGTGTCAATGGCTACTGTAGATCTGGACATCTTGCTGCCAAATCTATAGCAGAGGCTCTGCTGGCCCAGTGCAGAGTCGGCGTGGCTTTGATAAATGATTTTTAAGGCCAGAAGAAACAATTAGATCATTTTGAGTGGCATAGTCCAGAGGCTCTTATCCACTCAGCCCTGCACAAAGTCCAGTAATTTGAAGAGATCCCAGGTTTCCCTTCCAGAAAAGCCTTCTGTTTTGGGGCATCAAGAGATTGATGGTTAGGCTGGTTTTAATGCAGGGCTTTGGATGTTTGGAAGGTTTGGGGGCGTACATGAGAATCTTGCTTTGATATATTTTAGTTAGTTTGTGTCTTGCTGAGAAGAGCTTAAGCCTGTGGGTGACACTTTTTCAAGGGCTTCAAGCTGGAGAAGAAATAAAAACATCTCCTGATGCAGTTTCTAAAGCTGTCCTCATCTAGACTGTGAGGGATTGGCCACAGAGTGCATCTTCCCTGGGACCAAGGGATAACTCTGGAGCTGCTCCCTGTATCCATCACACACCAAGGACAGGACACAACCAAATGGAAGAGGGAGAGAGCAGCAGGACAGCACTGAGGAGCAGTTTGTCCTGTATAGCCAGGCTCCTGGACTAGATCTCAGCATCAGATATCACAGGGCTTAAGAAAGCCAAGGGTAGGGACAGAGATTCCACTTCCAGCACACCCTGTACTCTTGATTTTGGCTTCCTGGGGAGTGGGTGCTGGTGAGCTGATGAGAGGAGAGCTTTTAGCCCAGCTGGAGGGGCCCCCTCTGACATGGCCATGGCACCCTCAGGACACTGCTTCTGTACCAGCAGGAAGAGGCAGCTGGAGAGGAGATCAGGTTGATAATTTTATTTTTACCTCTTTAATATCCTTTGATGCCCTGGCAGACACTGGGGGGACTGGCAGGTGCACTGCTGTGCCTAGCTCTGGTGGGGAGGGATCCTCTGGTGCGTGCACCATTACAGTGATCACTGGCGTGACTGACTGCCTGTCTAATGGGTTGTTACAGCACTGCAGAGCCTGTCTTGCTCTACAGGTGAACTGTGAGGAGCTGGGCAGATGAAGCAACGCTCCTCTAAATTGGGCTGTGCATTGGGAACAGTTAGAAGGATCCCAAAAAATACGCCACCCTACCCTTTGCAAAATTTCCTTTTATCGTCTTTCACAAGAGAGGCCACAAACAAATGGAGGAGATGCCCGGAGTCAAAGGGGAATTCTGGGGTGGATTTATGGGGTTTTCTTCCTTCTTTAAAAGGCCTGAGTTGTTCAAGGAAGGTTTACTGCTCCTGGAAATTTTGTTAGTGCAGGGATCTGCTCAACTTCTGCTTTGCTGTGCTTAGCTTGGTGCAAGGAAACCAATGACTCAGGGCCTTTGCAGCCCTGTACATGAAGGTAGGGGTGAGGTGTTCAAACTACAAATGTTCCTGACCAGGCACACAAATCTGCTGTCCCAGATGTTTGGTATGAATCTCAAACACTTCCTGTCCATTTCTAATGTCCTGCTCACATGTCCTGCACAGACACATTGTGGATGTCACTGATGCAAGAGCTGTCGGTCTGTGTCCTTGGCTACAAAATCATGTCTCAACAGGAGTATTGTCACCAGGTTCATGGTGACAGTGGCTGTGCTAACCCACAGCTCAATGTCCCAGCAGGGCAAGGGGCAGGTGGCCTCAGCAGTTGTACCTTTCCTTCCCTTCTCAGATCTTCACACAAGTCCCACCATGCAGAGACAACCTGTGAGCCACAAGCTGGTGCAGCCCTTTCCCCAGGTGACCAAACTCACAAACCATGATGGGTGAGGAAAGGATGATCTCCCTCCCTTGTGATGGGAAGGACTTGGATGCCAGAAGACAGAGGAGTTTTGGCTGCAGGATCACTTTGGAAGAGCAGACCCCTGAATTCTTTCCAGCAGTGTGTGACTGAGGGCAGCTTTCCCTGGGGGAAGGCAGGAGGGAGGATGGAGGATCCTGTGCTGAGCCTGGAAGCAGCCTGCCTCCAGCTGGCTCCTGGAGGGACATGGAGGACCACACAGCTCCTGCTGTCAGTGCCATGTGTGGCAGGAGTGCACTTGCTGTTGTTCTGGCTCTTGGAACAGCAGGCCTTGGTAGACCTCATCTGCACTTCTCTCTGGCCTCCTCCTCTCTCTGTGCCAACACGTGCCCCCCAGTCCATGGGCTCTGCTGTCACTGTTGGCTGCTGGTTCCAGTGGCCACAGCTTATTGCATCCGTTTGGATTTGCTGGGCCTTGCATTCAGATTTTATAATGGGTTTCTAGGCATCAGCTCCGTGTGGTCATTGGTGCCTCCTTTCTCCCAGGCCATGCACCAGCTGCATATTAATTGTTCCCCTCCCTCATTCCCCCTGTCTCCCCGTGGCATTTGCAGTTTGCA
>VXBB01015723.1:55373-88986 GCA_013399915.1 Illadopsis cleaveri | reverse complement strand
CTGCATATTAATTGTTCCCCTTCCTCCCCTCCCTCATTCCCCCCCTGTCTCCCCGTGGCATTTGCAGTTTGCAGACTCTGTGGGCACACTGTGATCCAAGCCCAGCTCCCTGCTGGGGGAAGGTGTGAGGAGGGCTTGGCCCCCTGTCACAGGGAGGGTGAGGGTTACACCAGAGGCAAAGCTGGCCCCTCTCCTGCCAATCTGCCAAGGGAAAGCCTTCCTCTGATTGCTCTGTCCATCTGCTGGCCACTGGCCATTCCTCACCCTTGGCTACTGCCCTATGCTTTGTCCAGTCTAACTTCAGCATCCTGAGCAGTTTGTGAGGCTCTGGCATTTTCTCTGGCTGATCAGTGCCATGCCAAGAAAATTCCAACTTCTTCATAGTCTCCCTGAACATGGAACCATAGAAGCACAGAATCCCAGAGTCATGGAATCATGAAATCATAGAATCAGATGATCACAGAGTCGTAGAATTACAGAATCATAGAGCCACCAAGGTTGGAAACTGCCTCCAAGATCATCAAGTCCTGATGCTAGGAGGTTCTCTTTCCCAGGTGTCCCTGTGGTACTGCCTAGTGCCAAACAGAATTTCACTTCATACCGTGAGATGTAGCACTGAGAGAAAAAATAAAAACAAATGCTCACGCTCACAAGGCTGAGCAGGCTCATTCCGCCTGGCCTTGCGCTGCTCCTCTGGGCTGCAGCACTTTGGAGACTGGGCTGTCTTGAATCATGAGCCTGCCCTGGCTCTGAAGTGTTGTGTTGCTTAATGACTGATGATAATGTCGCTGTATGTAGGCTTGTAGCCTGGCTATCCATCTTTAAATTTCAAAATCTTTCCTCCTCAGCCATTACCTCCACCCCCATAATCATTCCCGTTGCTCTTCTCTGAATTCCGCCTCATTTGTCCTTGTTTGAGGGTAGAGCACAATCAAACCAGCCAGTCTGGGAGCCTGGGTGGGGGCTGAGGCCCACAGGGGTCGGGACTGAGTTTTGAGAGGAGTTGAGGCCTCAGAAGGGTCTGGGATGAGGTCCAAGGGGGTCCACCTTCACTTCCTGACCCTGAGCTGCCCTGAGGTCAAGAAGGTTCATCGACACCCCATCCAGCTGTGTCAACATCAGCTGACCTGGGAAGAGAGGTATTTCTCCAAAGCTTGACGAGGACAGAGGCTGTAGGCTGGAAATGCCTGAGCCTGTATGTGCTCACCTCCCACCAAAAAACCATTGCACAGAAATGGCTCGGTGTTTGTAGCAAGGTCTGCCTGCCCACAGGAGCTCTTAGCAGAGGATGCTACACCTGAGCTCAGTGGAACAGATAATGGCACAGTCTGCCAGACTGAGACATGAAATAAAACATGGAAAGAGAGTCCATCTCATGGGAGGTCTCTGGTCCACGCTGCTGCTTGGAGCAGAACTGTTGGCAGTCAGGTGTAGCTTTGTTTGCCCAAGTCTTAAGAATCCCACACCTCTGTGACCCAGCCTGGGGCTGCACCACCCACTGGGGTAATGCCTAAAGTTTGAGCTTTCATGTATTTCAGATACTGTGCTGCTGAGGTGTGTAGTTCTGAGCCTGCCAGCTCTCTTCACAGAGTAGGGAGGCAAAACAAATCCTTTTGCTGCTGAAGACCAAGGACACCTTGCAGGCCCAAAATCACAAACATTGGTGGACTGAAGGGAGGAACAAGAAGGGTGAGACCTCGCAATCTGCAGCTGTAATTGGACAATTAAACCCCAATATGCAAATGGATCAAAACTTATAAAAGTGTGAGACCTCGTGATCATTTGTCCATTTTGTGACCATTTTGGGTCCACCTTGGGTGTAGCCCTGGCCAGGCCCTGTCCTGCCCAAGGTGTATCCTAAAGGCCTTTCAATAAATACCTGCTTTATTCTCCAGCTCTGTGCAGTCTCTGTGTCAGGTCAGCCTTCCCAAGGCATCAGGGGGATGCATTTTTTCTAACATCCAGCCTGAAGATTCCACCTGCAGCCATTGCCTCTCGTTATCCCGCCCACCCCTGCTGAGACCTCACAGGTTAATGACACTGGGCTGTGTCTGAGAGTGATAACTTTGTGTTTTAAGGTGAAAGAAAGGCAGACTGACTCCCCAGTGTGTAAAAAGGCCTCCTCCCACCCATATCCAGCTCACCATCATCCCTCTGAGCTGGCTGCCAGTGCTGTCCCTGCTCTAGACCGTGGCATTGCTCCTGTGCAAAGATGGGGCCTGGCAGCTCTGCTAAGCCCCCAATTTTTTCTGCCTGGAGTAAGACTGGCACTTTTTCATCCTAGCAGGAGAACTGTGGTATCCAAATTAAGCACAAGCTGTAGTGTTTGAAGTCTGAGCAATGAGCTTTCCTTGGCAATGGGTGGGTTTCTGTCATGGGGGTAGGGAATTCCTCATCTGCCCTTGATTTTACTCCCAAGCAATTTCTGTTCCATGTCCCCACCTCTGTTCATTTGACGGGCTCCAGTGGGATAAGTGGATCACAATTAAAGCCACAGTTAGGGGAGCTGGCCAAAATGTTTGATAGGAACTTGCTTAAATGGAAAGATTGTCCCCTTTTAATAAATAAGTGGAGCTGGCATTAATTCAATTTGACATTTGCCATATTCTGCAGAATTATGAGAAATCACTTTTTTCGGAAACTGTAGTTAAACAGAATGTTTTTGGTCGATGACAAAATTTGAACAGTTTTGGAGAAGGTTTCAGTAAAAATAGACAATGTGTTAGCAAACAAAAATCAGGGGGCTTGTAATTTCCAGGGAGACATTGGGTGGGTTCACAGGCAACCATTACAACCATTTTTCAACTCAGGAAAACTGATTTGAAAAAGCTACTGAACTCCTTGTGACCATTATTGTTTTGACAAAGAAGAATGGCTTCAAACTGAGAGTAGGTTTAAATTAAATATTTAGAAGAAATTCTTCCCTGTGAGGGTGGTGAGGCCCTGGCACACGTTGCCCAGAGAAATTGTGGCTGTCCCATCCCTGGAAGTGTCCAAGGCCAGGCTGGACAGAGCTTGGAGCACCCTGGGAGAGTGGAAGGTGTCCCTGCCCATGGCAGGGGTGTAATGGAATGATCTTTAAGGTCCCTTCCCTTCTGTGATTGCATCATTCTCTGATTTCTCAGATACCTCCAACCCAGTGCCTCTGGACAGAGATGATCTTGCTCCTGCCAATAGGTAAGAAAGTATTTGTGTTTCCTCAGTCTCCCCAGCTCCAAATAATAACTACCTGCACATGGCTTCAAATATCCTGCACATGGCAGCTTCTTGCCAGCTCTTGCTGGAGGCCCAGCAGGATGGGGTATGCTGATGTGTTGTGCTACAAGCAGAGGGCACATGTCTGGAGTCACTTCTGTACATGCACACCTGGCCCCAGAGTGTGGGGGCCTCCTCCATGCTCTGAAGAAAGGACTTCTGCCATCTCCAGCCCCAGGAACTGGGGTATCTTAGTCTCTCAATTTAAAAAATCAATTAGCTCTCTCCACCAATACAAAACCTCCGGACTTCAGTCCCAGCAGCATCAAAACTCTACCAGGTAACTTGGAGATCTTGCTTAGCAGCTGCACTTGGTTTTGACAATTTCTTCCCAGACAGAGGCAAACTGGACAGGGCTCAAGTGGCACTGCACATGGTCAGGAACAAGATGCCTGTTGGAGCTTCTCCCACTCAGCATTTGATCATTTCTAATGGCTGCAGTCAGGGCAGAATTCCCAGCTGCCTGAGGGGTAAGGCTGTCAGTGCAGGCCTTTTTCTGAGAGCTTCCTAAAGACGTCATTGAAGCCTTTCTCTGTGGACACACTGATGGGGACACACTCAGAGTGACACCTTTAGCAACACCTTCCTTCCCATCCCTGTGTGATGTGGTCCTGTGGAGGTGAGAAGCTGATCAGTCAGTGACAAGTGAAAAAAAAGAACCATGGCCACATGTTGGGCTTGAGAAATTCTGGTTAAAAAATGTTTTATCTATGTGGGTGTTTCTTCCCTGGACAAGTCACCAGAGAAGTGGGGCTCTCAAGAAGCAGTCAGGACAAACCATAGCTGATCTGGCATAGCACTGACCAGCTCTGAGCAGATTGAACTAGAAATCTTCAGAGGTCACTCCCCATCAACATTTCCTTGTGTCTTTGGTGGATGTGGATGGAGAAGCCATTGGTTTCCCTTTTGTTCAGTAACAAAGTTTAGGTGCATCCTTTTCCTTTACTGTCTCCTTGTCTTGGTCCTCTCTTGGATTTCAGCCCCTTTAGAGACCTTGTTTGTGTAAAATGTAGAAATTATATACATGGATCACAGATTTACCCTGATTTAGGTATGTTCTCAGTCAGCTTGAAGGTGTGTGAGAACCTCTCACACTGGGCCCAGAAAATGGGCTGGTCCTCAACTCACAGCAGACTTGACATGGAAACAAAGGGCATGGGGGAAAGCCTTTAAGAAGCCTTCAGATACTGGATTTGCTCAGCAGATGCTCTCTTCCCCTTCCCTTTTGAGTTAAGAATGGCCAAACAGCTGGGTCAGGGCCAGCCATGGCATGGGGCAAAGGGGGTCTGATCTGCCCCATGCTCCACAACACCCTGAGTTATCCCAGCTGGCTTCTCACAGCCCAGAGCTCCTTACCTAAATCACACCTTGGAGTCTGAGCTCATTTACAGCCAGGGATGGAGCTCTCCAGTTTCTTCTGCTGGGACAAACTGGTCTCTGAGGAGAGATCCCCCTTCCTCACCGAGGAGATCAGATCCCTTAGACAAAAAACTGTTGTCACTTAGACAGTAGCTCAGTGTTACCACTCAGACAACAAACTTTCAGTTTTATAAACTCAGACAGGAGATCCACATGGTCAGGGCAGCAGAACAAGACTCCCCAGCTGTTGGGTAAGAGCAGGGTGGGATCCCTCTTTTACCATGCTGTTTTCTGCTGGAGGGTGGTTGGATTGGGATGAGCAGGTGGTGGATACATACTCCTCCCAGCTTCCTTGGGAGCTCTGGTTGTGTCTTTCAAAGGCCAGTGGTCATGCACAGCTTTCCAAATCCACCTTCCATCCAACAGTCCCTTTGTGCTGTCCCTCCTCCTCTGCTGACAGTTCAAGGACTCCTCCTGCACCCTGCTGACTTGTGTGTCTTTCTGGAGACCTCCTCAGCAAGACATGTCAGTGCTGAGGTCCAGCTTTCCGTAGGGGATAGCAGGAGATGAGAGAATGCAGTGACTGCTGTACATCCCCCTCATTGATATGCAGCATGTCCTGACCCTCTGTGCTCAGGGTTTTATTTGCTGAGACGCTGTAAAAACACACTGTGAGAAAAGTCCTGCTCCTGCCTGGAGAGCAGCCATGTAAAAATGGCACCTTCTTCCTCAACCCACCCCCCTGTGCACCAGCCTGAGCTGATGTGGTAATGACAGGGATAAAATCGTGCTGCCTGGCATGACTCACAGCTCTGCAGAGCTGGGCTGGCTACAGAGGAGGGAGCTAGCAGGATGCATTTTCTGCAGAATCGTCAAAAAGTGCATCCTACCCTTGACACACGTGCAGAGCCTGGCACAGGCCGTGGAGCAGCCGTGCTCCAGTGGGCACAGCAAAGAGACTGGCTCTTTTCCCTTTTACACCCAGCCTTTCGGCCTTGGAAATGGAGTGGCAGGGGTGGGAAGCGAGGACTAGAAATCCTCACTTCCCATCCAGTGAGGATGTGGGCTGGGACACCCTGGGAGGGGCTGGCCCTGCCTGGATAACTGAGGGGTCACAAAGGCAGGGTGTGCTCCCCAGCAGGTCCCACACTGCTGTAGAGAAAGAAGAAGGTTTTTCAGCCCTGGAGCTGCACACAGCCTGGTCCTTCCTTTGTGCAGCCATGCAGCCATGAAAGGCTCTCTGTGTGCTTTGCTTTCTCTTACATGGCCAGTGAGGGATAATCACCATGGATTGGTCTCGCCACAGAACTCAGGCTCCCCTCTGGGAAAATAACAGTGGTTCTTTGTGAGCGTGACTGTTTTTTCCAGCTGTCTGAGGCAAGGTATAAAGAGGAACTCTAGCTCTTCAGTAAACTGTGGGGAAGTGTGGCCAGGTAGCCCATTTTCAGTAGGAAACATCTCCAAGAGACCTGGAGAAAGCCTCAGGAGTCCTGTAATCAGACAAATTCGTGATATCTATGATTGCTCAGGTTACTGATTTTCAACTCTGCATCCTAAGACAGCATCTGCAGGAAAATGGCATCACTAGACCTTTACAGAAGGACTCACAGGGCAGCAAAGGGCTGAGCAGGTGTTCAGTGAAGTCAGCTTTCATCTCAGAGAACCTTCGGTATGGGTGATACAAGCTACGGGAAAAAATCGGAATCTCAATTTCTTAGTGAGCTGATGGGATGGCAAAACATCTGTTAGCTTCAGGCTGCACGGATTTGATGTAGGATCCTTGCAAACTGGAAGTGGGAGGCACCTTGGGTGAGAGCAGCTGTGAGAGTTCCCAGCTCTGAGTGGCAGGAGAGTGGCAAGGGAAAGGCAGTGGGCTTGGGAGACATATTCTATGGCCTTGGAGAGCCAGGAGGGGACATCCCAGGGGTTAAGGGGGACAGAGAGGAGGGCTGCTGACACCTCCTTACAGAAATGATCTTAAGCACACAGGTACAAAGGAAGCCATGGAAACACAGCAAACAACCAAAACAGCTGATTCCTGAACTACTCACTGCGCTGAAACTCGGGAAAGGAAAAACAAATTGCAGAACTACAGCCAAGGAATAGATAAAGAAGAACATGAAAACATGGGTCAAACTCAGAAAGGCTGAGGCTCAAGAAGAGGCACAGCTAGCCAGAGGACAGGACAGACAAGTCCCTCCTGCCTATCTGGGCACATGCCTGTTCCCCACACTGAGAAGCTCTTATGGGCAAGTTCATGATCAGTTCTGTATTCCAGACTACTGGATGGACACAGTGGGACTTGTTGCCCATCTGTGCCAGCACAAGTGCCACTGGTGACTCACTCCAGAGCTCTTTCAGGACCCTGAGGCCGAGAAGAGGCCCTGCTTGCTGACGGTGTCATCCAGCACAGTGCAAGGCAATGTCTGCCCAGGGCTACCTGGTGCACCACCTGGAAGTGGTTCAGCTAAAACCTGACTCAGTCCCCATCTGGCTGCTTGGAAATGAGTTTTGGTGGGTGAGACCGGCTGACTGCTGAACACTTGTGCAGAGATGTGTGTAAGTCAGTGCCGACCCAGAAAACTGGCAGGAGAGTGGCAGTGATGCTCCCTTCTGGCTCTGCTTGCATCTCTTTCTGTTTAGTTCAGGATTACGAAGCTAAGTCCCATTTTATATGAAATACGGAGATCTGAGCCATATGTTGTGCAGGTTCAGATCACATCTTGTGGCACAGATCTGCAGGGAAACTTCCGTGAGCCCTGAAC
Organism: Illadopsis cleaveri; assembly: GCA_013399915.1. NCBI lineage: Eukaryota > Metazoa > Chordata > Aves > Passeriformes > Timaliidae > Illadopsis > Illadopsis cleaveri. The sequence goes on along the minus strand of VXBB01015723.1, from coordinate 81,607 downwards.
CAATTCGGCTGTATCCAGGTGGAGGTTACATCTTGTGGAAGATAAACAAGGTCAGAGGAAGGGTGACAAAAGATCTGTACAACAGAGCCAGCACCAGGTGATTTTACACAGCCCATCAGCCTCCCTGAAACCCCTGCAACACCCTGGGACACAAGTGCTGCCAATTCTGCCCTGGGCACTGGGAAAATGAGGCACAAGGAAGGTAAATGACTCAGCCCTTCTTCAGGACATCTAAGTGAAGCAAAGGTCTCCTGGTACCTGTCCTACACTAAAGGGGAGCACTCTCTAGGCCCCTTGCTCTTCTCTCCAGCCTCAGGCTGTCTCTCCCTTTGGATCAAAAGAAGTTTTTCAGGGAAAGATGATCCTGGTGGACCTATTTCTCTATGTGGCATTTTAGAGCCCTGAGAAGTTTTCAGCAATGGCAGACAGAAAGTGCTGCCCCAGGCACAGGGAGGCTTTGTGGGCTGAAGCTTTGTGGGTGCAGTGGGTCTGGCTGGGATGAAGCTCATTTTCCTCCCAGCAGCCCGTATGGTGCTGTGTTTTGGATTGGTGACTAAAACAGTGTTGATAACACACTGGTGTTCTGGTTAGTGCTGAGCAGTGTTTGCATTGTGCTGAGGATTTCTCTGTTTCCCATTCCACCCCCAGGCATGAGATTGGGAAGGTACAGAGCCAGGACAGCTGATCCCAACTGACCAGAGGGATATTCCAGACCATATGATGGCAGCAATAAAAGCTCAGGGAAGGGAGGATGAAGGGCTGTTCGTGGTTATGATGTTTGTCTCTCCAAGTATCCATCATGTGTACTGAAGCCCTGAACTGCAGGAAGCAGCTGGACGTGTGCCTGCTGATGGGAAGGAGTGAATGAATTCCTTATTTCCCTTAGCAGGCACACAGCTTTGTTTCTTTACCTCGACCCGCGAGTTTTCTCACTTTTGCTCTTCTGATTCTCTTCTTCACCCTGCTGTGGGGAGGAAGCAAATGAGCAAATGAGCAGCTCACTGGGTGCTTAGGTTCTGGCCAGGGTTAACCCACCACTACAGGCCTAAAAGATACAGCCTTCAGGCTGGAAAGTCAGACTGATGTGCCAAGACCACAGCAAACTCTGTCATCCCTCTTTCAGGGAAGGGGAGCTCAGGGTGGTGTCTGACGTGGGGCAGACAGGCTGAGCTGCTCAGGTCTGTGCTGGACTCTTGAACCTCAGGTGCCCACCACGTTCCAGCTGTCCATGAGGGGATCATTTGCATCAATTCCATGTGTTTATCTCTCTGCCCTCAGTTCCCAGGAGCCTGAGGACTATTGAGCTGTGGCACTGGGGACAGGTGACACGTGTGTGGTGTGCATTTCTCCAAGATGGGCCTGGGGGCTGCCTTGACATGAGCACACAGATCAGCTCTGTTGTCCCCATATCAAAAATCACCCTGGGCCTTCCTTACCCTCCTCCCCACCAAACAATGCTGATGAAAACCACAAGCAAGTGGTGTGTTTTACCTGAGAACACAGCTTGCTCAAAGTCATCAATGCATGGACTTTTGGGTTATGGATTTTCACATGCAAAGTGCCACCGATTTCCTATGGATCAATGGGAAGAAGCCAAGCAAAGAGGAAAACGTCCAGAGAATGATTTATCAGCCTTTGTCACTCAAACAATATCTCCCTATTCTCCGTGGAGTGTTTGTTCAGCTTTAATACAGTGACAGTGCTTTATGTGTTCAGGGGAAGCGCAGGTCCCTTCCAGGGGGCAGGAATCTGAGGTTTCCAAGCACCTCAAGAACCGCTCTTGGGAATCAGAAAGGATTTTGTTTTCCAGCTCTTGTGATGTGTCGCAGCTGCCCACTGACTTTTTTGTTTCCATCCTTGGCACGCAGGAGACTTTCATCACCACACTCTTTATCATGGAAACATGTCATTCAGTGGCATCCGTACATACTGTTCACATCAAATCAGGAGGTTGGCTCCAACCCCTGCAGAGATGGGACCTTTCCAATTGAACCTGCCTCCATAGGTTTGGTGCCGGGCTGAGCGCGCAGCCAGAAGGAGGCCGGTTTTTTTTCAGACAGGTTTTCAGAGACGACAGAAGATGCATGGAAGCCTCCCAAGAACCGCCTACCCCATGAGATGTTCACCATTCAGGATGTTGGCAAACTTGTCAGATCAGAAGGTTGTGCAAGATGCCAGCCGCTCGGGGCCAGAAGTGTTCGTGAAGTTTTGGGGACTGTCAGATTTTCGCTGAAGAGCTACCTGAGGCAGCCGTATGGCCCAACACCAAGAGCTGAATTCAATCTAGGTCTTCCTCAGGATCTGACGCCCGCTGCTCTCTTTCCCTGCTTGGGATTTGGAAAGCCAGACCTGGAACAGGATGTGATTTGTTCATGTTGGTCTGCGTGATGCCAGCTGAGGCTACTGGCAAATCCTGCTCGCTGAAAAATTATCTCATGTAGATGAGGGTCAGATGATTAACTTTGATGAATCTTGCCACAGCTGAAATTACTGCCAGTGCTAGGTATGAGAAGGAAACATTGGCAGAGCTGTCTCCCTGCCATGGGAAGGATCTCTTTCTCCTGGAAAGTAAAGCAGGGGTGCTGTAGCTGCTTTAGCTGGACTCCTCAGCCTTGATGAGAGAGAAGGGTTTAGTTTCAGACCAGCTTCACAGTCTTTCCTTCTGAAGTACTTACACAAATGAAGAATTTTTCCTGGGGAAAGAGTCCCTGGAGAAGAGATTTCATCTGGAATAAACAGGACAGTGGATGGCATTTCACAACAAATTCACCAGCTGCCATGTACGAGGCAAGGGGATGGGTGGGGATTGCTGCATTAGATCATGGGGTTTTTTCCTCTCTTTTGCCACCCAAAGTGCGCCCTGACACAGGAACTGCCTCTGGGGCTGGTATCAGCAGTGAGGGACTGATAAGCCTGGGAGATATGCTTTGTCTGCCAGACCCCAAAGCCCACGCCTGTCACCAGCTCTGTGGAGGCACTGGGGGTCCTTTGGGAGGCACAAGGACACATGTGGGGACTTCTGGTAAAAGTGGCATCCCTATACAGTTACCATCGAGTCAGGGAATATCCTGAGCTGGAAGGGACCCACAAAGATCATCCAGTCCAACTCCTGTCCCTACACAGGGCACCCCAACAATCCCACCCTGTCCCTGGGAGCGGTGTCCAAGTGCTCCTGGAGCTCTGGCAGCCTTGGGGCTGGGACCATTCCCTGGGGAGCCTGGGCAGTGCCCAGCACCCTCTGGGGGAAGAACTTTTTCCTGATATCCAACCTAAATCCCCCTGGCACAGCTCCAGCCATTCCCTGGGTCCTGCCCCTGGTCCCAGGGAGCAGAGATTGGAGCTGCCCCTCGGGCGGAGCTGCAGCCCCTGGGGAGGTCTGACCTCAGTCTCTGCTCCAGCAGCACAGGCCAAGTGCCCTCAGCTGCTCCTTGTGTGGCCCCTCTGGGCCATTCTCCAGCCTTGTGTCCCACCTTTGGACACTCTCAAAGCTTTCACTTGTCCCCAGTGAGGTTTGAGGAGGATGAAAGAGGCTCCCTGACTGCTGTCAAGTCATGTTTGAAAGATGCAAACAAACAAGGCACAGAAAAAGATTTGCAAGACAACCAGCACAACTCCCAGTGGGCTGCAATCACCACAGTGCTCCCACCAACCTGCACAGACCCCTGGAAGCCAGAGCTGGTGGCAGGGGCTTGAACTGCAGCCACACTGAGGCTGCTGCTTGTCCTGCAGCTGTTGGCTCCTTGTGACAATGACAAGGCCGCCGCAAAGGGCTTCAGCTGACAGGAGGTTCTGCAGGGCAGCCTCGTGCAGAGGTACCAGCACCACACCAGGTCACTATGGGATGTCCCAGGGCACTGGAAGCTTGGCCTGCCTCTGGGACGACAAAAAGAGCAGGGCCATGGGTCAGGGGGGCAGAGAAAGGCAACAGGCACTGGCTTCAGCCAAACACAGCTGGGCTCTCAGGGCTTTTTGTTAAACATCAACCACTTTTTGTGATGACACCAATCAAATTCCCATCCGGCTGCCTCACTAGGGGCACCCAAAGCAAGAGCAGAGAGACAGATGAATCAGCCATAGGTTTGCATGCCTGTTGCCAGTAGATTTCCATGCTTCCAAGAGCAAGCTCAAAGCTTAGTTCATTTTCTGAATTGAGGGATGCTCTACCAGATTTTCTGCGGTTGGAAATAGACTCATCCAAAACTTCCAGGCTGGGCATCGTTCAGAAAACCAGGCTTCAGCTCAGCTGCAAGTTCACTGAGCATCACCTATGAAAGTTGGGGTGAGGTGATGTGCCCTGTTCTGCAAGAAACCTGATGAGACAAGGACAACAACCTTCCCAAGGTGTGTAAAGCCTCTCTCACAAGGCTTTACAAGTGCAGAATGAGTGGGTGTTTTTCAAAGCAAAATGGAAAGATCATCTATCCTGTGAAAGCAGTATCCCAACTACAACCTGTGCTACACCTATCACAACCAAACCTAGAAGAGGAGAGAAATTCATGGAGCAGCCACCCATCTCCAAATTCACATGCCAGAAATGTCCTGATATTGGAAGGGATAGGGACACTGCTGCACAAATATCCCCAACAGAAACCAACCTGTCAGGGGACAGAGAGCAACCCACTGAAATCCTGTCAGAGACACAGCACTGACTGTGTCACCATCACTGATGGGAGACAGTTGTCCAGGAGTAACAGCCCTGCTTAGCTTGGGAGAATGGCACACAAAGGACTCAGAGGAAGCTGAAGAGAAGGTGGTGAACAATCCACAACTTGTAACTCCAAAAGTCATTCAGAAAGGGTAAAGAAAGAACAGGGAAGCAAAAACTCTCAGAGGTCCAGTGCTGCTCAGTCATTAGAACACCTGACAGGGGTGTGTTTACATGTGCCTGCATCCCAAGGGAATGAGACCCCATGGCTGGAGTTCTTGTCCCTCTCTGGCTTTCTTCCTGTGTCTGCTCTTCACTCATCACAGCATGGCAGCCATGAGCACTAATGGACCAGGAACTGTTTCTTTAGTTTTGGGAGGATCTGTCCCTCCTCAGCATGCACTAGTAGACACTAAGGCATGTGACTGCTCTGTCCCAAGCTACTGTCCTGGCTCCATCTGGGGCAAGGAAACACTGGTACTTGGGCTTGTGGAAGAAAGGGGGAAGGAAGAGAGGGAAAACCAGGCTATGTGGATTTCAACCATCTTTGAACTACCCTGGTTTCTGTTTGACAAGTGGGCTCAGTCCTGTCTGCCTGAAAGGGCCCTGTCTGAGTGTACAGGATGGATGGCAGAGAAATCCAAGAGACAGGAGGTGAGAGGAATGTTCCAAATGATGGTTTGAGAATGAACAGGACACCAAGCACCAGGGAGCTGTCACTTCCCCAACATCCCACCCTGCCAGGGGCATGCCACAAGTGAAATGTTCAAACAAGATCTTGCATTGTCTGGACACCCACTATGGAGACACCACAACTAGTGACCAGGCACATCTCCCTGTCTCAGCCATTCATCAGGGTGGAACTGTGATTGTTTCCCTGCTGGGTTTCCACTCTCTTTCTGGTTTCTCACTTTCCTTTAGTCCCTTCTCTGCTTGCAGGGACCATTCCCAAGGGAAGGGAGCGGATCATTCAGCCCACACCATCTCCTGAGCTCTCACTGCCAGTGCTGAAGTTCCCCTGGGGCTCCCCATATCATACGTGCCAGCTGCACTGCTGCCAGACCTGCTCACTCATTTTGTAGAGATGTTGCTGTAGAGGTTGTTTGTCAGAGTCCAGTCTAGATCTCAGTCAAGGCCTTTGCGTGACACTAAAAATAATAATGGAACAAATCTTGGAACAGGAAACAATGCAGAATGAGAGAAAACGCTGTGGAAAGTGAGAGCTGGTGGAAATGATCCTGAAGGAACCTTCTTCTAGAAGAAACTGAAGCGGCGCCGCTGGGGAGGCAGAATCTCTACATCAGCTTCCTGGGGCAGGGGGTAATACATCTGTCCCAGGCTGCTGTTGGCTTCCTGGAAATGCAGAGTCATTAATAACAGCCGGTAACGAGGGCTGTGGAGAGGCTGCTCCTGCACAGCCGTGCCCGCAGCACTCACGGCAGCGCTGCCCGAGACAGGAGCGGCGCTCACGGATGGGCTGGAGCCGCTCCAGCCGGCAGCGCCGGCAACCCTTTAATCACTGGGGTGGGAAATGGGAAAGGGCTGTGGTGGAGCACACCACAAACACAGGTTGTCCTCTCACCTCTGTCTGCGCAGGTGAGGACAAGCCCCTGTCTGGCAGCAGGAAAATCCCCACAGATTTGCAGCATGACATGAGGGAAGAGCAGTGAGGAGTCCATCGTTCAGAGCAGCAAGGACAGAGGAGGATGAGGAAGCTGCAAATGTGGCCACACAAAGCCTGGCACAAAGTCCCAGCATCCAAGAGGAGAAATTCTACTGGACCTTGTGCTTGAAGTGACCCATGGCTCTCCCACTGGGGCAGGACCCCAATGAGCAAATACAGTGATGCCAAAGGATGGGACACACAGAGAAGAGGTGTGACATGGGAAGGTCAAAACCAGTGCATTTGGGATGAATGAACACCTCTTCAGCACTTAGCCCAGCAGAAGGCTGTCCTGCTGCCATGGCAGGAGATCAGCAGCTGGTGAATGCTCTGGCACAGTCCCTGCTGGAGCCCAGTGTCCCCATGGCTGCTAAGTCCACACTCACCCCATGAGAGTCCAGTGCTCTGCAGTGCTGGCAGGGCCACCAGCCCAGTGCTGACAGGAGGGACAGTGGGAGAACAAACTCCTATGGAAGCTCTGGGGAGAGTGACAGGCGTGGCTGAGTCACCCACCCGGGCTGGCCACAGCCGTGGCTGGAGGTCGCCTCTCACAGACTGCAGCTTTGTCACTCTCCATTATTTAATTGATAATTTATCATGCCATTCCAGACAGGGACGAGCTCCCGTTCGTGCCACTGTTTGTTCCCTGTCACATAGTCAATTCCCCAATCCAATACACCAGTTGTACTCTTATTTTATGAACCATACCTTAGGGCCTAATTAATGCAATTAATCAAACTTTTACTTAGGCAGGCATATCTTCATTTTGCCGCTGACTGTCTGCTTGGACAGCTGGGTGTGTTGTCTGCATAGTATTCATCATCTCAAGCCATTACAATGCTCTGGAGTGCACTGAAGAGTACGGGGAGGGGAGGGCACTGTTGGTGACTGAGCATTTCTGATCAGGTTTCAAATACAGACACCAAGGGCAGATCCTGCTCTGTCTGAAGCCAGGCACCATGAGGGGAAAACCCAACGACCCAGCACCAGGGAGCTGGGGAAATGCAGAAGTTGGTCATAGAAGTGGCTTCATTAATGTTACTGAGGAACATCAGTGGGTTTGCAGGTCACTCACCACAGCAGAAGAAAATGTGATGATAATTGGAGGTGTTAGCCGGAAACATGATGATGATTTTTTGACTAAAAGGCTCACGAAATGGAGTAAACTGACAAACTGGACAATGTCCTAAGAAGCCATTTCACATCAGATATCCCAAAAGATCACTCGCACAAGACCCAAGTAACCTTTCCTATAAAAACAAACAGCTTTATGCTCTCTAATTATCTGTAAGAGTCTAGAAAGCAACTATAAGAAACCAAAACATTGTCATCCTCCAGCCCATCTTAAAAATAATAAATAGATGAAGCTGTGAGGATAATCTTTTAAAGTGTCTTGGAAATGAAGTGAACACTTGGCTGAGTTGTGACTCACTGATAACAGTGGACCTTGATGGAGTCGTGGCTATCAATAAACTATGTCCAGCCCTCAACCTGGCATCCAAAGATGATGGGACAAGGTTATCTGCCACATCTGTGAACACTTAAAAATGTGTCAGGCCTCACCATTGTGTTGAGTGCTTATCAATCAGATACTCTTGAAAGCACTGCCAGGAAATACTAACACCAGAGATCACAGACTCGGGGATATTTATAGTGTTTCCCCAAAACTGGCATCAATTCGACTGTCAAAACAAGAGTAAAAAGAGCTCTTTCCATAGCTGGCAAGTTGTAAGGGAGAACTTTAAAGAGCCAAGCAGAGGAGAGTCACAGCTAAAACCAGTCAAAGTGTGTCACGTCACCACAACATCTCCAGGATTGTGCCCTGTAACGTGGCAAAACTGACACTGGGACATTTAGTACAGAAGTGACAGCTCCAGGCCCAGGACATCTGTTGTGACAGCATCTGGACCCAGACTGGCAGTGTGGCACTTCCTGACTCTTCAGTTTAAAACTAGAAAATTCAGACTCACTATCTAGGTATGGAAAGGGCCAAACAATGTCCACTGGCCAGGAAAAAGGCACTGGTCTGTGCATTAATTTGTTGTTACGTGGTTTTGTTCTTTGCCAAACAGGGTAGGCATGCAGAGTGTGTTTGACAACATCACTGCTGCCTCGATAAACCCAGTGAGCCATTGATGGAAATCCTTCAAAGACTAAAAAGACACCCCTCAGATTTCTCCTGTAACACCACAATGGTCCCTGTGGGCTGGACCAGCTCTGTTTTTCACAGACAGGAACATTCACCTGCTCCTGCAATAGAATTTATGCTCACCAGGCAGCCCTGCCTGTGTCTGTGTGCTCATGAACATCTCTGAAATACAAGTGTTAGACGGTCAGAACTGAGAGAAGGAGAGGTGAAAGATCTGTAACAGACCACAGATTAAGAAAAGGAGGTTCTTAAAACGTCACTTTCCAGAGCTTTCAGGAGCAGTTCCAGATTTTAAAGGTGACTTTCCAACTCTCAGTCCACTGTGGCCAAATATGACTAAATGCAACCATAGTGTCCAGCACAAGAACCATCTGCAAACTTCCAGAGCCGTGGTGTGTGTGACACCATGAATTTCTGGGATAAACTGCAACTATCCAGATATCCCAGAGGGGTGGCTGAGGGACGTGCTGCTGTGTAGCTGTGGGACACATTAAAAAGCAGGAGCTGACAGGTAAAGCCACACACTCACACAAAGTTGTACCAAGTTCATGAGAATCTGAGGCAATTATTGCTTGTATTCAGCATAACGGAGCTGCAGTGGCAAGCATTTAGCTGAGCTTAACTTTAAAAGATGTACTGCTCTCTGGGAATTCAGTGTCTGCTCAGATTAAACCCAACCTGTGTGACAGCAGTATGATATAATGATGATATCATACTACATCATTCCAAAGGAGCTTAAATCAGTCAGCATACAGGCTCTGTCCATGGCTGTGCCAGACTCCAGGAGATCAGACACCCACAGTGCTGTCAGAGCACTCTGCAACACCAGGATGGAGAAAGACATTTTGGGGGATTTCAGCACTTTTCACTCTGCAGTTGCACTTCCCAGCAGTAATGGAAGATGTTCGGGCTGGGTTTGGACAAGGAGACTTTATCCATTGCTTTAAACACAGACATAGAGGAACAACCACAATGAGATCTAGGCATTGGTGAGGCCCCTGCTTGGCATTTCAGTGAAAACAGGAGCTGAGGAGGAACACTCGATGTGTTTCAGCCCCATGCAGATTCCTTACAGGAAGAGAGCAGAAGAAGACAACCAAGCTGCTCTCTTGATGTGTTTGAGGCTACACTATTTCTGCCTCTTCCTGCTCTTGTCCTTCACCTCCCACCTTCAACTGGACCTGAAACTTGGTGGAAACCTGTTGGTTTTCCCTAGAGATGACAAATCTGATAGTTGAAGGTGAAATTCCCCGGCAGTGTTTTCACTGGGGGGGCAAAGTGAGGTTTCAGGGTAGCTCTCAGTCTGACAGGTACCTCCTTGAAGGCAGACACCCACTGTGATACAGGCACCAGGGGCCTTGGGAAGCAGATATTCCCTGTAGCAAGGATGTACAGGGGTATGTGGGAGTCTCTGGAATAACCAGCATTACCTAACTCATGAGGCAGAGGGGGAAATCTCCAGGAGTGGAGCTGTACTAAGAGAGAACTTTGACTTTTCCTTGCTACTGCCAGTAAATGATCTGTCTTTTCAGCAGCTTATTACCAGGCACACAGAAAACATCTACACAGCATGAGCTGTGAGATGATAGCAAAAGCCCAGCCCCACCTCGGGGAAGCCTTGCCATGGGTGCTGCTTACAAAGGACGGGTGAGGATATTTCCAGCTCGTGTTTTCAGATGCTCTGGAAGAAATGAGCTGTCCTTACTGGAAACCACCTTGTGGCAGACTCACAGAGCCACACAGCTGCCCTGCTGCTCCCCAGCTTCCCCACCCCAGAGGTTTACAAATCACCATCTGGCAAGAGAGGGGATGCCAAGGACGGCACACAATGGGGCCAGGACTGGATCTCCACCCCAGTGCCAAGGGAGCTCACCAAGGAGGCAGCATCACTGCTGGTGGCTCAGGGCTGCAGGAGAGGCAGAGCTGCTGTGGCAGCACTCCTGGTGCTCCCCACAGAGCTGATCCCAGCCCTGCTCCTGCCCTCACAGGCTGTGGAGCAACCGTGGAGCTCAGACTGGTCCCTAAGGCCTTGGTGGTCTTTCCATCAGTTGGGCCAGCTCTGGCTCAGCCCCAGAGGGACCAGGTTTCCGATGACTCACAGCCCTGGCCGGGGTGAGATCATAGGAAAAGTGGCCAACGTGGCCCTTTCCGTGAGGGAACACACTCAGACAGGCGCCGGGCAGGGCCTGGGTGCAGCAGGGGCTGCCAAGGTGTCTCCAGGCTGGGCACGGGGAGGGAGCCAGGTGCTGCTGCTGCCTCCTGCCTCTGCTGCCTACAGCTCCCCTGCAGCACGGAAACGGCTCCCTTGGAGTGTGTAGGGAATGCTGCATGCAGGGAAACAGGCAGCAGAGGCACGGGCTGGGTGAGTGCTGGCAGTGCTGCCCCCGCTGAGCTGGGAGTTCACAGAGTGGCTACCCTTGGGAAAGGTGATGAGATCCTGCCACACCACCCCAAACCCCTGAGTCCTTACAATCTCCCTGGTCGTGATGGAGTCCATCTCTTTCAGGGTGAAAGAGGAAGCTGCACTGCCTGGCTGGGGACAGCCATGGGAAACACGGCACATCCCTGCCACAGTTTCCAAAGTGACAGCAGCATATGCCAGAGGGGCTTGGGCTACCCCTGGCTGTTCCCAAGCACTGACAGCAGAGTCACCACACCAGGCTAGGATGAAGAGCACGTTTTTAGCCCACGTTTCCAGGAGCTTGATGCCTGACTGCCTCAGAGGGCTTTGCTCTCTGAAGAGCAGAGCTCAGTGGCCAAGAAGAGGTGGTGTGCAGGAGTACTCATCATTTATGGACGAGCCTGACCAGACTCCTCCCTGTAGGACACCTCCCTGCTCCTTCTAAAATCTTGCTGCTATTTTCTACTCTTCCCCTCTCATTTTGCCCACTAACCTCCCAGTCTGGACTTCTGCAGAACACACAAAGATCATGGGACGGAGCTGCAGGAGCCGCCATCAGGAGGGAGCTGCAGGAACCATGAGCTCACCAGTGCCGGGGGGCCGACACCCCGTGCCGAGAGCCCCCTCCCCACCAGCACGGCCTCCCCCTGGCACTGGCGAGGCTGCGGTGCGGGAATATCTGTGCTACACAGCCAGCAAGGGCTCAGGTCTCACAGGGTCCCTCTGGCCGGCGGGGGAATGACAATTTTGGCGCTGCCCCACGGGGCTGGGTGGGTGCCAGGGCAGGCGCGGTGGTGCCGAGGGGTCCGGGCTGGGCTAGGAGATGGGGGTCACCCTCTCCCTGCAGAGCCAGCGGGGTCGGGGGCCTGGCCCCGAGGAAATTGCCTGCCAAGGACTGCGGAGGGCAGCCGCCGCCCGCTCTCCATTAGCATTCCGCGGAAGGAGAGAGCCGCCCTCGTAAACACACGGAGAGGAGATAAAAGCACTTAGCGCGGGCTGGTGAGCGAGACACAGGCACTTCGGCTCAGGTGGCTGGCTCCTGCTCGGGCTTTTGTAGTCTGGCTGCAGCTTTCCACCGCGGCAGGTTCGCGCCCCATCGCTCGGCGCGGCGGAGCCGCGGCTACGCCTGAGCGGCACTGGCAGAAGTTCCCCAAAGGTTAATTGATGCTGCAGTGCTGCAGCCGCCCTGGAGACAGCTGCCTGCCAGCAGCTTCGCCCTGTCAGCGCTGTGCCGGAGCTTCTCCTCCCTCCGCAGCATCGTTCCCCGAGGTGGATTTCCTCCCGGGCGGCCGGCGCAGCGCTCCCGCCCACGGGAGACAGCCGGCGGGGTCTGCATCTCCCCCTCGGGCTGCTTGGACTCCACGCTGGGATCTCTCCCAGGGCCGAGAGCGCTGCCAGCAGCAGGAATGATGGTCCCCGTACCCCCTCCTGCTCCTGTCTCCGCAGACAACCCCGCCGGCTCCGTGCCCGGCGTTCCTCGGCACAGGGGGGACGCGGAGCCCCAAAGTCTGCATTAATGCTGTCCCCACCTCGCTGCCACGGGCTCCACTCTCACATCCCCTGTCTCATGGGCAGGGCCAGCCCCCCTCCGGGAGCACAGCCTGATGCTAAACCCCGCAGCACATCCCCTGGTGATTCCAGTGGCTGCAGAGCACATCATATTTAACCCAAGGGAGGGCAGAGGATGGGATTCACCGTGCAGTCTCCGAGGGTTCGCCCCCCTCCCTTCAGACCCTGTGTATTCTTGGGGGGGTGCAGACATCCTGGGCTTCCTGTCAGGGCAGCCTCAGAAGAGAGAAGCAGGCTGTGCATTTCTACTTGAGCAGCTTGCTGGGGGGCACAGCACAAGCCTCTGGCAGGGAAGCCAACCATCCTCAGCGGCCATGAGACCAAACTGGGCAGCCCTGCCTTGATTTGTACTGGAGCCACCATGTGGGAGGCCTCTCCTCAGCTGTATTTCTAAAATCTCACATGATGTCAGCTTGTTTCCCTGTGTGCAGGCTTTAAAATTTAAAAAAGGCACATCTCTGAGATGTCATCCTTGTTCAGTCAATATTTTAATTGTCCTGGACTCTGCCACCCTGTTTACCTCCTCAGAGCTGTAAAATAAATAACACTGGCCTTTCCCCCTCAAATCAGAAGGATTTTCCTTTGTTCTTCCCTCAGGGACCAACAGCTTTCACTTGTGAGGGGATATCTACGCTACAAAGTCCAGCAGTCCCCTCCCTACAGCAAACAAGGTCAAAATTCAAAGCCCACCAGGATCTACGTGATCCTGATCATTTCCACAAGTGCAATGCCCTGGATGAGGGTGCTGTGACAGCACTGCCCCTCACCGGGGCTGTCCCCATGTCCCGGAGCTCACAGCCTCACCCCTGGACAAGGGCCAGGCAGAAGATGAGCCATGATCCATGGCAGCCCAAAGCAAAACCCTGTTCAACAGCAGCACCCCAAAAATATGACAGAAAACCATCTTTTGCATCGCCAGTGACCAAAACCAGAAGTGAAGAATAAAGGCACTGGTGCATCAGCAGCCTCAGGAGTGTGCACAGCCACAGCCATCGCTTCCTGTGACCCAGCTGTGTCCCTCCTCTGCATGCTGGCATCTGCAGGGGTGGCTGTGGCCATGCCCAAGGGGGCTGTGGGGTGCTGGGGTACGGTCTGGGGTGCCAGGCACAGGGCCCCACTGCAAGGCTTGAAGGGGAGTTTCCCTCAGCTTTTACATCCCTGACGGGTACAAAGCACGGCACATCCCCCTGCCCCTGGTGGCACACAGGGCTTTCCAGCGGGCCAGCAAAGATGCACCCCTGGCTGGACAGCCAGATCCCAGCACAGGAACTCCTTGGTGAGGCTGCTGAGGTGCCAGAGTCCCCATTCCCCTCAAGAATAGATCCTGCTCACCCCCCTCTGCCCTGATCTCCCCAAGCTCTGCAGCAGAGCAGTGCTGGGACAGCCTGGCAGCCCTGGCCAACTGGGATCAGAAACCCTGCAAAAAAGGCTTTGTAAACTACACAAACACCAGCCAAGGAGCCAGTTTCTTTCCTCTCCTTTGTGCTCTCAGTGCAATCTGGCAGGGAGCGGTGCGTGCATGGACTGAGGGCTGCAGCTGGCGCTGGGAGAACTTGGTCTCCTGCTGAACTGCCTGCAGCTCCGGGGCAGGACAATGCAGCAGAGAACAGAGCACACAAATGCTCTGCAGCAAAGCAGGCCCAATCCATTTGCTAGGGGAGAACAGCAGAGAGCAACTGGAAAAAATGAAATTCTCCTGTAGAACTGAGCCCAGCCTCACCTCCCACAGGCCACTGGCTAAGTCCAGGGACCTGTTTCAGGTGTCCTGGGGGTGTGAACCTCTCACAGGTCTGGGATTGACAAGATAACTGGAAACTAGGACAACCTCAGCTGGGGGAGCCCTGAGTTTCCTTGAGAGGGCGGCCAGTCCCTGAAACCAGAGAGCTCCCTGGTACAGGAGATCCCAGGTGACATCCCAGATATTCCTGATCCTGAAGTGGAAAAACCACCCCCAGAACCTGTGAGCCTGAGGGCCTTTTTTGGGTGGGAGAAATCCCCACTTCTTGGCCCTAACACTGTTCAACTGTGTGTCATGGGCCCCGTGCTGGGAAGCAGCTCCAGCATCTCCAAAGCACTGAACTCAAACCCCAGAGATCTCCTGCCAGCTGCCCAAATCAGGCACTGCTGCAGGTCTTGTTCCTGCCTGGGCTTTTCAGAGGTGCTGACTGCATAAGCATGAGCAGCACAGACCTGTGAAGCTGGTCAGAAGAGTCTGATCCATTTTAAAGATGGCAATCAGAAGCACACAGGGTGGTTCCTTGGTCGTGATCAGAGGAGGTTTCATTCACAGAAAAACTGGAGCAGTGATGAGCACTCCTGAAAACTCCCAGCCCTCTTAAAGGCCACATTTGGTCTAAAATAGCCCCCAGACCTTCAGGCTGCTCATTCAACATTTCAGGCCCAAACCTCCCATTCCTTTAGGTAATCAGAAGTGATGCTCACTCCTCACAATCCTCTGAATATTGCTGCTGTCCCAATAGGAGTCAAAGAATTGATATTCCCTATTACATGGGATCTCCTGGAGGGGGATATTTTTATCATACAACATATTATTTATTTCTAGCTTTAATTTACAGACCCTCCCTGACCCATCCCAGGTCAATGGAAGGAGCATCTTTGTGCAGCAACAGGAGAAGACACCAGAGCCCTCCATTCAGGACTGGCAGCACTGTGAGGAACCTACCCAGGGAACTCAGCAGCAAACACAGGGATTATCAGGTTGTGTCAGGGAAAATTGTCAATGCAAGTGACCAAGAAAAAACTGCAAATGAGGCAGTCTCTTGTGGCCATGGGAAGGAGCTGAGGGTTCCAGTCATTGGGAAGAGGACTGAACACATGGGACAGGTTCTGGGAAACACTGAGCACCTAGACTGGGTCCTAAACTGCATCCTGGGTTTTGAGTCCATACCCAAGAAATAGGATATTTTATTAGTCATAATAAAATTGATTGACCCAAGAGACCCAAGGTTATTAATATCTTTCCCTCCCCTTAAAATAGTAATCTTTTAGGAACCTAAATATTATCTGATGCTTCAGTTCAAAACAGAAAGGACCAAAGTTCAGACACTAATGAAGGGTTGTCTTCAGCGCTGCTCCTTAGCCTGCATTAAGTAAAAAAAAATTACACTTATTTGCTATATGAACTCTTCTGTACATGCTGTTCAGATGCTCTGCAGCTGCCTTGTGCTGCCCACTGCCTTGTGACAGCCTTTTAGGGCTACAAGAAGAAATAAAGTCCTGCTTTGTATTGGGGTAACATGAAAAATTCAGAGCAGAATATGATGCTACAAATCATACATGACTCAGGGCAATGGGACTGGCTCTCTCTTCACCAAGCAGAAATAGTCTGATGTGGCTCAAAGCCATCTTTCCACAGCAAAGGTAAATTCACCTCCTTGAGGATCTGATTCCCAACTGCCTGTTTTGTTTCAAAAATCTTTTGGAAGAGTAATAGAAATAGTAAAAATAGTAGAAAATACTCTAATCCCCTTTCTGTGGTTTTTGTTCTGGCTACACACAAAAAGGAATATACTGCTGGGAGGGAGGGAAGAGTTGGAGGTTGCCTTTAATTCTTCTTGGGCCAGTGAGAGGAACAGCAGTGACAATTTTCCTGCAGATACTGAGGTATGAGCTCAGACTCTGTTTCAGCCTTGTCACCAAGCTGTCAGGCTGGGAAGATGAGGCAGTGGGAGCTGCCTGTGGAAGCTGGCCTTGCCCACATGGTCACACACACAGCACAGACCTCACTGCTGTCCAGGTGCCTCCACAAAATTTCTTCCTGAAAAGGAGGAGAGCAGCAAAATCTAGCAGCAGATCACTGATGGGAGAGCCAGCAGCCAGGTCCCCTCTTAGTAATTGTAGGGTAGATTTGGGCTTTGCCTCAACTTGGAGCAGCTGAACCAGACCAAGAAGAAAGAACTTTCCCACTCACCCAAGAGCAATTGAAATTTTGCTGAAATGAGGCAAAATCCTCCATGAATTAGATGCAGTAGCAGGGTATGGGCAGATCCTCCTGGGCAGGGAGGACATCACACCTCCAGCACTCTTTTTGAAAGACCTCTTGAAGCTGCTTTGCAGATGTAAAAGCAAAGATTGTGTTCAAAGGGGTGATGTCCCAGCTGGGCCATGCACTGGGAAGGGAAAGGCCACGGTGACAGTGCAGGATGGAGAGCACTGCTCACCACTGCTGGCAGAAAACTCACCCTTGCTTCCTGCACGCTCCCAGCTCTCTGTCCCCTCTGCTCCTTGTCTTGTTCTTCACTTCTCAACTTAAGTCCTGGCAGCAGGGACCAAGCCCTGGACAGTTCAGGGCACTTCAGGTCTAAGAGAGAGGCTGCAGTGGTGGGGAAGAGGGTGAGGAGCTGACAGCCACGTATGGAAACATCAGAAATGATCACCTGGGGAAGTCCAGAGGAAATGAAATGATCTTCTAATGATGGCAACAAACCAGAGATGTGGGCACACATCATGGTTACAGGGCAACCCATGGCAGGGACCCCTGATCACAATGACATGGGGACTGCAAGTCCTTCCTGAAACAGAACAGCAAGCTAACAGCCAGCTACTGGGCTCAAGGAACTTCTCTTTGTAAACTCCTTTGCCATGGTAGAAAGAGGCCCAGAAAAGAGACCTCAGTTCTTTGAAGTGAGCACTGAAATTATTGCCAAGGACTCATAGCAAAAGATCGTGGGAAAAGACTTTCTATTGATTTCTTTTTTTTAATTAGTTACTTAAAGCTTCCTCATCTTGGCCAAGGAAATGTAACCATTCACTATTGCCTGCTGTTCAGAATAGCTCCTGCACCCATTCATCATGTACTAGGAGATGTAAGCTCCTTGTTCTAGGGTTGTAACTCCTTTGGGAAAGTTTTCCGTTAAGGCTCAGGCAGCTCTTCAATTCTGGTTAGATTATATGTATCTTTTTAAATACTCTAAAGTATCTTTGGATCTCAATCCCTTAGGAGCAGTTGGGGCATTGCAGGGCCAGCACCAGATGCTGAGAAGCAGAGGTGAGAACCTTGCTGAAAGAAGAGTGGGACACATGTCCCTGCACATCAGGTCCCATCACAGTCTGCACCCGGGGGCTTGCACAGGGGAGCTTCAGCTCCTAAACTGCATCTATTGCTTTTGCTGGGAGATCCTGGATCACTGCAGTCACATATGTGAGAGCACAGAAGAGTCAGGAAAACCAGAAAAGCATCAGGATGATTTAGGAGATCTGCATTGTCAGCCAGCTGGAGTGCTTGGAAGTGCCCACCTCTACCAGCAAGATCCTAGGGCTGTTCTGGATTCCTGGGAGGGATTTTAACATCACCAGTTCCTGTCTGTGTGCTGTAATTCACCTCCAAGCTGCAGTGTGAGCTGTGGCCCCAGGAACAGCAGGGCCTGTTCCACTTCACCCAGGAAAAGGGTTTGTAGGGACCTTGATCAGCAAGGATCAGTGATGCTGATGGAGGGAAGTGTGAGAAACTGTGTTCTTCTGTACAGGGGGTACATGGACAGGGACACACCAGCCTGGGAAAGCAGTGGGGAAAGAAAGTGTGGATCCTGTGCCTGGCTCAGCCAGTCACCTTGGGGAAGTGACCTTGGCCTTATCTACACAGAGACAACCAGGAAAATGAATCTGAATTAACCTTTGCAAATTGGATTAGCTAAACTTCATTAAACTGTCTATGTGGACATTCCTGTTCAGAATTCAAGTAGCCTCCACTCATCCTGGCTTACCTCATGTCCACAATAAACGAGAGGAAAAGAAAATCAGCTTTTTTTTTTTTTTTCCATTGTGAGTAGGACTGGCCACACAACTGTTCTAAGTGCAGTTTAACTAAACCACCGTAACTTCCAACTTCAGACTAATGAGCCCTGCTGGCCTCACGTTTCTTTGTCTTCCTACCACGCTGCCTATTTGGATAAGGAGCTCCAGAGTCTCTGGATGAAGGAGCAGCTCTGATTGTATGCACAGACCATGCCTACTGCAGGATCAACACAACCTGGAGATGAAATGTAGACTCAAGCTGTGCCAGGGAGGGTAAGCTGGACACCAGGAGGAATTTCCTGAGAGGAAGAGCTGTCACTCCCAGGGTTGTCACGTCCCTGGGAGTGTTCAAGGAAGGATTGCACGCTGGTCTAGCTGACAAAGTGGTTTTCAGCCACAGGTTGGGCTCAGTAACCTCAGAGGTCTTTTCCAGCCTGAAGGATTTTGTAATTCTGTGCTTCTGTGACTCTTTCACAGAAGTAGTATTGGTGCAATTGTGAAGCTGCTGGTCTGGGCAGGACAATGTCTGTCAGGGATGGGTTGGTTTGAACCCAGCTAAACAAAGGTCACATCACATCTGATGGACCCAACCACCTAGAAAGGCAAGAAAAGTGGCTGTGAGGATACAGGGTGAAAAAGGGAATATTGAGGGGTTTCCCTTGCCTGTAGTAAAACTTTCAATGCTTACTCTCCCTAGAGCCAGGCTGGGGAGGTATGGGCCCAATAAATGGGAATGAAGGAAGCTGGAGGAGAGGTTGGACTGTTGCACTCCCAGGGTGATGATCAGCAGTACAGAGCCCACTTGGCCACTCATTGCTGTTGAGATCCTGGAGGGGCTGGTGCTGCTGGCCTGGATAATTGGGCACACTCTCAGGAAGTTTTCAGATGCCACCAAAGGAAGCAGAGGGGAGGGAAGCACTTGACACCCAAGAGGCTGCAGCTGCTGTTCAGAGGGAGTGGAGAAACGGGCAGAGAAGTGCTCAGTCCTTATGGAATAACCTCACAAGGGAACAGGACAGGCCAGGGGACAGCTGGGCTGGGAAGCAGCTGGATAGGAAGCAGCTCTGTGTAAAGGGAGATGGGATTGCTGGTGAGTCAGGAACTGAACAGGGGTCATTGCTGTGTTACAGCAGAGGTGAGCTACACCCTCAGCTGTCCCAGCAAGGAGGCAGCCAGCACATCAAGGGAGGGAGAATCCCCTTTGTTTGGCCCTTCTGAGATTGTTTGGGAAACACTGAGTCCAGTTTGGGGCTTCCTGTGACAAAACCAGCACTGACAGATTGGAGCAGGTCCAGCAGAGGCCACCAGTGGATGGTTGAGGTACAAGGAGAGGCAAAACCAGCCGGGTTGGTTCATCCTGCAGGAGAGTAGGAAGAAGATCAAGCTGCTTTCTGCAGCTCCCTGAAGGAAGGGATGGAAAAGACAAAACTCCTGGAGGTGCAGAGCCAGCCTGGGTTGTAAATCTGAGCTTTAAGACCCCAGACAGAGTGCCAGGCTCATCTGCAGTTCCTCAAAGGAAAGAGGTGCTCACACCATGATGCCAGTCTGCTTGAGGGTTTGAGGATGCTCTCTATCATCATGTTTGGGCACTGCTGGTGAGGGTTAGAGAAGTAGGTCCTCCATTGTCACCCTGATTTTCAGCCTTCTGATGATTATTTACATATTTCCTCTGGAGTTTCTCAAAACAAAGTAGATTGTTTTCATATTTCTCTGTGATGGACTTCTGAATTGACCGTTGGGGTCAGAGAGGTGTTCCTCCTGCCCTCCAATCCTGGATCAAATCCCAAATCCTATTTAAACCCTAAACTATAATAAACTGCCTCCTTTTCCTCACATCAACCTGACAGTGAGTGTGCGGTTTTTTCGTGTCCTTAACAGCGACACTCCATATTCCTGTAAACTGGATTAGTGGAGTAGTAAACATATAATAAAGTAATAATAAACATTTCTAGAGTGATTAACCTAACTGCTAATTGAGGAATCAGTCTGATCTCGCTTCATATGTAAAGGTGTGTTTGCCAAAGCTGCTCCTTTGAACTTGCTCATACCTTTCCATCAGAGGTTCCACATTTCCCTTTAGAACTCCAGTGAAGCCTGTGAGACATGGCACTGAATTTACCCTTGCTCATCAGGCAGAAGACTGAGGTTCAGAGAAGCCAAGCAACTTGTTTGGAGTCATGGTGAGCACTGTGTTATGTAGATCATCAAAACACTGAATGCACCTGCCTGGTGTTCCTGCCTCAGGTGTTTTTTCCCCCTGCTTTTTAAACCTGGACATGGGCCACTCTCGCAGCTCAGCTGATGGATGGTAACTCATTAAGCAGGAGTAATGCAAGTGGGTCTCAGCCCGGCAAACAATTCCCTAAGAACACACAGCCTCTCCTCTGTTCACACAGGGAAACTGCTTTTATTTCCCTGACTGTCCCTGAACCTCTTATTACTCCCAATCTGAAGTCCTTTCCTGGGGCACTTTCAATAGGATGGCTGGAAAAATCAGGCTTTTCTACTCTCTTTTTTTTTTTTTTTTCTCCAATTTAAAGAGATAATAATTATGGGGATCATTGTGTTGATGCTCCAGTAGACAATCAGAGAGGCTCAGCACCGAACTGCTGGCAGCAGGTGGACTGTGAGCTGCTATCTGCTCCAGTCACCTGCCAGGAGTCCCCCACCCCTGCTCAAGCAGATCCACTGATGTGTTGTTTATATTTTTTGTTGTTGTTGTTGATTGCTGACATAAAAGAAGCCGAAGCCACACCGTTTTAAGCTGAGTATCCAAGGCGACCTCATTAACATCTCTGCAGAGGTGCCCTTTAAAAAAACATCAGTCATGGTGGTCCTGAGTGGAACAGAAACTGTTCTGTGTTTTCTTGATCAATTGCTTAAAATTCAAGGTCAGGGTGCAGAGCAGGGAGGGCTCCCCGCCAGTCACTGCGGGGTTGGGCTGAGGGTTTTTTTGGAAAATAGTGATGCTGTCGTACTGGAGAAAATCCATGTGCTCCCTCAGAGGAGCACTATTGGGAATAAATGCTGGAAGCTGTTCCACTTGAGCAGATGGCTGAAAAACTTTGGCTGAGAAATAAATTGAGTATGACGGTCTGAGGGCCAATCACAGATGGATGAAATTCTAGTGATGTCCCAAATGTCCTGAACATAGAAGGTTCTCTTCTTTCCCCTTTTGTGCTAAAAAACCATAGTAGGATTTTAATACAGGCTGAAAAAAAAATGTTGATGGAGTGAGACACAGAGATAACGGTTTAATGTCTTCTGGATCAGCAGCATGTTTAGGGCAGCCCCGAGGTTCTGCCTCCTCCAGATCAGTAGTGGAGGAAAGTGCTGATTGTGCAGGGACCACGATGGAAGGGCTGGGAAATGCCCCTGTGCTCCTTCAGACACAGCCTGGTGTCCACGTGCAGCACCAGACGTTCAAATGTTCCTGCTGAATTCAAGACGTGCAAAACCCAAAAGCAATTTTTTTTCCTTCAGGATCTTTCAACCCAGCCTCAGGGTACATTGGAAAACTGTGCTTTAACTGGTGTTAAATGGGGAAGTCACTAGGAACTCCTTCCCTTGGTTTCAGGCATCTCCATAAACCCAAGGATGACCCTCGAGGTGTAGAATATCAACAACCACCCTCCCTCCAGTGCAGCACATCAAAGGAGCTGTGAGCCCTGGGTTTCAAACCACGGGCTCTGGGATCCAACCCAGTGCAGATCCCAGACTTCAACTCAGCTCTGCTCAGGCTCAGAAGGGAGATGAGCCACATTTCACATGTCTTGCATGTCCTGAAAACACCCTGAGCCCAGATCCTCCCTTCCCAAGTCCTCGATTGACAGGATGCCATGGGAGCTGGTGAGACACCAGCTGTGAGTTAGGTTAGTGTATCCTGGCAATCAGCAGCACCCGAGCCCAGTGGGATTCTCCAGGGACACAGTTCCTTGTGGTGTAAGGACCAGGGGACAGAGCAATCCTGAGCCTTTTCTAGCAGACAGATGAGGCCACACACACACTCCCTATTTTCCTTTCCTTGAACAGCTCCTTCCCATCCATTATTGCTCGTGATGGGACAAGCTTATGCACATGAAGGCTGCTATAACCCAGCCCAAATATTGAATCTCATGGAGCAACATCAGCAGCTTCCAACAGAAAAGATCTTCTGTGGTAAGTGACCAGCTGGAACGATTATATGGGATTTAATCATGGCTTCAGCCATGCGGGACACCATAACCCCACAGAGCTGCAAAAAGGGTCTGTGCTGCCTGTGAAACCTTGGTGCCAGCTTGCATTTGCTTGTGTATCAGCTGGTGATCTGTGGCCAGGTCAGTGACAGCTGTGACATGTAAGACCACACGGTGAGGACCTGTCAGGGCTCACTGAAAGCTGCATGAGAGGTGGACAGGGTTACAGTATTTCCTGGCAGCCCTGTCTGAGAGCACTGCCTGTGGGACTGGGACAGATATTAAAGGCTGGACTTAGCCTGCATCTGCAGTGCCCAGCAAAGGCTTTATCAAATGAGCTTATCAGCAATGCTGCTTATTCCTCTCAGCCAGAGGATAGTATGTGCTGTATTAACCACCCTCAGCCCTTTGTGGCAGATGCCCCTTTTACACTCATGATTTGAAAACAGCCTTTGCATCTCAGGGATGTATTTGGGGTTTTTAACAAACATACGTTCACATTCATATAATCTATATGGATTCAGTAACAAAGATAAAAAAAAATGAGAACGTGAAAAATTCCAGAGGGAAGAGGATGTGAAGCTGTCAGTGCAGAGAGCAGGACCTCCCATGCCCCTGGGACTTCAGGCCAACCTCACCCTGCTTTATGTTTACAGTTTGAGTCTGGCACTCAGGGTGTCCTGCTTGGTCCCACACCAAGCTGGCAGAGGAATTTTAAATAAGACTCACCACAGAAGACAGATGAGTTTCAGCTGTGGGCTGGGCCCTGCTTTTGCACTCTGGTCAAGCAGGAAGGAGGAGTCCAGGTCTGGAGATGTTTCTGCCCTCTTCTCCAAGGGCACAGGTGTAGCTCCCACAGGACATGGCCAGTGCAAGCAGAGAGGAGGGGTGGGTGATGTACACACCAAGCCTGGTGTTTCACTCCCTGTCTCGTGGTACATGGCAAGGCCCACTCTGTCTCCACCATCAAAATTTGGTGAATGATGTCCTGGCTGTGGTGTGACACAGTGGTCCAAAGGCTCAGCACCTGTCCCCAGCACTGACCAATACACAGGACAGAGTGATCATGGTCAAACACTTCCCCATGATGTCCTTCCAGCCTGCAATGGGTTGTGGTTTAGAGACTTCCTGACCCAGAGTTAAAGTCCTTGTATTTAGTCATCCTCAATTCCTCGATGGATTTCTTTTCCATGACCTTGTTTTTGAGTTTGCACCCCCCAGTAAAGCCAGAAATTCAAATGCTTCATTATAAGCATTTTCTTTACCATTTCCTGATTAATCATCCCCGGCACCGTGGTCATTACAGCGGTTCCTGGAGACTGAGCACTGCAGGGCTCATTGCTCAGGCAGCAGCAGCACAGAGCCCTCACTGGGGACACTTCCCATGGAGTAACTGAGCACAGCCTGCACGGGGACGTGGGCAGAGCCACAGCCCCAGGAGGAGGGCACGGGAGGGACCCACCCCTGTGAGGCCACAGAGCAGCAAGGGGCTGGGGGAGGCAGGGGACAGTCGTTGTAGGACACGAAAGAAAGATGAGAGACTCCAAATATTTCAGAAGGCAAAGAGCACAGAAAAAAGGCTTTTATTGTCCAATTCTTACTACCTTTTATAAGGTGTTCTGATACAGACTTGACATGGTTGGTGAATGGGAACGACACCTCTCTAATGCCATGGGTTAAACCAGAGAAACAGCATAACACCACCTGGAGAAAGATTGTACTGAGAAAGGAAAGTTGTTTGCCAAGATTGTTTTGAGAAGAAGCTTTCTTGAGAAATTTTTCCTTGGGAAAAAGTTAGCAGCTGCTAGCAGGCGAAAATCTCTCAGACCCAGAAATATCAGGCCCTCAGGGGAAAGCAAGACAAGGGGAATAGAGAATTGAAACTGGAGATGCAGGTGGATTAAATAGTTAATCTGCATTATAAACAGCACAGGTGAGAGTCTGCTACTGAATCTCTTAATCCAGTTATTGCCATTCAATGTGGTCGTTTCCTCCAGTTCTGATGCACCACTCATCCTTCAGGTTTGGAAAAACGACAGTGGCATCAACAACAAATAAAAAGAGACACAAAAGAACTTCCTGTGTGTTTGTGCAGTTTGGATTTCCCTCCTGTAAAATTGTGCCAACTCTTGTAAGGGAGAACATCTTCAGGAAGAACAGGGCTGCATCACCCGTGTGTTGGTGACAGTTAACGTTCCTGAGTAACTCAGAAGTAACAAGGTTGATACTTAGAGCCAAATCTTCTGGGCTCCTGTCAGTCCAGCAGGGCAAGACAAAGCAGATGTGACCTCATGAGAATTTATCAGATGCAGACACAGGGTGTTTGAGTGGTGGTGCCTTACCCTACAACCCACACAGGGGCCAGAACGCAGGGGACTCAGCACATGAGGAAATACAAGGGGATGGATGGGAGGATGGAGGAAAAACTTAGAAATGATGAGGTCAAAGAGGCCTGGACCTGCTCACAAACAATTTGTGACTCAAAAAGAGGAGGCAAATTTCCTGGGCTGTGCATCCCCAGCTGCTGACACCTCTCACAAGAGGACACGAAAAGAGCCACACTCACCCGTCAGGTTGTGAGATGAAAATGAAAAAGGACATTTATTTGGGGGATCTCAACTTATATAGTTTTTGGGATTTGGTCAAAGATTGGAGGACGAGAGGGACACTTCTCTGACTCTAGTGGTCAACTCAGAAGTCGATTAATTTGTCCTTCCCCCTGGACAGAATGTTTTGTTTACAAAATATCAGTCTTTGTTTTTGTTACAAGCGTGAGAAACTCCAGTAAAAATGAAAAACAATCAGAAGGCTGAAAAATCAGGGCAACCCATCCTTAGGCAGACATGAGTCCTCCCCGGCGTGGGAAGTGCCAGCAGTGCTGTGGAGGTGTGTCCCACGTGCCGTGTCACAGCGAGGTGGCGGAGTTACCCTGACGGTGGGAGAACTGACCCCAGTGTGACCTGGCACATCTGAAAGGCAGCAATGGGAGAGCCCAGTGCCTTCCCCAGGGCCCTGTGAAAATCAAATGAAGCCTCTCGGTGTAGGAGAGGGGTTGTTGGCTTGGGAACGTGAATCTTTGTGACACAAGAAGCCCTGAGTCCCTGTTCTGGCTCAGGCTCAGGAGCCATAGGTACCTGTGTGGAAAGTGCTGCCCTCGATTTCCTGTCCAAGTGCTTTATGTCTCAGTTACATGCCACTGAACATGCTAAGACCCTCGTTTCAGAAGAGAGAAAAGCAAGGATGTGCTGATCCTGGAATTTCTACCTGTTCTGGAGATGTGTTTGAAGGCAGCAAAGATTGTCTTCTAGCCCAACACAGAGACGGGAACTTGGGGTCCAAGATGATGCAGAACAGATCCATCCTTAAAAGCTGAATTCAGACATCACAGTTGAGGAAAAAGGACTGGATTCAGCCACTTTTTCAGGAATCACCTGGGATTTCAGCAGGCAGGTTTATTAAATGAGATGGAACTTTCTCCAGCTGCATGGAATCATTTGACAAGCTGCCCCAAGAGTGCACAGGACAAGGAGGTACAGGTGGCAGGGGTAGAGAGCCCTCTGATCCTCAGAGCACTGGAAGGGGCTCTAAGATCTCCTTGGAGCCCTCTCTTCTCCAGCATGAGTGGGTGAGCACCCCCAGATCTCCCAGCCTGGCTCCAGAGCTGAGAGGCTCCAGCCCTGGGAGCATCTCTGTGGCCTCCTCTGCCCCTACTCCTGCTGGTCCACATCCTTCTTACACTGTGACCTG
Source organism: Illadopsis cleaveri (assembly GCA_013399915.1). Classification (NCBI taxonomy): domain Eukaryota; kingdom Metazoa; phylum Chordata; class Aves; order Passeriformes; family Timaliidae; genus Illadopsis; species Illadopsis cleaveri. The sequence continues at coordinate 55,504 of VXBB01015723.1, read as the reverse complement.
GATGCAGTCTGAAGATTTCCCTTTATGCTTCCTCTGGAGGAAAAATGATGTAGAGGAGAATATTGTGCTAAAGCAGTGTTGGTCCCATTCCTTTATCCCAATTGGAAAATCATGTTCTCTTAAAAAAAAAA
>VXBB01015723.1:42989-55321 GCA_013399915.1 Illadopsis cleaveri | reverse complement strand
AAAAAACAACAAAAAATCCCAACAAAATCAACAACAAACCATATTTATTTGGAGGCATTTTCTCAGTTTTGTGTGGAAGATTTGTGATTTAGCAGCAGCCACAACTTCTTGTTTTGTTCTACCTCCACTTAGCAGCTGATGTGGCTTTCTGAGCCCTGCAGAGATTGCACAGTCCTCCTGGAGGGGCTGGGACCTTCTGCCTCCAGGATGAGTGTTGAAAGCCCAGGCTTCAGGAGAGATCTCTGGCCTCTCTCTGTCAGATTTCTGCCTTTGTGTGTAGGATTGTGAAGGGTGTTTTCCTCCTGAGGGCCAAGGGATTCTATCTGGGTGCGACTTCTTGAGTGACTCTCTGAATCACAAGTTACCAGAGGTGCAGAACAAAGAGAAGAGAAATTCTCTCCCCAAAAAGGAGCCCAGCCTAGCCTGATTCCTTTAGAGAAAAGCACCTGCACCATCAGCCAAACCCTGGATGTTGGGATTGCTGCCTGGAGCTCGCAGGCTGCGTCACTGCAGCAGAGCTCTGGCAGCAGAGCCATCCATCTCCTCCCTTTGCTGGCCTTGACACAGCCAGAGATCCCTGACCATTCCTCCAGCACCTGCAGGCTCAGGAGCCCCTGCTCTGGGCCGTGCTTCTGTGGCTGAGGCTGAAGGAAGGGATGCTCCACCCTGCCCAGCACTCACCTCTCCCCTCCTGCTGCTGTGCAGGGTAAAGGAACCACCCAAACCAGGAGAATCAAGCCCAGCACCCATCAGGCTTTTGCTAATCAGGGTAAAGGATCCACCCAAACCACGAGAATCAAGCCCAGCACCCATCAGGCTTTTCCTAATCAGGGTAAAGGATGCACCCAAACCATGAGAATCAAGCCCAGCACCCATCAGGCTTTTGCTAATCAGCTCAGTGTATGCAAATTGTTGGAAAAGTTGGCTTGGAGAGACACCTCCAGCACAGGAGGGGAGTGAAGGGACAATACTGACCCAGGCTCCTTTCAAGCCCCAGAGGACTCAGTGACTCCAGTTTAGGCTAAAGAAGATGCTAAAATGTCACAGGCCTCTGGGGAGGGTCAGGATCTGGTGACAGCTTCTGGGGCCAGTCCACTGAATGGATGGTGCCCAGAGGAAGAGACCAGCAAGGGGCAACATGGGACTGCACCAATTCTTGCCTCACCAATGTCATCAGGAAGAAATTCCTCCCTGTGAGGGTGGGGAGGCCCTGGCACAGGGTGCCAGAGAAGCTGTGGCTGCCCCTGGATCCCTGGTGGTGTCCAAGGCCAGGTTGGATGAGTTGAAAGTGTTCCTGCCCATGGCAGGGGGTGGAATTGAAGGACCTTTAAGAGCCTTCCAACCCATTCTGGGATTCCATGCTCCTGAGAAAGGAGCAAACGTGGACAGCCCATGGCAAACATCACTAAAACTCCCAGTTAAGGTCCCCCATGAGCTTCATCACAACAGCATTCCTCCAGCCAGGGCTGGATTAGCATGTTTAAACTCTCCTTGCAAATCACTTCTAATCAGCAGCTAATTTTTTTGCAGAGCCCAGGCATGCAGGTTGCTCTGGAGGGCTGGAGCTGCCTGTAGAAATATGCAGTCACCTGACTGGGGCCTCGTCATCTTTGCAGGCTGTTTTGTAAACAGTCATTATAAATAATAAATCAACAGCATGCTAATGAAATGAGCTCTTTTTAGGATGCTTTAGAGAAGCCTCTAATTTAATATAGAAGAAACTCTAATCTCCTCTGCCAAGTTACAAAGAGGATTAAACTATCTTCCAATAATGGAGAAATATTCAGGCTCTGTATTGCTAGCACAGGAACTGAGGGAGGCATTCAGAGGCACAGAGGAGAGGTCAGTTCCCCAGTCCTGCTGGAAAACTGTTGTACCATGGTGCCTGGAAAACCTATTAAATCACAGATCCCACGTCCGTGCAAATCAAACTCTGCTATCAGATTGGTGGGCACTGCCTTCACCCTTCAATGAATTTAAATAAATCTTTCTAAGTCAATGCTGCCATGAGTTGGTCATGGCCAAGTGGTGTTTAAATATGTAGGAAGGAATTTGTTGCTCCAGTGTGTTTCCATGTGAAAGAAGGACCTGGGGATAGCAAGGACCCAAGAGACACTGAGGTCAGGATGGGAGGGACAGGGAACAAGCAAAATGAGTTGAAGGAGTTTGCAATAAAATTTTGGGCCTATTTAAGTGTGCACAGAACAGAGCACGGGTCTGAGAGCCTCAACTTGCCTTTCCTTTAGAAAGTCTGGCCTGAGAACCAGAAGCTGGTTGAAATTACAGCAAAGACTCAGACACACAAAGACAACCCCACAGGGACAAAGCAAGTCCTCAGAAGAAGGGGGAACAGAAGGAATGAGTCAACATGGCAAGCTGGCTGGGAGAAGGTTGTGTGAGAGGCTCTGGGGTTTTTCTCAGTGGGGCTCAGTGGCACAGGGAACTGAGAGGATTGAGATGGACTGTTCTGTGCTACTCCACCCGTTCTCATGTGGGGAACCACATCAAATAGCCTTTCTTTAAAAGCCATTCATGGATTGATGAAGATTTCTGCCAGCTCAGCACCCTCAGCACTTCCCTACAATACTCCAAGCCATCCTGGAGTTGTGATCCTGAGTGCCTGAGCTGGGGACCTGTGAGAAGGGAAAGTCTGAGCCATTCAGGATGGCTGGGGAGTGAGGAGTAGGTTGTTTTTAGCCAAAGAGGGCACAGGATGATTTGCACAGCTGCCTCTGGGCTTGAAGAACAAGAAGTGCCCAGCTGTAGCACAGAATCATAGACCCTTCACCAGCTCTGCTGCCCTTCCCTGGACTCACTCGAGCACCTCAGTGTCTTTCTTGGGGGCCAGATCAGCTGGATGCAGAGCATCTGTCAGCACCCCACCAACAATGGGAGTTTCAGTCAATGATCAATTCAAAAATGTTCAGCAGACACATCAGAGATGATGATATTCCACAGGAGAGCACAGGATGATATTCCACAGGGGAGCACAGGATGATATTCCACAGGAGAGCACACAGACCCGACCCCATGCACAGAAAAGGGAGCTGCAGTTGGACAGGGAGGGGCTGCTCAGCCCAGAGCATCCTGTGGATCGTGGATGTCCTGTTAACCCTGGTACCCCTCACAGCACCTGAACAAAGCAAACAGAACCCAGCCCAGAACGCCTGGACAGCCCCAGGGCTGGGGCTGGATCACAGCTCCCAAACAGCCAGCAGTGCTCAGCTGCTGACAGTGACCCTGGTCAGAGCAGGGCTGCAGGGAGCAGCCAGCACTCAATGCCTGATTATTTTCTCTCATTTCCTATGCAAGTCTCTCATCATCAGCTCATCCCACAGTGACCCACAGCTGCACTGATATACGATGCTGTGCGTGCACTGGCATCCTGCACCAGGGAGTGCAGCTGTTGGATTTTATACTCCAGCCTTCCTAGGTGCAGCATAAAACACAAAATACAGCCAGCCCTGTCTCAACAGAGCATGCAGCCTTCTGCAGAGACACCAAAACACGCTTCACCTTCATGCAAGGTTTTAATAGATAGAGTATCTCTTGTCTATTTAATAAGAAACTGTCTCTGCATGGATTCAATCAAGTAAAACAGCTACCTGTGTGTCTGGGAGTTTGAAATGGCTCCAGGTTACACTTTATTCCCTTATTTAAAGTTTCAAAAGGCAGGTTACTCCAGTGTAACAAAGACTTGCTGTGTCATATTTACACAAAGGCCATATTCATACAACCACAGAATGGTCTGGCTGGGAAGGGACCTTAAAGATCATCTTGTTACAAACCCCCTGCCATGGGCAGAGACACCTTCCATTGCCCCAGGCTGCTCCAAGCCCTGTCCAACCTGGCCTTGGACACTTCCAGGGATGGGGTGTCTACAACCTCTCTGGGCACCCACCCTGTGCCAGGGCCTCATCACCCTCACAGGAAAGAATTTCTTCCTTATATTTATTCTAAACCCTCTCTCTCTCATTGGGAAGCCATTTCTCCTTGTCCAGTCACTCCAGACCCTTGTAAATGGTCTTTCCATCTTTCTTGCAGGTTCCCTCTGGGTATAAGAAGCCACAATGAGGTCACCCCAAAGCTTCTCCTCTCCAGACTGAACAATCCCAGCTCTCCCAGCCTTTCCTGCCAGCAGAGCTGCTCCATCCCTCTGATCATCCTGGTGCCTCCTCTGGACTTGCTACAGCAGCTCCAGCTCCTTCCTGTGCTGGGCCCCAGGGCTGGATACTGGCTTTTGTCTGTGCTGGGAATTCCTCTTGATAAAATCGGGCTGAGTTTGGCCATGGGAACAGCACCCTGACCTGAAGGAGGGCTAATGCACCTTCTACCATGCTCTGAAGATAATTGGCTTAAAATTCATGGAGAACAAAGCAGAGTGCCCTGATGAGGTCAGAGATCTGCCCAAAGTCAGGTTGCTATGGCCCTTGTCAGCCAGAATCTCTCATCCTGCACTGCACACCTGATGGGCTCTGGGAGACAGGGAATAACCACAGCAGGCAGAGCTGGAGGAGCCAGGATGGCCACAAGTCAGCGAGGAGACATTGAGAATGAGAATCCTCAAGGGCAGCCAGAGGCACCTGGCAGAGGTGGCAAAGTTCATGTCCTGCAGAGGTGTCTGCTGTGGCCTGTGCTCCCCAGGCACGTGGGGTGGGAGCTGTCCTGAGCTGTGCAGTGTGGCCAGGCCTGAAGGAACTGCCCCACACCCTCCCAGCTCCCCTTTGCCTCCTGACCACGGGCACTGCCAGCAGGCAGCCCAGCCCAGTGCTGGGAGCAGCTGCAGCTCTGGAGTTCTGTGCCCACGGGTGGGAAGTGGTGGATCCACAGCTGCAAGTGGAGCATTCCTGTCCCGTGGGAGGCTGAGCAGCAAACCCCAGGCTGGCCACAAACCCCAGCAGAGGCCACTGTGCTGTGCAGCAGCAGCTGCCATGCCCCCATTGCACAGGCTGTTTTCTGCAGAGTCTCCTCAAGGCTGAGGCAGCCCCTGGGGCTCCCTTGGCTGGCTAACACCCACACATGAGTCACTGAAAATTACTCTTCAGAGCTCAACCCCATGGGCTCGAGGACAGGGAAGAGTTATGGTGACCCAACCACCTAAACCCCTGTCCTGGAGCTGCTGCTCTGTCTGTGGATGACTGAATGAAGAGCCCTGAGCTTACAACAGGAGCAAAAACTCCAACACAACACTGCCTCTCAGGTTTTTTCCATTCTTCCCCCTCTGTTCCAGACCTTTGCTGTCTCCAGCTCAAGCAGCAAAGTTGTCATGCAACTTTGATATGTGCTGTGAAAATAAACCCCAGCAGCACCAAGTGCTGCCCCACTGCCTGTGTGTTCCTCTCGCAGGAGCACTTTAAGGGATGCTCACAGCATCCAACTGTCTGCACGTTCAGAGAAAGGGAAGTTATGATGTTAGCACTGCCGTGACCTTCAGAGAAAGGGACTAATTATTCCCAAGCAGGCAGCTTAGTGCTGGGCAGCTGCTAATGAACACTGATAGGGAATGAAATGCATCCAGATGCAAATTGCAGCACTGCCTTAGGAGGTTTATGAAGGAGATGATCCCGTGCTGGCTGCAGCTCCGTGGTTTTGCTGTGGATGAACCTTTCAAGATTTCAGTCCACCTCCATGCCCCATTTATGCACCTTGCCCACCTTCTCCCGAGCTGATTACAAACCGAGTGAGCATGACCATTACCAGGAGCTGTGTGCTGTGGCCATTCCTGTGTGCTGGAGGCCCCAGTTTCACTTGCAGGATCCAGGTGTTGGGTCTCCAGGGAGGCCTTGGCAGGGCAGAGGCTGAACCACCACCTGCAGCACCGGCAGCAGAAACTGCCTTTTGTTTTGGAATGCAAAGGAATGGAGCTGCAGAGTGGAGCCACACAAACTGGCACGCTGCTCCCTAGGAGGACACAACTGTCCAAAGTTGTCCCAGGCTTTTCTAGCTGGGTCACCAGGAGCCCTTGGCAGTAGTGGCAGAAGTGCAGCAAAGTAAGGAAGGGCATAGTCCTGGGGAGAGGTAATGCTGTGGGAAGCAGAAAGGTGGGGCAGAGCAGCTCGAAGCAGCCTCTGAGCAGGTCAGGTGGCAAAAGCAGCACTTGCTGCTTCCCACACAGTCAAACTGCATCCCTAAAAGCCGTGTAGCTGTGCTGAGGGCTGTGATTGCAATCACCCCTGGCAAGACCCTTCCCAGGCACGGGAGGGGTGATAATGGCTTGTCTGTCGTCAGCGCCCTGGAGGAGCCCGGGACGGCCTGGCAGGCTGTCATCAGCACACGCTCCGTGCCTGCTGCTCGGCTGCCTCTCCAATTCCACCTTGCACAAGAAAAAGCAAACACAAAGAGGAGGCTGCAAAAAACTCAAGCGCCCTGAAGACAGGAAGTGTCAAAATCCAGGCTGCCCGCTCAGCCTGGCTTTGGCAGGGCTCAGAATGCCAGCAGGAAAGGAACAAGTCTTATATTTTATGAGGGGAAACATGCCTTGCTCTGTGGTGAAGAAGTTCAGGCTGTGGAAGGTTGTTTGATGTTTTGCTTCCCCAGCGTCTCCCGTGGGTGTCCTGGCCCTGCTCAGGGCAAGCTCCTAATGCTGTCATGGTGATGGAAGTGTTTGTCCCTTCTGGGCTGGGCTCTGGCATGTATAATTCTGAGTTCTGGCTCCTTGAGACAAAAATATCAGTATCAGCAGGTGTGCAGTGAAGATCTCAGCCTGCACTGTCCCTGCCTGGCGAGGTGGGCTGGTCCCTGGTGCTGCACTGAGGCTCCTTCTCAGCATGAGCACTGACAGCTCTGCTTGGACCACACCTTTGCCTCTGCTCTCCCAGAGGGGAGGGGTGCAGGGCACTGCAGACAGCCCTGCCTCAAGCAGCCATTCCTGCAGAACTGCTCAGCCTGCCAGGAATGTGCAACTCCAGCAAGGGCCAAGCTCCTACCAGCCTCCTTCCCTCTCATCTTGGGCAGACACAGCTGAGTGCAGAGGGCACCAGGATTTTGTCAGAGCTCATTTCAAGGGTCACCTACCTTTCCCAAAGCACCCTGCTTTCACCTCATGTAATCCATGATCTCACAGCTTGCTGTTCACTCAGGATTTTCCTGTGGATAGTGGTGTGAGGGGTGGCAGACATCTCCCACACACCCCATTCCATCACTGCTCTGGGATCTGAACCCCCCTCAGCCACTCCTCATCAGAACTGTGCTCCAGAGCCTTTCCCATCTCCATTCCCTTCCCTGATCCAGCACCTCCATGTGTGTCTCGCAGTGAGGGGCCCAGAACTGAACTCAGTACGTGATTCCTGTGCATCCTGGAACAAACTTGGTATTTTTAGGCATAAGTAAGGTTATCAGGAATACTGCTGATCAAACATCCACAGAAAATAGCAAAGGACATCCATAAGGATATCCCTGGGCACACTGAGTGACACAGTTTGGTTAAGCAGGCTGGCAGGTAGGGCTGGACACTCAGAACATCCATCAGGCAGGTTCAGCTCTGAGCTGTTGGACTCAGCTGCAAGGTTAGAGCATCCCAGTGGGATCTTCCACTTACAGACAGGAAAAAAGGACCTTGAGCAGTCCATCCTCCAGCTCAAAGCAGGGCTAATTTAAAGACTAAATCAGGCTGCTTGGAGCCTTATCTTTCTTACAGGTTGTAAATAAACTGGACAATTCCAAAGACAATGCAGACAAGATATCTTCTTGTCAAGAGCATTAACTAAGTCTCGGTGTTTTTCAGGGAGCAAGAGTTTCAAGTTTCTGGGTAATTTTTGTTTATATGAACTCTAGGTGAGCAGTGACAGAAAAATTGGTTGAATTGTACCTGGCAGGACTTCTAAGAAATACTCATTTTCATGGGAAAATGCATCTTCTTGGTGAAATGGGACTGGTGGCTCATGTGGTGATCTTGAATGGGGAATCAGAAGGCATGGTTTCCCAAATCACAGGGTCAGAGGTGAAGACATCCCATGAACTGACTGACTGAGATCAGAGGGCTCCTTCAGCAGCACAGAAACGTGTCCACCCTGAGGAACTTGGGTATCCCTGGAGTTACCAGAGATGCCAAACCCAGTAAAACTGAGCTTAGACAGGCTCCACTGAGATGCTGGGGTGAAGTTTCCCTTGCTGCAGGAGACAGTCCAGCCCAAACAACCTGTGCAGTTGGAAAGGACAGATACCAACAAAGTTGTAAAGATCAGCTCTTGATGAGACTCGATGCTAGAACTCCCACACAGCTTCTGGCTGGAAAACCACAGGAAAAGTGTCCCAGTTTAAACAAAGCCAGGCTGTGTTCAGAATACTTTGTGTCCAGCAGAAAGGCATGTTCCTGTCACGTCACCTGGGCCTGGGCTCCCTGTAAGCTCTACATCTGCAGCCAGCCTGACTTGGGCAAAGTGGACTAAATGAAGACAAGAAGTCTTCTTGTTGACCTGTGACGAGGTGGCATCAACCCCCATTTCTGTTTCTTTACATATCTGCTTTATTATTTAATGGACCACTCTTAGGGATGGTAGGTCTAGATGTTAAAAATGCTGCTCATCAATGCATCTCCTTCATTACCACATGCCTCGGAGCCTGCCCTGAAGAAATCCCATTTCAGTGGAGAGGTGGCTGCCTTCGCCCTTCACTCTGACCACAGCCTCTCCCTAGGATGGCTTTACCAAGGAACAAAGACAACCATGGCAAACCTTTCCTGCTTGCAGGGTTGTGGCTCTGGAGCTGGGACACTGGTGTGTGACTGGGGGTGGCTGCACAGCTGCAGCACAAGCAAACTGTCCTGAGAGGAGGCAGTGGAGAAGACTGCAGTGCTTGCATTGTGATACAGAAGAAGTGTTAGAGCTAATCCATTGCCATCTGTCTTTATTTTACTAACCCGTTCAGTTGGACGCCACAGAAGTGCATTCACAGCAGATGAGCTGGGAGAGCCGTGGCATGGCAGCTCTTGGATTACTGGCATGAAAAGAATCCTTTTGTTCACGAGCCAGGAAGATTAGCTGCTGCCACGTCTGTGTCTGGTTTGTAGGACAAGAAAGAGGAGATGCAGCTCTCTTGCTGCCTTGGCCACTGCTTTGTGGCATCCCAGCTCCAGCTCTTTTCTCACCTCCCTCTTGCTTTATCCTTCCTCTGCTCCTTCCTTCCTGCTCTCTCCTCATCTTGAGCTTTCTCTGTCTTTTCCATCTGCTTCTCTCCTCTCTTGGCATCTTCTCCGCTTCTGCTTGAGTGCACACAATATCCCTTCTCCTCTTCCCCGAGTTCAGGCGGGCAACAGAAAAGTTCAGAGCAGCACAAGCTCCTCTCCACCGAGGTGCTTTACCTGCAGCCCCTGCTGCGAGAAAAATTGGCTCGCACCACCTGATCCCAGGCAATTTTGCTCACAGCGGGCGCTGGGGATAAAGCGCTTCAGCGCAAGGCGGTGGCTCTGAAGAGCGGGGCTGGAGGTGCCACCCGGGCCAGGGGCTGCTCCGGGGGCTGCCCGGGGGACAGCGGGGCTGGGCAGCGGCTGGGCTGCTCCAGCCACACGCCGTGGCCAGGCTCTGCCCAGGCCCGCAGAGCAGCGTGACCCATTTTGCAGTTCCCCGACGGCTTCGGGCACGGCGTGCCCCGCGCTGGGCCGGAGAAGCGCTTCTCTCAGCAGACGCCAAAGCCCTCTGTGTGCTTTAATTCCGAGAGCGGCACGCGGGAAGGAGATGCCTTTCAGATGCCCTCTCGGCCGTACCTGCGGGCTCTCTGCGGAGCACAAAGAAAAGCTGGTGCTCTCTGGGTTCGGGGTGCGGGCACAGCCCCAGCTCCAGGGCAGGAATGTGGGATTGTGCTGCTCGCCGGGCTGGAGGCTCCATGGGGACGAGCCTGCCTCCACCAAGCACACCCAGGCTGTGCCAGTGCGGGTGCCAGCAGGACCTGCGGAGATCAGAGCTGCCTCCTGCTGATCCCTCCTCTGGAAGAGGATGAAGCACGGAGGTGAGGCAGGGAGGGGAGGTGGGAAGTGTTCCTACTCCTCCATCTCCCCCTCCCAGGTACGGAGCGGGGCAGGCAGCGCCAGCTGCCGCTGCACTGCCCTTCCCTGGCCTCCAAGAGCACTGGCATCGTGTGCAGGGCAGACTGACCTTGGGGCTGCCTTCCCAGAGTGAACAGGACTCTCCCCCACAAGCTACTGGGGAAGTGCAGCCTCGCACAAGCCAGGATGGCTGGGGACACTCACAACCTGCTCAGTGGTGTGCAAGAATCCCAGACATGCTTTTGTAATATCCTTAACTCTGCCCTGCACACTGCAGTTACCAGGATCTGTGCCACACAGCCAGCATTCCCAAATACATCCCGCTGCTGCAAATGTGGGGCTAAAAGGGGTAAAGAGAGGTGTTTGATTGCTTTAGGTGTTGCCAGTTCCTCCCTAACAGAGGTGAAAACTCACCCAAGTAAAAAAATTCCCCGGAAATAGGTCTGCAGTAGTGCCTGAAGCGGGTGCAGTGGATGAGAGTGATGGTGTGCCTCCAGGAGCCAAGCTGCTCCCTGTCCCCCCAGAGATTCAGTCCTCCTCCAGAATCCTTCACAGCTACCTCTGACTTTCAATCCACACTCATGAAAAAACTTCATAATCTCCCAGAGTAGGGAAGGTTTTGGGTCATATACAGATGGATGGAAGGAAATTAATTTTCTGCTTGGGCACTGAATCGTCCTAGGAGAAGACCTTCATCTCACACTGCAGCTCGCTGGTCCATGCCAGCCTGTTGAATTTCCTCATGTGACACCATGGGGGGCTGTTTGGGCCCTTCGCAATCAAATAAGAGTCAGAGATACATAAAGGATGAGAAATGAGAATTCCTGCCCCCTTGCAGGGCGAACCTCCATTCTCCCATTGGCCAAAACACAGCCTGACTTTGAGCCCCGTGGTTTTCAGGGCTGGCCAGTAATTTGGGGGTGCCCAGTGCCTCCAAAACTCTGCACATGCATCAACACGGGGGTCTCCATCCACATCAGGAGGTCTCCAGGAGCTCATGCTGGTTTAGGGTGTTACCAGCCAGGTACCCGCAGTCACCAAGGGTCTGTAGACTAAAACTCCAAGAGGCCTCCACTGTTGCTTTGTGCCATCTCCTGAGAGCCGAGAGGGAATCCCATGCCCTTGCACATCTCATCCCTGCAGTGGCTCAGCAGCTGGACACTCACGGTACTCATGATCCTGAGCTTCCTCACACTGGAATCCTCTGCAGCCAGACAAGGCCACGGCATCTGCAGCTTTCCACTTCAACACGTTCTTGTGCATAGACTTTCGTGGTGGTGGGCTCCCAATTCCCACCTTGCTCCCTTTGCCTTGGAAGCAGCATTTGGGTCTGATCCTCCTCCCTCCTCTCTGCCCTGCCAGGGGTTGAGCCCCCCTGTGCAATCGTGGCTGGCTGGATGCTGCAGTGCCAGGAGAGTGAGGAGCGGGGCTGAGGGGCACGGCTGGCAGGGGTGCCCATGCTGCCACAGCCCTACCAGCAGTGCAGGGCTGCCTGGAGCTGGGCTCCCACGTGCCTAGGGAGGTGGGGTGTGCTGGATCATCGCTCCCAGCACTGGCCAGGGCTGGGGAGAGCCCTGCCAGCACCCCTCGATCAGATGGGAGCTGAAGGGCTGCCTGGCTCTCCGTGACTCAGCAATAATGCTTTGGGTAGTTAACATTTCATTATCATTTTTAAAGGCTAAGTGGCTTTTACCACCTGAGAAGTATATTAATGGCCCCAGTAAAACACTCCCCTGAGTGCCCTAATGCTTCTGTTATATCGATTCATTTCCCCCCTCCCCCCTTCCCTTCTTTCTTTTTTAAAACATTTTTTCTCTCTCCCTGCATGTATTCCCCCATTATGAAAAATACACACTCATTTATACGGTGCAGACAGGGGGAATAATGCCATTCTCCACCTAATAACACTGCTGAATCCTCCCTTCCTCACTTGCTTATTACTCCCCACAGCAGAGAGACAAGAGGCAGATGGTGACAAATTCCTTCCCTGCCCCCGCAGATGATCAGCTTATTCCCTGGATTCCCTGCGTTATTCCCAAGGGGATTTCTTGGGGTTTGGAGGTGCTTCCTTCAGCCTCTGGAAACCTCTCCTTGTTGTGTTGTTTCCTGCGTCTTGTCTCCTCAGTTCAAGGAAGGCATTGAGAGGCTGGAGTGTGTTCATGGAAGGGAACAGAGCTGGGGAAGGGTCTGGAGCACAAGGAGCAGCTGAGGGAGCTGGGAAAGGGGCTCAGCCTGGAGAAAAGGAGGCTCAGAGGGGACCTTCTCACTCTGCAACTCCCTGACAGGAGGGGGCAGCCGGGGGGGTTGGACTCTGCTCCCAGGGAACAGGGACAGGAGGAGAGGGAACGGCCTC
>VXBB01015723.1:0-35706 GCA_013399915.1 Illadopsis cleaveri | reverse complement strand
CCCGCTGCAGAGGTGTGCTGCACCCCCTGCATGGCTGTGCCACACTCACTGCATGGCTGTACATACACATCACCCGCTGCAGAGGTGTACCATGCTCACTGCACATCTGTACACACACCCTGCACAGCTCTGTCACATTGCACAGCTGCACTGCACCGGCTGCACAGCTGTACCACACACCCTGCACAGCTGCACCACATCCACTGCACAGCTCTATCACACTTTCTGCACAGCTGTACCACACTCCCTGCACACCCACACGCTGCTTTCTGCACCAGCCCCATGCATGGCTGCAGCACAGGGTCCTGCAGGACCAGCAGGGCCGGAGTCGGCGAGGGGGTGCTGAGGACAGGCAGGATGCTCGTGGAAGCCAACCATGAGGGAATGTTCCTGGAGAGGATGCAAATGCCGCTGCAGATCTCAGGGCTGAGGGTGTGGGAGCCGAGTGCCCTCTCCTCATGCCCCCTGGGCTGGCACCAAGCAGGCTCAGGGCATCCCACACCCTGGGAGCAGAGCACATCAGCCGCCTCTAATCCCTGGCGCCCATCCTCGTCCTCCTCCTGCCCCCACAAGACTGGCTCCACTTTCCCCAGCAGGAGCCCAAGGAAAAAAAAAAAAAAAACGAAGAGAGAAAACCAAGACAGGGAGAGAGAAAAATCTGCCGCAAACCAAATCATAAAGGAGAACNGAAGCTAAAAATCTGTCTTCTTTAATTAATGAGGCAAGCCAGCCTGGAGAGCACGTTTGGGATCGCAGGCCCCCAGCCAGGGGCGAGCCGGCAGCCAGGGCCAGTGACATGGAGGAAGAGAGATGGGGGGAGCGTGGGGGGACACAGGCACGGCTTTTTATACTCTCCTGTTAACTGATCCACGGAGCTTTCCTGGCATCGGTTTCAAAGGTATCCCTTCACTAATCCGCCGGGCTGTTCCAGGATGGCGGTTTTGACCAGCAGGAAGGGGGAAGGGAGGGAGGAGAAACGGTCACAGGCAGACTGCACCTTTTCACAGCCCGCAGGAAAGAAAAGCAGGGCGGGGGAAAAAGGAGCAGAGTGTGGGGTGGGGCCGGGGAGGGGGATGCTGGTGCTCGGGAGTTGCACACGCAGCGTCAGGGCCAGCTCTGGGGACAGCTTGCTGCAGCATCCGGGGAGGGAAACCAAATGGCACCTTCCAAATATAGCTCCTGCCACGCATCTGCCCGCGGGCACTGCAGGGATCCCAAACACGCCTTCCCCACCAGGATGACCTGAATATAGCTTGATCCCCTCCCCAGTGACCTTCCCCAGGAGGGCTCCTGCTCCAGGGTGAGCAGCATAGGGCACCCACCCAAATTCCCTGCAGGGCACACCTCCCACCCCAAGGGAAGGCAAGCTGGCAGCTATGCAGGGCACAGACATGCTGGGGCTGGGCAGGAGGAAGGTGGCCCGGTGGCATTTGTCCCTCGGGGAGAGCCCTGTGGGTGCCACTTGGCCATGTGAGCTGGAGGGCTGAAGCAGACGCAGCAGTTTTCAGAGAGAAGCAGCATTTTACTGGGAGACCAATCACTGTCTACTGTTACAAGGGCCAGGACTCTTCTTTAGTTATAGTTCTTGCTGCTCTGTTGTTGTTTTAATTTTAAAATGCAGCCCCAGAGAGAGCCTGGGTGGGCTGTGGGGACTCTCCAGGCAGGTCCAGTCTGCCCCAGCAGCTCCTCTGTGTCCTGGCATCGTTTCCTTTTTCAGCCCCATGAGCTACTGCCCTTCCACTTCAGCATCCTCTCATTCCAGGGCCCATGATGCTGGAGTGAGCCTGGCTCTGTTGTGGCAATCACCAGTGGACACCAGTGCCCCTGGCCTGCAAGGACATCATGTCACACACCAGCACTTCCATGGGACAGAGAGGGGATTGCAAGATTGGCAAGAAATCCTTTTGCAGGGCATCACTGCAAGCAGCAGAGGTGTCTGGACATTAATGTCATTTTTCAAATTGCAGCTCAGAGCTGGGCTCAGAGTCAGCACCAGGGAAAAGCTGCTGGTGCTGGCCCAGGGGGTAGGTACAAGAAGAATTTGCTTATGAGCTTTTTCTCTAGGTGGTTAAAAAGCTCAGCCTGTGTGACACAGAGAACTGTGCTAAGACAGATCCCACGCCACGGCTCTGATTTCCCTGTCAGGCCAAGGCCACTTTGCTAAAGCTCATGTCCTGACGTGTAAGATTTGGGCAAAGCCAGGTAAAAGCCTCAGTCTCCCTGTGACTCTGAAGTAGCTGTGCTAGCTCGAAAACCAGATGTGTTCTGCTCTTTAGCACAGCTCTCCAAACTAGCCTCAAAATGGCTACAAAACTCCTCTTCAGTATAGGAAAAATGTCAATCCTCCATCCAATAATATTTTTACAGCTTCTTGCTGCTCAACAGACTCCAAAAGTGTCAGTTCTGCATCATGTTTGAAAAGTCCCTGGCTGAATGAAGGACCAAGTTTTCTGTGTAAAGAAGAGAAACCAAACCAAACCCTCCTGCAGAGCCTAAATGGCATGGTGCCATTTGGTGTTGAGAACTGCTCTGGGCTTTTTTGGTCCCTTCAGAGCTGGCCCACCACATGGACAGTGCTCCTTGAGAGGTGCTGGGAGGTCGCTGCAGCTCATGCACAGTCCACTCTTCCAGGGTGAAGTTTGCTCACCCATCCTTATATCTGTTGGAAGGGGGGAAGGGTCACCCCTACAGCCATCCTTGCCCAAGGAGAGAGGAAAATCCTCTTCCCTGCTAACCTCAGCCCCTGATACTCCCCAAGTTCCAGGTACTGAGAGGGAAGCTGTGCACGCTCCTGTGCAGAAAGTGCACACAGGAAAGAGGTGGGAAAGCAGCTGGGAAGGGGCTGATCACCTGATCCAATTTTACACCAGAGTGCTGGACTTGTGAAAACTCAGTCCCCGCATCCTCCAGACTTCCAGACAGAGAGGTTTGGATGGCTGTTGCCTCGGAATGGGAATGCCATGGCAGTACACATCCAGCATGAAGACCCCACTGACGTTACACATTACATTCCTCGCTGACCTTTGTCCATAGGCTCATTAAAATAATTGATCCTAGCCATGACAGTCACACAAGGACCCCATGCTTGTCACATCACCTCCTGGGTGGCTCCTTCCTTCCCACCCCTCTGGCCAGGCCCAAATCTCTTTTTGCCAGAGCTTCCCTTGCCCTGTGTTCCCGCGGGGCCAGGGCAGAGCCGTGCCCCGAGTGCCCTGGGATCAGCAGCAGCCTGGGCTGCCTCGGGGGGCTGGGGAAGGTGTCTCGCTGCTGCCCACGGGGAGATCCAGCCGGTTGTTTTGCCGGCTTTACTCCGGAGTGTTAATTATTCCAGCCCCAGGTGGCATTGTCCCTCGCTATTACACGGTTGACCTGTATCTAATCCGTCATCATCTGAAACCCTCTGCCCCGTCCTGGCATCCCTGTTTGCCCCGAATCCCCCACCTCTCCGTGTGCTTTATCACTCCTGCAGAAAACCAAGTTACAGCTTCAGGACAGAATCAAAGAAAAGCTCCTTAATTTCCCTCCAGCAAAGCCCGGTGAATCTGGAGCCCCCCGGGGCGGCTGAATCCCGGCCAGGCAGGAGCTCGGAGCCCGCAGGCGGTGGCGGAGGGTCCCTGTCACGCTGCCCTCCTTCCCCCCGGCTGCGAGCGGAGATGTCTCTCGGCTCAGCCTGTCTTTCGGGCTGCTCCCCACTGCGAGAGCCGCACAAAGGAGCCCTCCCTGCTGGTGTCCAGGCCAGCAGCATCTCCAGCGCATGACTTGTAACCCGCCGAGCTGGTCCTTCACACGCCGTGAATGATAACAGGGAGCTGCAGCCCATTGTCTGCGGCCCTTGCGCCGGTTTGTCAAGTTTGCGGTTGCATTTTAATCCTGACGCCTTTTCAAAGCCCAGCTGCGCATTGTGTGGGCGCAGGAATTCTTGACTTGCAAATCCCCCAGCATTAAATTCAACCTTCTGGGGCTGTGGGGATGGTCCGCGCAGTGAATGGGGGGCGGGGGGAGGCTCCGTGCCCCCTGCCATGAATAACAAGCAGATGAGAAGCAGCGGAGGACAGCGCAGGGGCTGGGGGAGCCTGGTGCAGCCGAGGTGACAGCAGCGGGGACTCGGAGGCCGGTGCGGTGCTCAGCAGTGGGATTTGTACCCAGACAAGGCCAGCTTGGCAGCTCCCCCCGGCCCCTCCTGCCACGCTCGGGCTGGTGCCCAGAGCCGTTACAGACCATATGGGAGCTCCAGCAAAGAGGGCTCAGCGTCCCTCCGTGTCACATCAGGGGACAGTCCTCGGTGCCCAGACACACAGAGGGAAGTGGGAATCAAAGAACCACACAGAGTGGTTTGGGTGGGAAAGGACTGTAAAGCTCGTGCTGTTCCAACCCGTGTCCTAGGCAGGGACACCTTCCCCTCTCCCAGGGTGCTCCAAGCCCCATCCAACCTGGCCTTGAGCACTTCCAGGGATGGGGCAGCCACAGCTCCTCTGGGCAATCTGTGCCAGAGCATCACCAGCCTCACAGGGAAGAATTCCTTCCCAAGATCTCGTCTGACCCTGCCCTCTATCAGTTTGCAGCCATTCCCCCAAGGATGGGTAAGAGACAGCAAAACCCTGCTGGTGCTGCAGTGCCAGCTCATGGGTCATGCAGGCAGATTTAGCCTTTTCCTGCCTGTCTGGGTCTGCTCCAGGGATGGGAAAGCCTTCCTGCAGTCTGGAGATGTGGAGGTTGGCCAGGCCCAGCTGAAACAGACACAGAGTAGGGGTCTGCCCATGCAGGTGGTGTTCCACCTGTGATGACCCAGGCAGTCCTGCCCAGTCCTGCGGTTAATGCCAGCCATCCTCTTGCTCTGCCCAGAGAACAATAGGCATCCTGTGTGCAGGAGAAGGCCCTGCTGCTGCCCTGCTCCCCTACGGGCTGGCTGAACCATCCTCTGACCAGTCAGGCAAGTTTTCAATGCAGCGGAGTTGGGTTCTTCATTTAAAAAACCCCACACACACAACAAAAAAAACACACATTTGTCAAAGCTGAAACGTTTCAGGGAGCTGTATCGTTCAGGAAGACTTTTGCCAAAAGCCGGGCAGACTTTAGGTGGCAGCCGGCCCGATTTCCTAACCCTTCTCCTCGCAGGCAGCCTCCAAAGCCAGGCTCCAGGACGCCTCCAGGGCTCGCAGCTCCCCAGCCCCGGGCCTGGCGGGAGGCACGGGCAGCGGAACAGCCTCTCCCTGCTCCGGTGGGAGGACACGGGCTCCAGGCACGGCTTTGCACAGGACCCTGCGGTGCAGGAATCCCACGCCTCACCCCACGGCTCTTGTCTCCTCCGTGACGTCTCTTGTCTGCTGGAAGCGGCCCCAGCAACCCTCTGGAGCTGGGGCAGCGCGGGAAGTGTCAACTGACAGCTCTGCTTTGTTTCAGGGGGAAAAAAGAGTAACACAATCCCTTCTCATCTTCTCTGGTGGCCTCACTTAACTTCTCGGTGCCTCGGTTTGCCAGGTTCTGGGATCATAAAGCCCTGTAAAAGACTCGGAGATCCTGGAACTTGGGGGAGGAAGGTAAGAATTAAAACAGGAGGAGGAACTGGCTCCCAGAACCCTCCACCACCTCCCAGGCCAGCACTGTCCTGTCCCCTGCTCTCTACACTATCAAGTGCATGTGATCACTCTGCACCTCCCAGGAGCCCTTTCTCTGCTCTCCCTTGTCCTGTTTTCCTTCTCTCCAAGGCCCAGAATGCTGCAGCCATCCCTGCCTCTGCCAGGCTGCCCTCTTCTGCTTCCCTGCCTGCCCTGCTCTGTGCAAGGGCTCAGGCAGACTGTCCCCAATTCCTTCTTTTTGTCCTGGAGCTTTCTTTCGCCTGGGGAGAGCCCCTTGTTCCGGGCACAGACCACGGTCAGGCTCAGCAAAGTCTGGGGTTGGGGACCACTCAGTGGGAGCCTGGAAAATGCAGGAATGCAGGAATATGAATCCTGCAGAAGTAGAAAAAGTGTTTAGGTTCCCTGGGACCCTGGCCAGGAAGCAAGACCTTGAGCCCAGCAATGCTGTCCCAGCAAGGAGCTGGCCACTGTCTGTTGGCCATGCAGGACTTGCAGTGACGTCTGTTCTCTGCTCAGCAGAGAACTCCCCACACCAACCCGAGAGAGAATTATCCCTTGTTTGTTTGCCCTGGTTTGTTTTTAACCAAACTGTGCTGCTGGCTGTTTATCACTTCATTTTCCTCCAGGAGATGAGGCAAGCGAAGGAGATCAGCCAGAATAAAACACGACCTTTCTGGGCTGTGCTGTGGGCTTGGACTTTCCACCTACCGCCTGTTTGTACCAATGGGGTCTGAGCTGAGCAGATGCCAGGTGCCATGTTTGGTGCTGGCACAGGAGCAGCATATGTAGCTCTGAGCTCAGGCCCACGGGATACTCCCCAGCGTGTGCTCATGACACCCACCCAGAGAGTTTTTGTGCCACAGCTCAAGTCACTTCCTCACACCCAGCAAATTCCTCCTCCTGGTGCCCGTCCCCGCACGGTGAATCTCAGCAGAGGAGGGCTGAGTGCTTGTGAGGGAACACTGCACACAAGGCACCATTTCTGGCTTGCTGTGAAGACCCAGGGACGCAGGGACTCGCTCCCTGGCCTTGCTCAGTCCCCAGCTGGGCTAATGTGTGCAGTATTCCTGAGGCCTCCCTGGGGATCTGAGGGACTTTGCTCCCTGGACGTGCCCAGTGCGTGAAGGCAGAGTCTGCACTGAGACACAGCCAGGCACAGCTGTGGCAAAGATGCTCCAGTGAGGGTGTCCACAACCTCCAGTCCATTCCTGACTCTCCTCTCACAGCTCTCCAGCCCAGCCTGGGACCTACCCCTGGCTCAGAGGGACCTGACTGACTTCCAGCCAAGTGCTCACCAGCCTGGGCTCTAAGCACAGCTCAGGTCTTTGCTGCTGGGAATTGTTTGGAGCAGGCTGGCTGGCTCACCCAGCCCTCCAGCCATGGCCTGTGTGCTCCCCACACCACCACACACTGCCCAGCCTTCCCGTGGGCTCCTCCTGTGTCACACAGGTGTGCACAGCCAACCCTCTCCCCATCGGGGTTGGGGGACACAACTTTGTCATGAGGGGCCTGCCTTGGGGGTAGAAGGGTTGTTCTTAGGTGAGGCTGAGAAAGGCAAAACCTTCACCACAGAATGTCTCTGCCCACCCAACTCGAGTGCCAGGTGGGCCACGGGTTCCTAAGGGGTCCTGCTGAGCCTCCTGGGGGTCCTGCCCCTCCTGCTTGGGCATTCACATCCAGTGCTCCTGCAACATCCTCCCTTATCCTCATCTGCACCCAGCCTATCTCTCCTTCCCTCTTCTCAGGGAGACAGTCAGGCTCTCTCTGGTCATTGCTACTGCCTCCAGTCCCAAATGTTCTGTCCGGTGACCCCGTGGAGCTGTGATCATTTGGAAGCACAGTGTGTCCAGCACATCTCTTCCAAACAGTACTGAGAGGGGTTGGGGGGTGCCTCTGTCCTGGCTTTTGTGGTGCTCACCTAAGAACTGAACAATCATTGTATTTACCACAGACTCTAGCTGTGAAAAGAGCTCTCCTGACCTGTTTTCAAACAAAATCCAAACTGTTTTGACTCAGGGATGGCAGCCTGAGTTTTGAAGGTATTTACTGGGTAGCAGTGAGCTCAAAGATGTGATGATGGACCAGAGAGTGTCCTGGAAGGGATATCTCCAAGGGAATATGGGAAAACAGCCCACTCTAACAGCCATCTGCCAAGTGTCCTGGTGGCTTCTGGGCCACTAAAGAGCTTCTGTGGCTTCTGATCCACAGCCCCAAAGGGCAGCTATGGGACCTGTGTGAATGGGGACAGTGAAGGTGACAGTTCTGAGCTCTTTAGAGAACAAAGCCTTTTTCAATGTCTTATCTTCTGCCTCTGTGTTTGGAAGTTCCAGGGCTTCAAAATCCCCCACTTGAAGCACAAAGAAAAGTGTCTTCCACCCTTACCAGTCCCCCAGGCATGGTCAGATCAAGTGGATTTTGGTCACAACTAAAGAATTCCCCTTCCAGACACAAGAGAGCCTTAGGGCACGCACAGGGCATTGAGGCAAGGCAACACGGGGAAGGCAACCAGCTCCCTGGAGGCATTTAGGGACATCCTGGGAGAGCAGTGGGGATGGGAGCTAGCCTGGAAGCCTGCCCTGCAGCCTGCCTCTCTCCTCCCTCAGCTGAGTCCCCGGCAGGTAGTGACAGAAACCAAGCAGGTTTGTTCGCAGTGACATTTTGGAGGATGCCTCCCAAAGATGAGTCAGGCTGTGCCTGCTGCAGAAAAACAGTGATGCAGTGTCTTGTGGGACAGCTTTAGTGGCTGTGGAGGAGGCAGGCTCACCTGAGCCAGCCTCGCCACGCTGGTCCTTGGGAAATGCCTACCACAGATACAAACACTGGTTCTTGCAAGAGCATCCCAAACACCCTTCCTTTTCTTCCACAGAGTCATTAATGCTCCTGGAAACTTCTGCAGCAGCTGGAACTGAGGCGTCCCTTCAGTGGGGTGCCCACCCAGAGGTGTCTCACGTACCTCTGCCTGCAGTGTTCCCCCCTCATGCCGCCCCTGTTGCTAAGGTGCTCAGCTTAGCAATGCCTGCTGCTGACACAAGACCCTGGATACTGCCTATCACATTTCCCGTGAGCTGCAGAGAGCAATGAAAACAGAGATCAGAGAGCCGAGGAGAGGAGCTCAGCCTGCTAATTACAGTGGGAAAGCAACATTCAGCACCTGCTGCTGGCAGCTCCGTGCTTCTGCCAGGGGCTGAACGACAAAACAGGTTTGTTTGGTGGTGAGATAGCAGCAAAACAGGATCCAGTAGGGCCAGGAGTGGTGGGGGGAAAAAGTTGGTGTTACAAGGAAGGAATCAGACAAACTAGTGGGTTTAGGATGATCACATCCATGATGCACTGATCCAGAGCTACCCCTGCAGACGGACTGGGTCTGTGGAGAGGCGAGTTGTGATGATCATCACCCCTCTGTTGGCTCTGCTCTGGTCTCTGTGCAAATCACGATGTTTTCTTCCTCCTGCCGCTCTGCCAGGGTGATTTGTGTCAGCAGGGTCTCTGGCCAAGGTGATTGCAGCAGCCTATTTTTGGGAGTGCCCTTGAGAGTTGCAAGCCAGGAAGGTGGAGCCCAGCTGTTGGCGGTGCCCGTGCCCCGGGGAGGCACCGACACCTGCAGTCCCTGCTGGCTGCTCTCCAGAGCCTCGCTAATTGCACCCGGGCCCTTAAATAATGCAGTGGCCGAGCGAGCTGCCCGCTGGCTCTCCTGACCCTCGGGAGGGGACACAATGGCTCAGCTGGGGGCCACTTCAGGCTGCAGGAGATGGCAACATCTCCTTTGGGGTCCTGGGGCTTTGGCTCCAAAGGTGCTTTCTGACTCAGCTCGGTTGCTGGATGCCTGCTGGCTCCCTGAGACTGAGATTTGGCTCTGGCAATCAGCAATAGGCTCATCGATCCCCCTTGTTTTGAGGCCATTTTAGGTATAGACAAAGGTTTAAGGGACCCATCTGCACCCAAATGTGTGTGAATCCTGTTCTGACCATCACATTTATTTACCTCATCTAACAACTCCAGGTAATGTCCCACTGAGGTGCTGTCCACCCCCAAAGCTGCCCCACTTCACCTGAACATTGCAAGGATCCATCTGAGGAGCTGTTCCTGGGCATCCCTTGATCACCCTTGCCCAGAGAAGCTGTGGCTGCCCCATCTCTGGAAGTGTCCAAGGCCACATTGGATGGGGCTTGGAGCACCCTGGGACAGTGGAAAGTGTCCCTGCCCATGGCAGGGGTTGAAATGAGATGGATTTTAAGATCTCTTTCAACCCAAACCGTTCTATGATCTCTTGACCTGCAACACCACAAAATGAAGGCAGGGACCTGACCACAGCTTTGCATTCCAGACCTGCCCATCCAGTAAACACCAACAGCCCTTCCTGGTGTGGGTGTCACCCTGCAGAACCCAGGATGACGGTGACATGTGGGATTCCACTTCCTTCTGTGTGGTGTTGCACCTCAGGGTCTGAAATTTGCCTTGCAGGGGAATGGTGGCACTGCCAAAGGCCTGTCCTGCCCTGGCCATGTTTCCAGCAGCAGCTGGAGGGGAAGGATCTCTCCTACACATCCTTCCCTGGGATTAAAGAAGAAGAAAAACACACAGTGCTTCCCACAGCACTTTCCCAGTCTCTGGTCTTCCTGATGCAGATGCTGTCTGCTGAGTGCCTGCTTTTCCATGGGTTCCTTTTCCATGATCTTGCATCCACACTAATGCTTTGATGCCCTTTATTAAGGAGTTCCACATCACCACGGCACGTTCCTTGGAAAATTGCTTCCATCCATCTGCTTCAACTCACTGCCTTTGCCTCATGCCCCTGCTCCTCAGCTGGGAGGGAGACTGAGCAATCCCTGCTCACATTCCCTATGCTGCTCATCTCTTCCTGGATTTCTCAGCCACCCCGCAGGTGTCTCTTCCTGCTCTGCCTGTTCATGAGAGGTAGCTGCAGTTCAGTGGTGTGGATGAGAAATGCTGTGGCTTGCAGTAAAGCTGGAGTCTTGCGATACCCTCCAAAAATTGCTGAATTTATCTTTCCGGCGCACCTGCCAAGCTGAGAAATCCTGTTACCCCTATTCCAGTCAGGAACAGCACGGCCAGGTAGCAAACACTCCCCTGATGCAAAACAAGGAGCTGGAAACCAAGTGCTGAGCCTGCATGTCCTTGTTCCCACCCAAGAGGTGCTTTGCTTAGCAAACCAGCTAAACCAAGCTTACCTAAGTACCCGGCTTAACTCAGCACCCAGGCAGCTGACCAAAGCCTTGTCACTGCAGTGACCAACCCACCAGCGCCGTGCTTTGATCTCCAGGAGTTGTCATCCAACTCAGGTGCCAGCGAAAACTAGCTGGAGAGACATGGCTTTTCCCAGACAAAGGGAAGGAGGGGAGGGAGCAGCTGAGCCGGTGGAACTGTTTGTGCAGCCATAATCACACCTTAAAGCACGGCAGCAGCACCTGGAAAACAGCCCTTGTGTGAGCCTGGCAAAGAGGCCCTGGTGACCAGAAGGTTCAATGTGGAGCTGCATTTTTGGGGGCACTGAGCCCCCCTGAAAGGTGGGTACTCACACACGGGGTGCCCACAGGGGCAATGCTTTCATCCTTTTTAGCCAGGGAAGAACTGCTCCCTCCAGGTTTTAACTTCACATCTGTTTGCCTTCATTAATTTCTTTTCTTTTTTTTTATTTTAAATAGAGAGGAAGGGCAGTGTTTTTTGGCAGTTTGAGAGGGTCCCACCCAATGGAAAGGGAAAGGAGCAGAGAATGGGGAAGGCTGGGAGGGAAGGTGTTCCAGCCTTGCCTGGGGCATCTGCTGCTCCCTGCCCCATGGCTGTGGTCCATGTGCCCTCCAGCTATGCCATCTTCCTCTGCCCATGCTTCCCCTTCTTCCCTTGCTGGTCAGCTTCTGCTGACCCCTCTGTGGGGCCAGAAGCACCATCAGGGTACAGCAGAGACACTCGGGGCTCAGATCTGGGGCACTGCAATGCCAAAGACAAGAGTGGCAGCATGCAGGGCCAGACCCCACAACCCACCTGAGCCAGGCCATGGCACCTCCACACTGTGTGTGCTCCAGGTGGCTACTGGGGCACAGAGGGATGCTCAAATCTGTCACCAGGGGGGATTTTGCCATCTCCATCATTCCAAGATGTTCAAGTGCCATTGTGGGAGACACAGGCAGGGTCTGGGAAGAGCCCATGAGCTGAAGCAGTGGGAGAGACGAGACAGACTTTGCCTCTCTCTCAGCTCTGTCCCCCACACACTGCCAATGAGAGCTGCAAAGACCTCTTGTTCTCCGGGCTGGCCTCTCCCCCTCGGTGCTCCCACTCTCAGCAGCTCAGCCCTGCATCCAGGTTTACATATAAATACAGAGTGAGTGTGAAAATCCACCCTGGGGTCTCTCCTGACTCCCACTTGGCTCCCTAATTGGAAAGTCTGCCAGCAGGAGATACTGCAATGAGCTAAGGCAGAAACAAACTCCCTTTATCCCAGGCAGAGATGACGGCTGGGGTTAGGTCCCAGTCCAAATCACACTGGCTGGGAAGGACACAGAGCAAGTTTGCACATGCTCTAGTTCTCCATCAGCCTCTGGGGGCTTCACCAGTGCTGTGCCTGGAAGAAGGGGGCAGGGAAGGGTGTATCAGAGAGGATCCTGCAGCACCTCATCCCTCTGGGAAGGGTTGGACTAGCACTTTGCAATCCCTGACCACTTGATGCCAACAAGGAGGGGCATTAGGATAGGGAGCTGATCTCTGTGCAGCCCCGGGTGGGTGTATTGCTCAAACACCTGCATCTTCAAACAAAGACACAAAACAAAGACACTCTGAGGTTCCCCCATTTGCTCAGTTCCCCAACATGCACACAGCTCCCGTCCAAACACTGCTGACCTACAGTGACCCTCACTCCTTTTGGTTATTCTGCCTAGAGCAGTTGGGAGTCAGACTCTTCACCTCCTTCCTGTGAGGGGAAAACTGACCCTCACACCTTGGG
This sequence comes from Illadopsis cleaveri, assembly GCA_013399915.1. Taxonomy (NCBI): domain Eukaryota; kingdom Metazoa; phylum Chordata; class Aves; order Passeriformes; family Timaliidae; genus Illadopsis; species Illadopsis cleaveri. Next base: position 23,175 of record VXBB01015723.1, on the reverse strand, counting down.
GCCTCTATTTCTGCTCCCCAAGCCCTGCATTGCAGGGGTTTCTCACCACCTTTGATGGAGGCAAAGTGCCCACACCTCACCAGGCTACGTGGCACCCCAAACACTCCCATCAACAGCCAAGAGCCCTGGGAAAGGCAGCTCAGAAACCTCCTCCACCAAACCCCCATTGATTTTTTTTTGCTGCCTCCTCTAGTTTTTGGAGGCCCTGGAGGCACAAACATTGCCTCCAGTAGAGCTACTTCAAAAGCAACAATGATTTCAGTACAAGCAGATCAATGTTCCAGAGCTTTGTGTTTTTGGAGAAAACAGCACAGATCTAGTCTCTAACACTGCTCCCTGTGTGCAGGGGGTGTTTCCCACTGTGGAATGCCATGTTCACCCCAGGATCAGGGGTTAGCTGGTGCACAGGTTCATTTCCTTTGGGTCTGGCATCACCCAATCTCCATGAGCTCTCCAGATGAGCAGACAGTAAAGAAGCCCCAGGGAGAGAAGAGGAACAAGGTATGGTCAGATACCAATCTAAACCAAGGATAGAGTCAAAACAGGTACCCTGAGCTGCTGAGCACTGTTGTTGTGCAGAACCAATCCACTCCCATAAAGGGCAGAAGCTCTGCCTCTGAAAGCTCATCAGAATTTCTGACTTATGTAGGACCCGAATAACTGGGAATTCAAACACCTTCAAACAGAAATTTCCATTTCTGACCAGTTCTCTGAAGTGAAAACAAACCTGATGTACGAAATACCGTTTTATTGCTCATGTTGTCTGTGGGAATCCAAACATCTACTGATGCGGCAAATGCTTCATGCCAAAACAACACCAAAATTAGTAAGCTCCCTGCTTTAATCATGGTGTTTGGAGTGAGAGCCAAGGTGGTGCAGACTCACAGACATTTCCTACACACATGAGAATTGCTTCTGTGGCCCTTGGAGAGTTTCTTGTGGTCATTCCTGTGATTTGCCCTCTAAGACCAGACAGATACTTGCACAGGCACCGTTATGGCCATACCCTTTTGCTGGTGAGATTCTGCCAGCTGAGTGCTGCAGGCTCTTCCTTTTGCTAATCCTACCTCCTGGAGGCACTTACCAACTAATCTGGATTACCTGTTTCTACCATTCCATGGCAAAGGAAACATCATTGTTTCAAGTCCTGTGGGCAGTGGCCCAAGGGAACATCCCCTTGTCTTCCTAATTTGATTTAGGTTGCTCCTTTGCCAAGACCCCTCAAGTCTCACGTGGATTTAAGCAGGCCATTGCACAGGCTCCAAGCACACTCTCCTAGCTGGGGACATTATCCTGCTGCAGCAAACACTCAGACCCGGGCTTTTGCAGCAGGAGGATCATCACTGTTTAGCAGTGGCTTGTTAATAGATGCCTAAGGAAACACAGACAGCACAATGCTGACCCACAGCATGGAGCTGGAAACACCTCCCTGGTCTGATGTAGGCAGGAGTTTCCTACTTCAGAGCATCTCTTGCCAGGTTTTAACCAGCCCATGTCACTGCAGGTCAGAACATTCAGACAGACAAAGTCCAGCTGACTTCCCCAAACCCTGGAGCAAGCCTTTGGCTCCTGTCACCCCAGAACAACCAGCTGGAGTCAGGACTTCCAGAGCTTTGTAAGCCAAATGGGCCCAAGCTTGTGCATATAAGAGCCCCAGGGTGTGCCAGTCTTGGAGCTATTTTCCCAGCCCTCCTCCAGATCCGTGCCTGTGACTGTCATTTGTGAGGTGGGATGTGCAGCCCTGCCCACAGCGCTCCCGGCGAGGTCACGGCGACACCCCCCGCCTGCCTAACGCCTTTGTGAGGCTCCTGACATCCTTCTCTGCAGCCTCTCCCATGAAGTCTCTTACTTTTATTCACCTTTCTGGTCACTGCTGGGCTCTCGGGCAGAGGTCCTCATTGGGGTGTCAAAAAATAAACCCAATTCCTGGGAGGTGGCAGCCAATTCAGGAGCTCTCAGTGCAGAGAGTGGCTCTGCCTCTGTTTGTGACACCATCTGCCCTGTGCTGTGCTGAGCTCAGCTGTGTGATCCAGGCCCACAGTGCCTCTCTCTCTGACCAGCCTGGACACCCCACTGAACCTGACCCTCACAGGTTCTGAGCAAGTTACCAGGACATGGTCTCACTCCAGGACATCTCCCCATGCTCCCTCACGTGGATCGCCTCGGTGCACACGAGCCTTTTCACAGATGCCACTGAGTTTCATGTAGGAGGATTATACCCGGGAAATCTCATTTCTCACTTCCACTCACACATCCTGGTGGCCCCTTCTAAGGACAGCAAAAGCCCCAGCCCAAGAGCCTTCCCAAAGAGCTCGGATGAGTGAGGCAGCTCTTTTAGCCCAACTGTGTTGGGCCAGTGTGAAAACTCATTCCACTAAGTGCTCTGGAGAAGGACCAGCCTGCCTTGGTGGCCAGGGGTGACCTGCTCCAGAAGAAAGGATGCTGGTGGCTGTACCTAAAGTCTTCAGCTTGTTCACTCACCCAGGAAAGACAAAGGCTTCACCTTGTCCCCAGCAGCAGTGTCGTGCTGGTCACGGTGCCGTGGAGTCTTACAGAGTTCCTGGGAAAACCAGTTCAGGTGGGCTTGTGGTGTTTGCAAGGGTTCAAAATTCACTGTCACAAAAGCTTGACCCCCTGCCTGCAGACCCACTCCTCCCTTCCCAGGCACCCTCCAGCCACCACTGCCTCATATGTGGTTTCAGAAATGGTGAGTTCCTTGCCTATCCTGGTGAGCCAGCACCACTCATGATGGGAGCCTGGATTGTTCCAGCCCTTCCAGACACCACCAGGATCCATCCAGCTGTTTTGGGCTCTGCCCTGGCTGTTCCTGCTTTAGTGCCTCTTGCAATGGGGCAGGCAGTGAGTCTGAGCAGCTGCAGGACAATTATTTCTGCTCCACATGGGTGAATGATATCTCTGGTAGTGGGGCAGGATCTTGCTGCAGACCTGGGAATTCCTGGCATCTTTGTCAGAGCAGCTTGGGAACTGGTAAGGACTGCTGCCAAGGGGTTTCCAGGTGGTGGCTGAAGGCATTGGCCTGGTATCTTTCCCTCTGAGCAGGGCAGGCAGCTCCTCAGGGCAGGAGCTCCTTTCTCCTGGCCACCCTAGAGAAGAGATGACCTTCTTGAGAGGAAAGTGCTTGCCAAGCTCAAATTAGATTTTCTAAATATCCTGTCCCTTGCCCTGCGGCCCCAGAGCCACTTCTGCAGGCTGGCACTTGTGGTGGCAGCCAAAACACTGTCCTACAGCAGAGGGAAGACACACAATCCTGCTTCCCCCCACAGCACACCCCATCCCGGCCTCCACACAGCCCCAGCTCTGCCAATAAACAGGACAAAGCTGCCCAGGACAGTGTCCACCACCAGGATAACCTTGCTCATGTGGAGCAAAGCCCCTGCCTGTCTGCACGGTGAGGAAGGACCAGCCGGGACCGCTGCCTCCCCTCCCCATCACAGCACCCAGGATTGCAGCCCCAGGCAGATTCTCTCCTTGCTGGATCACTTACACGTAGCTTCCCTGCTCCATATACTCAGCTGTTCCTCTGATATGGTGCCAGTCTCAACACATGGAATCCAGGCCTTCAAAATCTTCCATAAGCTCAGGCAACTTTACATTAGCACACTGTCGATGATTTCGAAGCCTACAGGCTCAGCCCGGCCAGCCTTCCATAAAATATCGAGCGAGGTAATGGGAGCTCTGCATGAAGCAGAATGGAACTGTGGAGTCGTCCATCTTTCCAGCCACCACATTTCTCCTGGCTGAATAAAAGAGGTTGTTTAATGGTAGTATTAAATTCAGTGCCACCTGTTGTATTCCTGTGTCCCCGGGACCTGGGAGGAATGCTCTTTACACAGCTTTCTGTGTTATTTGTGGGGATATGGCTCCTAATTGCAGCTCTGCTATGTTAACATTTCCAGGAATTTTCATCAGGCCATTCAACATCAACCCTTAGTTCCTGAGAGCTTCCCTTTCCTTATGAAACTTTTGCCATTTTTTTTCCCAGGGTGAGTGAAAAAAACAGAGTGGAGAAGGGAGATAGGACCATTCAAAGTTTTGAACCAACTGGTCAATGAAGGAATTTCTGCAATATTTTGCATTTTGGGACAATTCACCCCCACTGACTAATTCCTCCTTTCTCTTCATCATGAAGATGATTTGTTCCCTTCAAGAGACCTTTCCACCCCAACCCTTTCTCAAACGCCAGCCCTACAGCTCACAAGCAAATCTGGAAAAACATTCCTGCTCTCCAGGATACGCAGTTAATGGAGGAGAGCTGGAGAAAAACTTGGCCACAGGTCCAGTGGGGCAACAGATGTCCCATCCTGTCCCTTCCTTGAGTTCCTGACAAGCAGCTGAATGCTCAGCACCACGGCAGTCAGGCCCAGCTCAGACATCTTCCCTCACCCATGGAGAGAGTCACCTGTCACCAGAAATGTCCCTAAGGTCAGCTACAGGCTGACCCACCTGAGAGCTGGCAGTAGATGTGGCAGCTCTCAGCCTCCTGCTCTCCCTGCTCCCAACAGACCCGCTCCTTGTGCCAGATGGCTCATCCCACCCCTGCCCTTCCCTGGAGTCCCTTTTCTCCTGCCTCTGTCCAGACATCAGCACTGCCTGTGCCATGCCCAGCATGCTCTGTGGGCCAGCCTCGAGCTTCCTGCTGCCTTTCACCGTCTCCTTCACAAAGCCCTTGGCCCAAAGCCCTGTGGGCAAGACTGATCCTCTGGAGATATCTGCCAGCACAGCCTGCCTGGGCTCACAGCTCTGCCTGGAGGCAGCTTTCCCATGGGAGGAGGGAGATGTTCATCCTCTCTTTCTTCCTGTCGGCACCCACTGCCCTAATCCCTGGGTCATGCTGTATCTGCATCCCCTGAGCATCCCCAGGACGTCCCTGGAGGTCCCCACTGCCCCCCCGAGGTCCCCATTGTGTGGCACCGCCAGCCCCCAAGGCCGCGCATCCCACCCACTGGAGCACCACGGGGGAGGTCACCGTGTTTGATGGCTCTGCCAGGGGACAGCTGGCTTGTTCCTGTTCCAAACCCCTTCCCTGAAGCTGCCAGCCCAGCTGGGAATCCTAACCCCATCCCTCATGCTGGGCAGGAGGGGAGGACAGGGATACCGTGGTGGGGAACCCCATCCTTCCCAGCCCCGTGGAGCAGCAGGGGCCGAGGGCGGGCAGCAGGGGCTCAGATTTCAGCTTCTCTGCCCTTGGAAAGTCCATGCCAAGAGGACCTCGGAGCTGTTTGGACTCGTTTGCCTCTCCCCGCCTCTGCAGGAGGGTGTGGGTGAGATTCTGCTTGCCAAGAGAGCCCCATGGCTTGTCCTTCTTGGCTGTTTATGGCTCGGACCAGATCAGGTTTCTAAGCTCTTCCCAAGCCGGTAACTTTGGGTTTTTTTTTTTTTTCCTTTAAAGAAAAAAAAAAAAAAAGTGAACTGATTTTCTCCTTTCCCCACCCTCCCATCCTCCACCCTGCGATTTGTGGCCTGGCCTGAAGATGGTGAACAAGCAGCGGTGCTCCAGAGCCCTGCCAGGGCTGGGCCACCTCTGTGTCCACCCAGGTCCCCCTGAAAATGCTCCCTGAGGCCCAGGCAGGCAAAGGGGGCTCAGCATCCTCCTGCTGCACCCCGTCAAGCCACCTCCCTCTGGTCTCCTGCATGTTCTCACCTGGTCTCCCAAGAGAACAGGACCCAAAAAGGGAGGGGGGCAGTGCTGTGACCCTCTCAGCCCCCCAGAAGATGTTTTCTGCTCTGTGCTGAGCGGCAGGCTGGCAGCAGCAGCCACCATGTGTCTCAGTCCCCCACTGCAAAAAGGGCTGGGAGCCCTTTCCCAGGATGCTGTGGGGATGAATACAGCAGATAGCATGAGGTTCCCAGAGCAGGTAACATCCCCCTAATTAAGATAAATACTAATTAAGTCTGGGACTTTCAGAGAAGCCCTGGGAGCAGACTCCAACTCCTGTTGAATTTCAATGGGAATGAGACACCTGACTCCAGAAAAACCCAGCCTCTGATATTAAGCTTAAATGGGCCCTTCTCTAACGTTGATGTATTGCTGCTCTGTAACTTATGAGTGCCTTCCCGTATACCCGAGCACAACATCAATGTCCTGGAAATGCTAATGAGGAGCTTTAGGAGGGCAGCAGCGAACAGGCTCCGAGTCAGATGCCCGTGATCATCCTGTGCTATTAAACATTATGGACAAGCTTTGAGCAGAGCTTACCCGTACTGCACATGAGGCTCTGGCTGAGCCCCAGGTTGCTTTGTGCATCCCTCCTCCTCCTCCTCTTCCTTCTACTTCCCAGCTGTGGAGAGCTTATGCTCTCTCAGTTCCAGTCCTGTGCTTTGTGGGAGACCCTTGCTGGGGTGAGCCAGGCGAAGGGACAGGGCTCTCCTGGTAGCTGGTTCACACATGGAGCTGTGTTCACACATGGAACAGCCTCCCAGAGACCACCGAGGGACAGCAGCGAGGAGCAGCCCCCGGCAGGCTCAGATGGGTGGGGCTGCAGCAGATGGGGCTGCCCAGCCTGTGCTCACAGATCCTTCACCTGTCCTCCCTCCCTTGTCCAGTGGAAGCTGTGGGTCACCGCTGCCAGGACCACGCTGTGAGGGCTGTGCTGGGCGGCCACAGCAGCAGGAGCCCTGTAGGGAGCTGGAGGGACATGGCAGGGGTGTGGTGATGGAAGGAAAATGGAAACCACTTGGGTTTTTCAGTTGGGATCATGGAGCGGCAGCGCCGAGCTGGGGCGGCAGAACCAAGGGGGAACTCCAGCCCCTGAGACCCCTCCAGGAGCCACCACGTGTGCAGCTGGCTCAGACCCAGCATTGTGATGGACTGGACTTGGCCGGCCCATTGCCAGCCCAGGGGTCTGACAAACACAACCCCTCTGTCCTCCGGCCCCACTCGCCAGCGCCTGTTTCGAATTAGCATTTCCCCTGCCCCCACCACCCGCCATTTGGGCAAATCCCTCAGCTGTCTGCCAGGCCAGGGGAGACCGACCCCGGGAGCCCCGTTTGCTTTCCAAGGACTTTCCCAAGTCCCCGGTACACTTTAGCAATTAGAGGGTTAAGTTTCCTCCCGGCCTCGCTGCATTAACTGGAAAGGAATGAAGTGTCAGGCATGTTCTCACCACAGCAGGCTGTTGGAAAGCAACTCCCTTCTCCACGCACACACACCTCCCACTGCTGCGACCAAATTATTTTCTATCCTCCAGAGACCCAGTATGCCAGACAAAATCTGCAGCATGACTCTGATTCATTGGAAAAGGATGCAGATGTAATATTCCCTTTTTTGCCGGGGCTTCTCGCACGCTAATTCACACGCATCTCGGCGTTTTGAGTTTTACAGCTCTCCTGCTCTCTTTATTATTTTTTTTTTTCGGAGGGCTCTGACGCCCCTCGCTGACCCTTGGCCCCGCGTCCTTTCTCCCAGCATCACCAAAATAAAGACACTAAGCCTCCCATCTCCAGCGTGCAAATAGGCAGCTCTCCCCAATGTGCTAATTAGCCGAGTGTTTGGAAGTAAATAGGTAAGATTGGTGGTAATTTCCTGGCTGAAGGGGTAATTATTTGTTTCAAACAGGCTGCAAAATAACCCCCGTAAGGTGAGATAGGAAACTAAATTCAAAAGAGGTTTCCTATTCCCACTAAGCAGGATTGAAAACTGGTTTGAAATTCCTTTTTTTATTTATAGTACATGGTATCCATGGAAACCTACAGAGGAGGTCATGGTAGCTAGGCCTCCGTTTCACCCTGCTCAGGGGATTACCGTTGCACAGTGGTACGCAGCCGTGTAAGAAAGTAGATTCACAATTCCCTGCAAACAGCCCCCCCCCTCTCCAGCCCCCAGCCCCAGCCTTCCTGGAGGGCTGCAGGAGAGCTTTTGGGAGGCTCATAAATCTGCTCCGAGATGGGAAAGTGATGGGAACTGTGCCTCCAGCGTCCCCCAGAAGCAGGAGGCTGCCGGGAGCACGCCGGCTCCCCGCGGTACCCTGACGCGATGCGCTGCGGGACGGAGCCGCTGGCAGCGGGAGCAGCGGGATATCCGCACTTCCCCTTTCCCGGGTTCCCATCCCTGCTCCAAACCCCGCGCGAAGGGGAGGAGCACCATGGCCAACTTTTCACTTGGCTGAACCAAGTGAGGGAAGCCCAAGCGTGGTCCAGATCCCGAATTCCCATTTGCCGGCCGGGATGTGCAGGCAGGGCATCTCCTGCCTTCACCTCTCCCTGCTGATCTCAGGAAAACCGCTGCTCTGGAGGGAACGGGAAGGGTGTGGGGAGAGGGATGGTGCAGAAATGGCTGTGGATTTGGGCCGTGGCTCTGGGCACTGCTCCCCTCATGATTCCAGCAGGGAAGAAAGGCTGCTTCTCGCCTTTGGGAGCTATTTGTGCTCTCCCTCGTACGAGCCTTTTGCCGCCGAGGACAAGAGCGGCTTGCACTCCCAGCCTGGCTGTGTGTGATTTAGCAGGAGAGCGCGATCATTACTTTTTATGCCGTGTGTAAACCCCGGTTCCAGCCCGTGGAGCGGCTGATGCTCCACCAACACCCGCGAGCAGCACAGCAGTGGGAGCACACAGCCAGCTCGCTCCCCCGCGCTGGCAGGGCCACGGCGCCGGGATGTTCCCTGTGAAGGCTGAGGTGGAACGTGGAGCTGCTCCACAACCATTTTCCACCCGGCCCAGCCCGTCTCCCAGACCGCGCCATCCCCTGCAGCTCCCCGCGCTCTGCCCCAGCCGCGCGCAGAGCGACATTCCGCCTGTGACCTTCACTAATTCACTTTCCCTCTCCACGCCGCATTCCCTCAGCTCGCAGAAGGACTGGCTTTTTCACACAGCACAAAAATAGCCTGCGCAAGGCGTTGCCAGAGGAAGCTGCGGGGCCAGCAGCGCGCAGGCAGGCGGAGGGACCGGCTGTGCCGCGCGGGTCCCCGGCCCCGCTCACGCCGCTCCTCGCCCCGGCAGGGAGCTCCCAGCCCGGCCTCCCTCCCAGCACTCAGGTGCCCTTGGCCTCCTTAACGCCCCAGCTTCTTCCTGCGCCGCTGCCTTGCTGTGCGCTCGGTCTCGGATGTGGTGAAATTCAGACGGTGGAGGTCAGCAGCAGGGAAATGCTGCTGCATTAACCTTCCCCCTTAAACGGAATGGTTTTCTCCTCAGTTTTGGGGAATTTAAGGCTGAAAGCATCAAGTTTAGGTGAATTGCAGGCAGATTTTTGAGGCTTTCTAAAGAAAAAAGTTATCCAAAAAATAATTTCCGTGTCCTTTGTGGAAATGGCTCTGGTTTGAATATCTGTGAGTGGGGAACAGCACTGGAGCCATCACTGTCATGCAAAACTGAACTGTTGGTACCAAACTGACTTTATGTTACCATAAAACACCTCCAGCTCCTCTTCTTTTCACAACCCCTTACCTTGATTCTTCCTCTGCCATCCCTCCAGCTGGCACCCTCTGACCACGGCCACCCCCAGCCACTTGCTCAGGCTTTGAGCCAGTACCATGGTGTTCTCCCATTTCCCATCACCATCCTTAATGTGCCTCCAGCCACCCCCCTGTTCTTCAGGTCCTTTCCTAGGCCTGCCCTTCACCTGGGAGCATCTCATCTTCTGGGCAGGGGTTCTGCTGGCAAGGGAGGAAGCCTCTACCTGTGAAGTAACCTCTGGACACACCTCTTGGCTGATTCAAGGAGGTGAATTGCATCCTAGAAGTGTCCTTTCCTCTCTAGCACTGGCTATAAATGCTGGAGACATCAAAAGTGAGGCAGAATGAGGCCAGCCCTGCTCTCTCGAGTGACCAGCCAGTGCCATCACACGCCTCTGTGCTCCATGTCAGACTCATCTCCTCTCCCTTCCCCACTGCAGGGAGCCACACCCCTCCCCAGCTGAACACAAAACCTGCGCCCAGCCCATATTTCTTCCCTCACATTAAGTTCATCCCCACGGCTGGTGGTTTTCTAGTGCTCACCACAATTTCGTGCCTACCTTGACGCGTGCTATGCTATCGCCAATACGGTCAATCAATCTTGCCTCGGCCAACAAGCAGGAGAGAAGTAATGTTTTTCCTACTCCCCCAGCTCTCTTCTCCTCCTGATCTCCATCAGGCACTCGGCAAGTTCACAAGGGCAGCCCGCTCTCGGTTTCCTTGGTCACGCACAGCAGCTTGCCCTCCTAGAGTAATAAAAACAAATGACACGTTGCTGGTTGTTGTCAGAGACGTTGCTGAGCCCCTCTGTGGAGAGCAGATTTGGGGCAGAGGGAGCATTTGCATTTTTAGGGTCCTTCTTGGGCAGGTGGAGGAGAAGTTGCCAGTGGATGTGACTTGTCAGTGGATGTAATGCCAGAGTCAACTGAATGCAGTCTATGTCTGCTCATGGATGCCAGAGATGGGGAAATCATGCTGGAACTGATTATCTGGGAACAAGCAAGACCCAGAGGTGCCCGTGCCAGGTCCTGATGCCTGCCAGAGGGGGACAAGCCCCCATGCTGTAATGCTGCACCTGGCACTGAACTGAGTCACCCTGATGTGTGGACATCAGTTCTAGAAGATGAAGAACAGATCAAACAGATTAAACCTCCCTTGTGGCTGGAGCCAAGACTTGCCCTGCTCCCAATTGCAGCATATCTGCATTTCCCCCCAGTTCAGTGTCCTCTCCTTGTAGGTACATGGAGAAACACATGGGCACACACTCTTAACTGCATGGGAGGAGGCCCTAGGACCCCAGAAGAGCTGGAGCTTGGGAATTCAGGAACCCAGTTTTCCTTTAGCCCACATGTAGCCCACAGTGATGAAAACCCCATTAAGCTGCCCCCTGACTCAGGAGCCCTGCACCACCCGCCCCACCCTACAAGCTCTGCACCTCATCCCACCTGGGAGTGAGCTCTGCATCCCGTCCCACCTGGGAGTGACCAGGCTGTGTGAGCCCATGCACCCTGGGCAGCCAGCAGCCAGCAGCTCCATGCCTGAAGGACTTCACCATCTGCCTGCTGATTCAGACACCAGTCCCTGCCCCAGGATGTTCCAAAGACTGCAGGAGGGAAGGGCTCACGACACCCTTATCTTTGGCTTTGCCCCTCCCTTTTTTCCTATTTTTATTAGCTGGGAGACAGCCCATCCTTTTTATAGCTCTGAATTCAAGGGTGATTAGATGAAAGTGGAGAGGGGCTCCTGCATGGGTAGATGAGAAGCCATAAGGTCAAGGCACCTGAAGGAGAAGTTTCCAGCTTTCACAACCCTAAAGATTGTCCCATAAAATTACTCATAAAATTAAAGTGGGGTTTGGGTTTCAAAGTCCTAAGAAACTGGAAATAGTCATCAGTCAGTTCTGGTATATGGGAAGGCTCAAACCCCTGGTTATTGAAGCAGAGGTTAATGCTGAGCTGTAACGCCTGCTGGGGACACGATGGACACGGCAGTGCCCAGCCCAGCTCAGGGGTTATGGCTTAGGCAGTGGGTGATAAGTTGTTCTCACTATCACACTATGGATCTGAATTTCTCCACTCAAATTTTTCCAAATAAAATATAGAGCCACTTTCTGAGAGGCTTCCACAGGATTTACGAGGACTGGGTCCTCTCCAGTTTTCTTTCTGTATCAAAGTGATGATTTAATTAATTGATGATCTAATTTCAGTCTGGAAGCTAACCTGCCGATTTGTGAATTCGACCTTGGTACAGATTAACCATGGTGGCAGTTACTGTTAGTTTAACAGTGTCCAGAACAGCTTTGCTGTGGTGATGCCTTCCCTGGACTTTGCTTTCTAAAAATCTTCCCACAGCAGGGTAAAAGCTGAGCGTGAGGGGAAAGGGATTCAGGTGGCTCCAGGCATCTCGGAGAGGGGGAAGCCCCTGGCTGTAGATGTCACTGTCACACCTAGGGCAGCAAACACCAGCTTTGAAGCAGGCAGGGGAGCTGATATCACTGAAAAACAGCCCAGGCAAAACTCAGTGGCAGCGACAAGGTCACACAGCCGTGTGGGTCAGCACAGGGTGAGGGAGAGGCTGCGTGGGGGGAGCCCCCGGGCGGCAGAGCCAGAGCTGTCCTGTGCTGTCACTGCCAGGAAAGAGGAAGCAGCTCCAGGGACGTGACCTCCTGTGCCTCATGCGTGTCCCTGGTGCCAGCAAGTCCATGGAGCAGGGGTTGGACCTGCTGTCTGTCTGCATGTGGTACGAGCCTGAGCACACACAGACCCCACACGTAACCTGTCACAGCTGCCTGCAGCCTGCACAGGTCTGTGCTCTGTCCCTGCCACAGGCACAGTCACTGTCACACAGCCTGTGAACACAAACACACACACACACACATATCCTGTCACACCTGCCTGCAGCCTGCACAGGTCTGTGCACTGTCCCTGCCACAGGCACAGTCACTGTCACACAGCCTGTGAACACACACACACACACACAAATATACTGTCACACCTGCCTGCAGCCTGCACAGGTCTGTGCACTGTCCCTGCCACAGGCAGTCACTGTCACAGCCTGTGAACACACACACATATTCTGTCACACCTGCCTGCAGCCTGCACAGATCTGTGCACTGTCCCTGCCACAGGCACAGTCACTGTCACACAGCCTGTGAACACACATACACACACACACAGAGTGTGTATTCCAGGGTAAAACATACCTGCACACAGCTTACACATGCACACGTATCCAGTGCACCTCTGTACATGTGAACACACACATGCATGCATTCACCAGGCACATGGGCTGCCCACCCTGTGCTCCCCACACACCCCCCACTCTTCTCACCATCACCCCAGGCCACGGCTGGTACTGCCCCAGGACTTGAGGCAGTCACCGGGCTGCTCCTGTCTGAATGCAGACCCACACCAGGGATCTCCCTGAGCTTCACACGAAGGACATGACCCCACCAACCCCCTCATGTCAGCCCCCACTGCACTAGGCACCTTCTGCCCCTGCCCAGCAGCTCTCTCCATCTCAGGGTGGCAATATTTGGGACATTCCTGGCTGCCAGAAAACAAGAGGCGTTAGGCAGTGCAGCAGGACCTGTATGAGCTGGGGTTTCAGGGTCCTGCCAGGTGGTGGGATGGAGGGCAGAGCTGGCATGGGTCTGTGTGCACACCCACTGCCAGCAGGCCCAGCATCCCCACACACCCCTTCTTACCAAGACTCACCCCATGTGTGTGCCACTCCCTGTCAAACAGAACCACACTCTTGGCTCCCAGCACTGCCACGGCTCCTTGTGCAGCCTGGGCACTACCTGAGCCCTCCCAGCACCTCTTTTCCTGGTGGGTGGCACACACCAGACCGGCTCTCGTGGCCTGAGGAGGTGAACCAAGCTTTGGGATGGGGAGCTGAAGCTACTCTCGGCAGGCAGCCCTGTGCGGGCTGGCTGTGGCTCAGGGTGCTGCAGAAGAAGCCCGTGCAGCAGGAGTTGGTGTACACAGCCGGGAGGGAGGACAGCACAGCCTCATTTTGCATAAGGCAAAGTGCAAATCCCCAGTGGCTGCCGCCGGAGTTCGGTCCCGGGGGCCGGGGAGCTGCCCGCGGGCTCGGGGTGAGCATCCTCCCCGGGGCTCCGTGCCGAGAAGGTGAAACCAGCTCGAGCTGCAGATCGCCGCTGGGGCGGGGGGATGGCTGCAGGCTAATAATATTCCGTGTCTCATTATGCCGCGTATTAAGCTGAAATTTGCAGATGCTCTAATCACCGCGAGGCATTCTGCGCACACAGCCTCCCTCCAGCCCGGCAGCGCTGTGCAAACACCGGAGGAGAAGCCCTGCTAACCATCCTGCCACATGGTGTCCTGGAATCTTTACAGACCATTTCACCTTCACAAATAGCCTTGGAATGTCTGTGCATCGACAGCCCCTGCGGTAGCCAGATAGGCTCAGCCGCGTCCTCTGCAGCTCCCCGGGCCCCTCTTAAGCTTTTCCCCATCACGCCATGCAGATGCGAGGCTCCGGAATTTACACCAGGGCTGGGTAAAGCACCTCACTTCGAATGTGATCTGCGCCCCAGGCTCGCAGGAAACGTGAACTGTATTTTATAGAGGTTGAGGAAAGCTCCTGCCTGAATTGCTTTATTTTTTTTTTCCTCTCTCTGTCTTCTTTCTCCCTTTTTTTTTTCTTCTTTTTTTTTTTTTAATGATTTTCTTTTCTCTTCCCAGATCTGTGCCCTTTGCCCTCCCGCGATCAAAGGGGGCACGCATTCAAGTGCCGTGGGAATAGTCACTCCTTGCATATTCTGGGCAATCTCACGAGAAAAGCTGCTTTTCCCCCAGAGGTAGGGAAATTCAGACTGGATGGGGTGTGGGAAGAAGGGGTGTGAAGCCTGAGGGTTCCCTGTGCGTGGGAAGGCAGGACAGAGGAGCAGCACTGGAAGGGTTAACCGGAGACTGTCCTTGCTGTTTTTTCCAGGCCTGGCTGCACCAGATTCTTCCATTTCTCTTGGCAGGGATTGAAACCGTGGGGCTGAGCTAAACACATGAGCCTGGAGAGTCCCTGTGCTCCGACGGTGAGCAGGACCCTGAGCGAGATGCTGCAGCTCATTAGCAAGGCAGCAGCTCGTCCAGGGCACGCAGGTGTCAGGCAGGCAGCAACAACAGCAAAGCAGAGACAAGGAGGCAGAGGTGCAGTGAGATGGGGAGAGTTTGCTGCTCAGGGCAGGCACACGCACACCTACATGCACAGGCACACCCATGGTTACTACAAGTAGTAGTGCAGAGGGAAACCCGGCCTGCTCTCTGGAGAGAGGGTTTGGTAACTGGGCTCATCCCCCGTGCCTGGTGCTGGTTTAGGCCGCCACCTTGACTCTCAGCTCATATGGCACTTGGCAGCTTTTCCTTGCTGGGGGCTGTGGTCTCCCTCACCCACCATCCCGCCCTGAGGGATGATTTGGAACACTCAGGGAACCCCAAGCAAGGCTAAGCGCTGCCCACCTCTGGACTGGCCAAATGGGGTGACCCAGGGAGCCCCGTGACCCGGGAAAAGGGCTGGGAATCGCTCCCTGAAGGAGCACAATGGCTCCTGTGCTGATGGCTCGCCGCTCGCAGTTGCCCAGGCGACTGCTCCTGGAAATCGCGCATGGCCGGAAAGGCTCCGGCTGCTGGTCCCGGCGGGGCCCGGAGGGGCTGGCACTGCCCGGCAGAAAACCCTCTGCTCACACCCCCTAAGAGTGACCCCAGTGCCTGCCACTGCTGACCCTGCCCCAGGTCTTGTCCTGTGCAGGTACCCAGAAGCAGACCCAAATTTGCCACTCCAAAAAAAAAAAAAAAAAAAAAAAAAAAAAAAAAAGGAAAACCCGACCCCCCTTCCCTGNAAAAAAAATCAGGGACAATCCTGACCCCCTTTCCATGGATTGATCTGGGTCAGTGTGTGCTGCTGCCTCCATGGCCACTGCTGTGGGTCTGTGCCAGGCACTCTATGATGCTGCCCAGAGCAGCCAGGAACTCCTTATTGCTTTGGTGTTGGTCTGTCCTTCACCCAGGACATGTTTTTCCAGGTGGACCCCGAGCTGGATGGTCTGTGATTTTCAGCTGCTTGGGTTCCTGTAGCAATGACAGGGAAGCAGGAAAACTGGGCAGAGACCCTGGAGGAGCAGCAGAAGGATTCAGGGCCCTATGAAAATCCAAGCAGGCATCCTCCAAAGAGATGTCCCAGGTGCTGACTCTCCCAACATCCCAGCCTGGTCTGTCACAGGTCTCCTGGCTGTGCTCAGACACAGGGCAGCACCAGGCAGCTGAGCAGCCCCAAAGAACAGCTGGGTCATGTCTGCCCAGAGAAACCACCTTGTGTCCTGTTGGCAGGACTGACGGAAGGGAGCACCTCTGGGGTGGGGACTCCAGCACCACTGAAACACATCATACACCCAACACAACCCAGTCCTGGAGGATCTGGCCAAACACACCCTGCAACCTCCACGTGCCGAGGCAAGGCTGCTCTGGGCTGTCCCATGGCTGGTGCTGACATTCCAAAGTGAGAAAGGCCAGGAAACAACCCTGAGCTCTTGGTCTGGGTCCCAGGTGATGCTTCTGTGACCACAGAACGGGATCACTGCTTTTTGCACAGCGAGCTCAGGATCCTTCAGGCAGGGTCTGGAGTGCCTTTGCAGGTGGGCACAGCCACTGGGGTGCACCTGTGCCAGGCTGAGGATGATAGCCTAGAATCATGGAAAATCCTGAGCTGGAATGAACCCACCAGGATCATCGAATCAAACTCCTGGCACAGCACAGACACCCCAGCAATCCCACCCTGTGTCTGGGAGCATTGTTCAAATGCTTCTGGAGCTCTGGCAGCCCTGAGACTGTGACCATTCCCTGGGGAGCCTGGGCAGTGCCCCCCAGCACCCTCTGGGGGAAGAATCTTTTCCCGAGATTGAGACTAAATCCCCGTGGCACAGCTCCAGCCATTCCCTGGGTCCTGTCCCTGGTCCCAGTGAGCAGAGATTGGAGCTGCCCCTCAGGAGGAGCTGCAGCCCCTGGGGAGGTCTGACCTCAGCCTCCTTTCTCTAGGCTTCTGTAGCTTCACCTGCCCTGTCTGTGCCAGACACCTTGGCCCTCAATGGCATCTCTCTGGGCACATCCCTGCTCCCCAGCCATGTCCTCTCCAGCCAGTGCATCCCCAGATTTCTCCATGGCAGGGCACAGCCAGGGCAGTGCCACAGCAGCAGCCCCAGCATCCATGCAGATTGTGATTTGGGAGCAGATCCAGAGACCAATGTGTTCCAGCTTGGACACCCTTGATCCAACATCCACTCTGCAAAAATGCATCCCGCAGGAGGAGGAAAACAAAAGCAGGGATGATTTAAAGGGAGGATAAACTCCCTCCTTCTGTGGGATTTTGTCCTTGGCCAGAGGAGGAATCACCTACTGCAGGAGTTTGATTGGGGTAAGTAATAGACCCCCTTAAGCTGAGATGACACCTCCTGTGAATGCTGCATTCAGCGGGGGACAGGCCATATGCAGAAATAAACAGGGACCCAGGACACACTGGCAGCTCTTTAAAAGGTTGTTAATAATGTGCTGTTCACGTTCCTGGGAGACTGCTGCCATGATCTGCCAGCAACAGACGCTGGCAGTCCTGATGGGAGAAACTCCTGCCGGGACAGAGCCCTCGCCTGCCACCAGGCACCAGCCCAACACGCCCTTCCCCTGGCCATGACCAGCAGCACTGGGAAGGGGAACACGGTCCTGTAGCAGGGACCTCGCTGATCCAGGTGACACAGGGCAGGGGACAACCTCAGGCTGTGCACTCAAGCCCTGGTGGACTGAGGGAGCCTCTGTGCAGGGCTGGGGGTTCCCAGCATGGACCCGGGCTTCAAAAACAGGAGGGATTTTGTGAGGGTGAGGAGATGCTGCTCCACATCTGGCAGGGGAGGGGAGATAAGAGTGGACCTGCAGCTCATGGGGCCAAGAGGACAGTCCCTGGAGAGCAGGACAGCCGTGGGACAGTGGGGTGGACACACATCCATCACTGCAGACATTTCTCACACTGCAGCTCCCCAGCCAGAGTCTCCGTACTTGTCCTGGAGCCTGAGCAAACAAGGACCAGGTCAGAGTGATACAAGGGAGAGGGAAATGGAAAATCATTCAAACTGCCACGTTTCTGTGCAATCCACATCCAAGCTGGCCTCAGCCTCGGCCCGTCAGCTCCCAGCACTGGACACAGGGAAAGAGCACGGAGCTTTCCCCCTTTCCTGCAGGCAGGGATCAAAATGTGTCAGGCTGGAATTCTCCCAAGAGCAGCTCCCTCCTGGGCTTCGCTGCTGCTTCCTGTTCTCGGGGGCAGGAAATACCAAGCAAACAGCTCCGTGAATGACTTCAAAACTTCCACTTCCAGCGCCGGCTGCAAGATGAGGATGGAGGAGCCTGGATGATGGGAGCAGCCTGCCCCGAGGCTTTGCTCCCATGGACCATCCCCCCTCCATCTCTCCTCTGCCCCTTGGGAAAACAGGTCCCAGGAACAGCTTCTCCCAGCCCTTAATGCCAGCCTCAGGACCTGCACTGAGCTCCTGGGCCGTCAGTCCTGCTGGATTTCATTTGCTTTTGCTCTCCGCCTCCACTCAGAGCGAGGCAAACAGAGGAATTAATAACTGCACAGAAAATGAGACTGCACTGTGCAGTGTGAGGCCGCTGTGCTGATCTCTCATGGGCAAGGCTGGCCAGCACAGCACAAGAGCCTCTGCAGTTCCCTTATTGCTGCCATCAAGAAAAAAACACCCCATGGGCTGCTCCCCTTCTGCAGCAGAGAACAGCCTGGAGGGGGGAGCGGCATTTTCTTGTCTCCATTCTGATTTTTGAGGGTTGGTTCAGCCTGTCCTGCTGTGCCAGGAGCTGCACAACAGCACAGTGACTGTCAGCGGATGAAAAAGGGCTGTTTCCCCCACTTGGCTGGATAGAAATAACAAGGTGGTGCCTGGCCAGGCTCTAACAGAGTTTCCAACCAGTCTGAGGATTGCCCAGCAGATCATTAGCCCAGGCAGCAAGGAGCAAAACTGGGCTGGGGGCTGATGGCTCAGGGCAGGGGCCACCCCGGGGTTCTTCAGCTCCAAGCCCCAGCTGCTCCAAGGCGCAGGGGAGGCCCCCTGGCAGATCCCACTGCAGCAAAGGTGTCCTGGAGGCTCCTGCCTCAGCCCTGGGCGTTGGGGCTGTCCCCAAGAGGAACCTGTCCCCTCCAGGGCACTGCTGATCCCTGCCAACACCTCTCCCTGGGTCCCCACGGGATGCAGGGGCTGGCAGCACACCCCAGGTGAGTGCAGAGCCCCGAGGAGCCCGGCACAACCCGAGGGGAGGTCACTGCCCCGCCCGCCCCCCGCGGGCTCCCCGCGCTGCTCAGCAGCTCCGCTCTTGGCCCGGCTTCGGATGGAGCCAGCTGCTCCTGGCGCCGGCGCCCGTCTCTGCCAGGCGCGGAGCCATCTGCCTGGCAGGGCCAGCCACACCTGCTGGGAAGGAGACAGAAGCTGGGCAACCTCCCCGCCTTTGCGGCTTTCCGGCTGGCGGCAGCACACGGCGGCTCCAGGAGCGCTCGTGTGTTTGCACAAAGGGACAGGAGATAAGGGGAGGCTTCTCCCCGCCGGCCCCGGAGCCGGGCCGTGCTGGGCACCTCCCCAGGAGAGCAGGCACCCGTGTGGAACCTGGGCAGTGCCCTGGACAGAGCCGTGGGGCCACTCCCGGGGCCGGGCAGGGGGTGAGGTGGGTGTCCCTGAACCCTCGGCAGGGTGTCCCAGAGCCGTCCCCATCCCCAGCACTGCTCTGGCTCTGCTGCACAGGGCTCAGCCACGAGCAGAGAGCAGCTGCTTCTTCCCCCGGGTGGGCAAAGGGCTCTTTGCTCCAGGAGGGCAGGGGGCTCAGAGGAGGCACACTCAAACATCTCACAGCAGTGAGGGTGTTTCCTCTCCCCGGTGCAGGGCTGGAAACTGGCCTGGGTGTTGTTCAGGGTCCACCACTGTGAGGCTGCTGCTAGGAGGAAGAGGAACAGAGGGGACCTAATAGCTTTGCCCTGGTGGATCCACCTCATCCCACTCCTCTGCATCAGGAACTGCAGGNCAGAGAGCAGCTGCTTCTTCCCCCGGGTGGGCAAAGGGCTCTTTGCTCCAGGAGGGCAGGGGGCTCAGAGGAGGCACACTCAAACATCTCACAACAGTGAGGGTGTTTCCTCTCCCCAGTGCCAGGGCTGGAAACTGGCCTGGGTGTTGTTCAGGGTCCACCACTGTGAGGCTGCTGCTATGAGGAAGAGGAACAGAGAGGACCTAATAGCTTTGCCCTCCCTGGTGGATCCACCTCATCCCACTCCTCTGCATCAGGAACTGCAGGGGCCAGGGATGTGCCAGCTGCTGGTGCCAAGGCAGGGCTGCTTCTCCTGGTGCACCGAGGCCAGGCAGTACCACGGCACTGAGCATGCAGGGTGCTGCCCCAGCCCTCACACCCCAGTCCCACTGCCCAGGAGCAGCATCAGTGAGATGCTGGGATAGAAAATTCCTCCCAGCCCAGAGCAGCTGGGGGTCACCTGGCCTCTGGGGTAGCAAAGCTGGGCTGCAGCACAGGCAGAAACAATGGAGAGCATTTCCAGATGCCCCACTGCTGAACATCCTGCAGGAGACTCTCCTGCCCTGTCTTGTTTCCCCTCGGTGGGATGAGGAGGCCGACAGGCATCACAGTGGTGCTTCCCCCAGCCTGGCTGGCAGCTCCCATCCCAGGGCAGGCACAGCTGCTCTGCCACTCCAGCACCTGAGTATCACAGCTGGCAGCCCCTGCTGCTGCCACTGAGCTCCAAACCAGCCTGGAGAGCTTTTTCCAGCCCCAACAGGGCCAGGTCACACCGGATCTTTGTCCACCATCCAGTCAAGGCAGGGAAGTGAGCTCTGCTTTTCAGGGGTTGGGAACACAGGAAAATCACCTTCAGGCTGTGGGAAGGTCTCCTTACCCAAACTTCCAGCCCAGCAGCAATCCTGGGTACCCACAGCTCGGAGGTGTCTGCAGGAATCATCGTGCAAAGACAAGTGTGCCAACTCCCCCATCCGCAGGCCCCTCAGCAGGACTGACCCTCTGGCTGACAGAGCAGCAAACAGAGGCAAAAGAAGCTCTGCCTGGATAGGTTGGTTTGGGTTTAGTGGATTGAGGATCTCTGGCCCTGCCAGTCTCATGCTTCACCATCCTCAGGTGCAGTAGCAGCCTGCTCATGTGGCTGCAGCTTTGCTCCGTACACAAAGGCCCAAGCTGGGCTGTGGAAAGCAGAGAGACTGATGTAAGCACTGTTAGTCCAGCAGGTGTGAGGGTCACAGAGCAGCAGCCTGCCCAGCCTGGGAGATGGGGGTCACTGCCATCCCAGCCAGTGCTGTGCCTCTGTGTGGGGCAGAGGTGCTCTCAGGACATGATGCCTCCAGCCCAGTGCTCCTGGTGACCCTGAGGAAGGTGAATTGCCTGCTGACACCCCGTGCTGGTGTCTCTGGCAGGCAGAGCAGGCAGAAGGTGGCAGTGGACATGGCTCCCACACTGTCAACACCACAAGTATGTCAGGGATGGGCAGCAGGTCCCGTGACACCCCATGTGCCCCAGGTCCCCTGGCCACAGTCCTGGCCAGCTGACACCCCACACAACTCAATGCTGGTCATGGGTCTGCTCATGCACACAGCTGCTGGCTGCAGCAGAGGGCTCAGGGGGACAGAGAGGTCAGAGCGAGGATCCAACTGCCCTGGGGAGCACCCAGCATCCCAGCTGGGCTTTGATGTGGCACAGAAAGCTGACAGGCAGCAGGGACTTAGCAGCAGACTTAGTTGCTGCTGAATGTTGCGTGAGCTCTCCAAGGGATGCTGACCCCAGCTGGGGTCCTGCTAAAACTCAACATTCTCACTGGACCCACCCAGGAGGCTGCTCCCCACCATCCCACCCAGTCCAGCAGCAGCCTCCAGCCTGCAGCAGAGGGCTCAGGCTGGGTCTTGCCCATCACCAGGACTTCCTCACTCCATGGGCGCCATACAACGATCCCTGAGAGACAGTGCCACCTCCACATCTGCTGACACCCGTCCCAGTGGGCTCCTGATGGGTCCCACTGAATTTTACAAACCTCCTCCTGCACCAGCTTAGGCAAACTTTGCTCCAAGAGCTCTGCTACAACCTTGACCTGGAGTAACTCCATGGTGGTGGCTGCAGGAGGGGACATGAGCTTAGCACCTGCCTGATAGGAAAAAAACACACACAGCAACCTCTCTCCTTCATTTCCCCTCTCTCTGCCATCCATTTGGTGGGCAATGCGGCCCCACTGCAGCTTTATCTTGGTTCTTTAAAAGGCTCCCTGGCTGACACACACACCGTATGGGAGCAGTCAGCCGAGGAGAGCTGTAAATCTCCCAAAGCCGCATCTTGCGGGGCACATTAGCTGTTTTAAACTTGTCAGCTTTCAGCGATGGAAATTGACTGTTCAAAGCCCTTCTTCCCTCCGCATCCTGCTCCATTTTACGCCGTGGAGAAGGTGCTGCATCCCCGGCGTGTTGGAGGAAGGGCATGTGCGTCCCCCCACCTCTACCCTCAGGGCCTGTGGATGCGTTAGGGATGTTTCTTGAGGCCCCACCAGGAATATGAATGCCTCCAAGCCTTCTCTTTCCTTTCTGTCTCCTGTGATCCTGCCCCCAGCTGGAAGTAAGGATGGGGCTCCACAACCTCACAGAGCGTGCCCGTCCACATGAGCTGGCTTTCCCATGTCCATCCATGCAGGACAACTCCAGATCCAGTCTGAGCCCGGGAAGGTTTATGAGAATCAACCCCAGCTTGCAGGCGTGCTGGTGAGATTCACTGCAGCACCGTGTGTGTGTGACCGTGAGCTCCAGCGCCCTGCACAGCCTCGCACGCAAAGCCCGGGGACACGCAGCTCTGTGCCCACCTGGGGACACTGCCCCCACCGCCACTGCCCTTGCGCCGGCTCTGCCGGCACCGACAGCTCCCCGGCCGTGTCGGCAGCGCAGAGCGTGGGGATTCCGAGGAGGAAAAGCTCTGCTGGAACAGCTCACCCCGAGGCAAACTCCCACACAGGGCACGGGACCCCATCCGCGCATCCAGCCTGGGCATCCCACAGATCCCCCGTGGAGCCAGCGCTGGGTGGGAGCCCACCTCGCCCATCCCAGCGAGCACGCAGCTCATCTGAGCACGGCCATCCCTCTCCATCCTGCCGGGTGCGTGCTTTATCCCAGCAGATGCTCCCCAGCCCTTGTGTGGGACACGGAGAGGAGACCCAGGAGCAGGAACAGCCCCTTCACACCCTTTCCCCTGGGACAAACCCCGTGCTGTGCCTGGCTGCTATCCCCCGAGGAGCCCCACCGGCACTGGGGTGTCTGCGGAGCAGCTTCACCCCCGGGGGACCGCGGCCACCCCGGAGCAGCCCCCGCGGCTCCCGGCGAGCGGCAGCTGCACCGTGTCTGCCGAGGGAACGTGACAGCCGCGCTCAGCCCCGAATCAGCCCCGGGTCCCTGACCCTGCGAGCGCGGGGTCAGCGCGGCCGTGACGGCGGAGGCGAGGGGGGCCTGGAGCCGCTCCTGGCGCGGGGTGATTAGCGGCGGTGCGAGCCCTGCGTCAGAGCCCCGCTTCCCCCCGCCCGCCGCTGATCCCTCTCCTTGGATACAGGAGCAGGGGGAAGCGGGCCAGGTGGGAGGGGGGCATCTGGGCCGGGGAGCGCGGGGGCCCTGGCGCGGCGCATGGCGTGATCCGTCGCAGGCGCAAAATAGTTGCCCCCGAATTAG
>VXBB01015722.1:57388-73297 GCA_013399915.1 Illadopsis cleaveri | reverse complement strand
TTTTTTTTTTTTTTTTTTTTTTTTTTTTTTTTTTTGGGTAATTCTTAGGAATTCAAAATCTTAAACAAGTTATCAGACAGATGCCTCTTTTGTTCAAAGAGGAGTTTTGGGTTGCCTGGACAGGTGGGGACAAGCAGCAAGGGTTCAGAACCTGCTGTGATGAAGCTGTGTGGTGGATCTGACTGTGCTGTCCAAGAGGACACTGTGCCACAGGCAGCAGACAGGAAAATGCTCCTGATTCATCTTCCCACCCAGCCTCAGCCCTGTGGGAATGGCCTGTCAAGTGCATGCAAAGTGCTGCCTGTAATCACCTCCTACAAGGGGACTAGAAACCTTTCTGTGATCCTGGTGTTCTCTACACTTCCTATTATCAGAAAACACCCGAGAGAAAGGTGAACTTTCCACCCTTTATCCATCCTTGCAGCGGTTCATTCTCTAAGCAACTGAAAGACAGAATCCTGCATGGTTTTCTGAGCCCTGTGAGGAAAAAGAAATTCATGGGCTGTTTGGATTTAGTGAATTATTTTAGGGAAGCTAGTCCACTGAGCACCGCATCCTTCAGGGGGCTCTTCCCTCGGCCACTATTTAAATAACCACCTCCCCAGTACTTCACCAAGACATTCTCTCCCAGCAAAGCAAAAGAGATACTTGGTGCTTTACTTGGCTGTGGCTGTTGCACACCACAGCTGAACAGGATCTTGTGCTGACAAAAACACCAGTTTCTCAGAAGAGCTGAGAAAAAGCCGAGGGTGTCAGTGAGTGAACTTCAAGGTGGCTCAGAATCAGAATTAGGAATGTACTTGAGAAAGATAATTGCAAAATACTTTCACCACTCATTTCGTAGCCATTCAGAGGTCTCTTGTAATCCATGCTTCCCTTTTCCAGAAACTCTGGTGTTTTCCACATGTGAACAAATGGGTTCCAGAATGAAGACAAGGTATTTTTTGTTCTCTTTCATGGACATGCATTCACACACATTGAAACTAAAAGTTCAGAGTTGAGACAAATAATTTCAACAGTGAGAAAATCACAGTGGAATTCTCCTTTTGCCTCAGTTAGGACATTGTTCTATAAATATTCCTTCAGGATGAGGAGTAACAGTTTTGTTCATCATTCCTGCTTACTTTTTAGATGTTGTGGATTCCTGTGGGATTACTTAAAGCTAAGCATATCTTTAATTGCTTTTGCTGGATAAGGATATTCTCAGCTCTGAAACTGTATCTGAGCTATGACATCTACACAATGGCTGTTATATTTTCCCATTAAGTTACTGCATTTATTCTTCACTCTGACAACTCATAAACCTATGATGAGTCACAAGAAGTTTCTGCCATTAAGTTCCCCACTCCTGGTACATTTCAGGGTGCAAACAGTTAGAAGTTGCATTACACATTACGTAAAGCTAATTACCAGTTGAAAATTGGTGGGAAATGAATCAAAATATTTTTATGAGTTCCTAATAAAGGACAGTACAAGTTGATACACATTTACAGCTATTTAGCATTTTTAGTAAAGATTGTACCACATCAAAGAGTGTTGAAATGAATCCTTTCTACCTTTTGGTGGTCTTTATGTGGCAGGGATTGTGAAGGGTACTGAAAGTGTACCCTTCTGCTCATTGTCTCTTCCCATGAGAACTCCACACTGCTCATAAAAAATGCTTCACCTCCTGGGCTGGCAATTTGGCACTTCTAGATAGTTATTTTCAAATGGGCTTTTTATGCAAATAGGCTGGGTTTGATTGAATTCAACTATAAAAAAAATCAGAAAAAGCTTCAAACCCTGAAATGTTCCATAAGGAGATACTGAAATGGCTTGATTTAAGGGGCATAATTTAAGAAGTCAGCCTTTCTACTCTCCCTGGTTCCTCAGTGGGAATAAAGAGCTTTATCAGAAGTGATACTCTGAGGGCCTGGTTACGGGTCCTGCTCTGAACTACCCTCCAGGAGGACTCCTTTCCTTCCTTTATCTGCAGGGATGTTGATCTCTTCACAGCAGTTACCTTTTGGCACTGTAAATCCAAGGCAGCAGGAATACCTCCCATGGGTGGTGAATAAAGTTGGGCAGATAGACCTGCTTGCATGAAAATAAAGAGAAAATGAATGTCCACATCTGCTTCTGACTTGCACCTGGGCTTAAAGGGATGCCATGGGCAAGTCATCAGTAGTGTTATATTTAGTTCATTTTGGTGGCCTTCTCTACAATCGTTTAGATTGTGAGTCACATTAAAACAAACACACGAGAAGGTTTTGTGTGAACTTTGTTCTAGATACTAAAATGAGAAAACAGAGCTGGCACATCCTGTTTTGCTCCATATGGTACATTCCATGTGACCTTTCATTTTGGACATTCACAAAAAAACCAAGAGTGGATTTGTTGGAAGTCTTTCCACCTCATGCAGCACAGGGGAATGTACAGTGTGCCCTCTCTCGAGAAGGCTGGGCTAAAGATGACCAGTCTCCAAATTCACCTTGGGCCCCCGATGCAAGCACCAGTTTGGGATCAGGCAGGGATTGTGTTTGAAGGTGGAAGAGTTTGTGTGTGAGCAAGAAACATGCACTATGTCAGGAGCACTTAAATGACTTGTGTAGAAGGTGACAGAATAAACATTGCCATATTTATCTCCTGGAATTAACATCTTTTTCCCAGCTTAATGGCTGCTACAGTTTTAATTTCCACTCAGCAGCAGACTTTTCTTGTGTCTAGAAGGAAAGGGAAGTTTGTGTCCTGCTGCAAGGAGCAGCATGGCCCTGAAGTGGTGTCATGGACAAGACAGTCCTGTGACTCTTGATGTGTAGATAGAAAATGGCTGTAATTTGGGTATATTTTATGCTGGACAGTGGTACCACTGTTCAGTAAGTGCTGAGTCAAGTGCAGCAAGTTGTCCAGCGGGTGCTGCTGGTGATTGCTGACAGGGTTTGGGAGTGCAATCCCATCACTGCTGCACTTCCAGCTCGGCACTTTCAGCCAGGTTCTCAGGGTCAGCTTTGTGACAGCCAAAGCATGCAGCCTCAGTGGCAGAAAAGCAGGTTTGACAACTTCCCCTGCTCCTGTCTCAGTAGGGGATTAGCTGGTGACCCAGTGCTCTGCTCCTGTAGCTCTGGCTTCTCAGGTGGATGAATGCTGATTCCTGGTAATCCTTGCTGAGCCTGCTGGAAGTGCAGGTTAGTCCTTTGCTCCCGAGGGGAATTTCAGATTCTCCTCAAGTACGTGGAGTTAAATCCATTGGCCATGACTGAAGCCAACTGTTTGGTATAATGCATTAAAATAAAACCAATCAGCCCCCCCTTCCCAGGGAGCTCTTGAGTTGCTGCCCATGCTAAAATAAATCTCCTATAATGGGTGTTTTTTCAGCAAAAAGGCAGAGGAAACCTTTGGCTAGCTGCTGTACGAAACTAAGGGGCAGATAAGGCGCTTTCTTGCAGAGCAGCTATGAAGGATCTCTGTATTGTAAATTACGACTTAACGTTTTGGTAAAAAAAATAAACATTTATTGCTTTTTCATTTGTGAGCCTTGCAGATTCAGCCCAGCTGTGGATGAGTGAGCTGGAGTCTGCTTGCAGGTGGCTCCCAGGGTCCTTAACTAGTTGTGCTCCTCATTGAATCATTAACTATTTCCTTGTCTTTACTGTTACTGAGACTTCATGTACTCGGAGTCTCAGAAAATTCGAAGAGTTTTCAGGGCTGGCAATTAGGAAAAACATCTTTTCTTTACTTCTAAATTGAGCAAGGTTGGTTTGGAAGGCAGAGAAAGCAAACACATCCCTGTTTTTTCACAAGGTCACCCTAGAGAGTCTAATCATGTTTTAATTTGGAGCAGAGCCTTTGGAGGGTGGCAGGCAGCACTTTATGGTATGGTAAAGGGCAAACCCCTGTCATCAATGGCTTTGACTTGAAAAAAAAATCAATGAATGAATGCTTTAGTGGAGTCAAGAAATGAAAAAAAAGTAAAGAGTAAAAGTTCTCCATACCATAGCAGTAATCTGTATTCCTTTCCCTTTCAGGGTAAGGAAGAACACCTGTAGAAGTAGCATTTGCTCTCACTCACAGGTGCTGTGCTGCTGAATGGAATGACAGTAGCTTTCAGAAAGTCTGTGTTTTGTTTCAGAGTGCTAAACTGTTTGGCAAAGGGTAAATCAATGACAGGTTCTCCTATACAACTTGCATAAATGTATCTGCACTTAAGCAGTTTATCTGTAATTCTAAGGGATTGCATTACTGGTGAATTAAAGCTTGGCCTCTGCCAAGATTTCAGTGGTGACTTTGGCTCTCTGAGTCCCAAGGAGACCAGTGGAAGCAGGAAATCAAATTCAGATGTAGCCTGTTACTGAAAACACTGCAGAGCAGAAGAGGAACAAGGAGCAGATGCACGCTAGTATTCCTATTATAAAAGGTATATTCCAGAGATCTCCTGCTAGTCAGACATATCAGCATATTGATAAGTCTCATGAAATGTCATGTCTCCTTTGGATAAAGCTGGGGATTAGCAGCTAACTTTTAAAATCTTAAAATGCTGAAGAGGAGTTGTAAGGAAGAAAAGAGAGACCTGCAGACAGTGTGGTATTTTAATTTTTTGGGGGGGTAAAGCATAGCAGATTTTGTCTTCAGACCTGTGTAATAATTTGGATTTCCTCTAGCTCAGAATGCCAGTTTTGAGTGCTCTGATGGAGCCTGTCCTCAAAGCATTCTAAACATGATTCCCTGTTAAAGCATACACCTTTCCAGCTTGATTATTTCTGCTAATAAGGAAAATAAGCTCTGTCCTCATTCCCAAGTTCTCAGCAGATCCGTGAGCCAGGCAGTGATTTGGTGTCATCTCTTTGCCTACAGTGGGAAACCACTTTCATTAAGCTTTCTCCAAGTCTTTGTCCAAGAGAAACAGCAGAATTGCTCCTGTTCTTTTTGATAATAGGAGATGTTTTACCTGGGATAGTTGCTCAGATGATCTCCAGGTGCAGTTGGCCACCTGATGGGCTCATCTTAATGAGTCTGAACCATCCATCAAAACAAGCAACTCCACTCTGGGCCAGTGATGCTGTTTTACACCACAATGACACAAACTCTGAGATTCAGAAGGCTGAAAATGACTCCTTTATTTTTGAGATGTGTCTCTCTTTTATACTATTTTACACAGACCAATTTGATTGGTGAAACAAAGGCAAACCTCTTCAATCACATTGGTCAGACCAGAGGGACATCAAGAAGAAGTCTCTCCTAGGAAAAGGTATGAATAACATAGGCGCAGTTACAAAAACATTTCTCCTGTTTACAGAAAATTCCCTGGGAAAAGCATTTCAGAAAACCAAACATCTCAGGCATGAAACCAGGGCTACAGGCCAGCACTGGCTGGTGGAGCAGGGAAGGCTCTTCTCAGTTACCAAGTGTGTGCACACACTGGAGCACTCAGTGCTCAGCTGCCCAGCAATAACCTGTGAGTTGCCATTAATAAAATCCCTGCTGGGTTGCTGTCACACATGGACATGACTCTCAAACAAGGCTTTTTTCATTCTCTGTGTTGCCAGCCTCATGCTCTCATCAGTCAGTCTCTTCTCAGAGTGAAAAGATTTCAAAAGAGTTTTCATCTCCAACATCTCTCAGAGTAGAGAGAGAACTGTATGTATGAAAATCCATATGAACAACCAGGGCCACTGGAGGAAACTTATATTTATGAAATTAGGAGTCTTTGAGAAAGAGAACAATTGGCTTACAGCATATTACTGCAAAGAAATGTGTTTTTCAATAAATATAAGGACTTCTATTATGTTGCAGAGCATTTCTGTCTGTCCTGAATGATGTCAGTGGTGTTCTGTTCCCCTGCGCTTGTCATTTGAACACAGTTCTGAACCCATTCTGATTATTTTGCTGATTATCAGGGTGTGCTTAGAGTTTTGTTTCAAAAGTGGATGGGAGATGCAGGTCTTTACAGCAAAGCATTTTGACTAGAGGAAGTAATGCCTCTCTAGAGAGAGAGATTTAAGACTTCCTTTTTTAATTCCAGTGATTTTCATGGCATTTGTCCCAATTTTATTACCCCACACCTTTGATTTGGTAATAGAGACAATTAGAAAATAGCATTAAAAACTGTTAAAACCTTAATGTGTTTGCCTTCTTTGCTGAGTTTGGTTCTCAGTCAAACAGAAGGGTCATCTGTGTAAAGGAAAGAAATGGCTAGGGTTAAACCTGAGGATCAGAATTTTGGACAAGTTTTGACTGATTTTCAAAGTCAATTAAGCCCTTTTATGTCTTTGCAGGCATTTTTTGTGGTGAACATCTTCATTGAGTGTATTCTTTTTGAAGTTATTGAGCATTCCAATTGTCAGATGTCTCTCCTGAAATGCCTAGTAAGTATTTCTGCAGATCTGTGGGTTTTCTAACAGTGTCCTAGACCTTGGATGCCTTTCCTTATGTAAAGTAACCTGAAGCACTCATCCTGAAGGAACAATCTATATAGATTAATGGATTTCCTGAGTACCTACACGGTGTTCAATTATAGATTAGCATTAGCTGATGGACACATTGAAGTGTTATGTTGTGATTTGGGCAGTTCTGTGTGGTTCTTTATTTTTCCCTGTCATTAGAAATGCCAATAACAGTAATTTAAAAAGAAGAAAGTGATTTTTTTTTCTAGAGAGCACATAAACATTTCTGTAGGTAATGAGTTCTCCCAACATAAAAATAAATATTAAATTAGCACCCTGTCACTTATATGAGTTCAGACTTTGATGTCATAATTTATTCATTTCTTGGCTCACAGTTCACGTCACTTAAAGTATCATTGATGGACTTTCTGCTAGAGCCTCTGCCTTTTGCCCTTCCTCCTGTTTGCTCTGAGCTCCTGTCTGGGATGATACCAGCAGAGATCTTCCCTGGGCACAGGTGCAAAGGTTTTTCAAGAATGCTCTTGATTGCCAAGTTTGTATCTTGCTCCTTTACTGCAGTATCTTTATTTTCACTTTGGGATGACAGTTCAGGCTGCCCAGCCCACTGGCAGGTGCAGCTGGGGCAGTGTGATGCTTTCTCTGCCCACATTCAGAACAGGGCCTGTGAAATTACAGTGTTCAGGTCCCTCAGACACACTGGAACATCCCAGCGATGTGAAAGCACTTTTCCTCTGATCTCTGTTTGGAGTAATATCTGGAAGTCTTTGAATTTCCTTTGATTGATCTTCTCATTAGCCTTAATTTTCTTTCTGTTACATCGGTCAAGAGGATTGACCTTCATTCAAGAAATGTCTCTGTGATATTGTTCCTCTGCAGGAACGTGCATCAGTGCATGTTCATTGAGGGCTATACAATTTCTGCCTTCTATATATGGGTTATAAATAATTGTTCTATTGTTCTGTGAACTCACAGAGGTTTAAATGGGTGCTATTATGGGCTGCATATTTTAAAAATTTATACATAAAAAGACTTAATGGAGGAAACTTGGATGTGTAGCTGTATGAAAATCTACCTTTTGCCCATAATTTGTGGAAAGACAGTAGTGATCATATTATAATGCACATATAACACCCAATGACTTTGTCTGGAGCTCAGCACTTTGCAGTAATCAGCCCCATGTTTCATGATGATTATGGCCTTGCAGCTTTCTCATCTCAATTTTTTCTGTAACTAATATAATCCAAGCTATATTATCCTACTAGGAGGCTTATTTCTTTCCTCCAACAAGCAGCATGCACCTGTCTGCTTACCACGAGGGGAGCAGTGGAAGTGTTTTCCCTCTATTGTTTCAGTGTTAAAGGAGATAATTCAAGCTGTAAACAGGCAAGATTGAGCTTGTTGAGTTAAAATGAGCACATTAATTCTTGAACAGAAGCCCTGCTTTATGTTTTCCCCTTCATTACTCATTTTACATATCTTGGCTATGTCTGTAGTGAATGGGGAGGGAGGCAGCCTCAGAGTGTGATTTGGTGCATGTCTCTGAGGCCCCTGTTTGGACTAAACAGGCTGTTCCTGTGCACCAGCTGGGGAACACAGCCCCAGAGCTCAGTGGTGGCATCTCCAGTTGGGCACAGCAGCTCCCTGCTGTGCTCAGGGAGGGGAGAGAGAGAACAGCAAAGAGGAGCTGCTATGATTTATAAAGTGCTCCTACATTACAGTAAGTAATGAATTGCCAGTCAGATATCATGCCAGGTTTGAGCTGATGGGAACTCTCATCACAAGTAGATATAAATGCAGCTGTGTTGTCAAAACTTGGAGGTGTCACACAGCCTTTTGAACAAGGAGTGCTGTGCTACAACAAAGCAGTTCTTTTTCTCTCCTTTCTCACCTCCAAGATTACATCTTTTCTGTTCCTTCAGAGCCAAGTAGCTGGAAATATTCTGCACTATTTCCATCTACATGATACCAAGTTAAACTTGCAAAGAGAAACAATGCTTGAGAGGTCAGAATTTAGACAGTTGAAAGACAAAAATGTTAATTTTAGCTAACATGATGTGCATCCCAGAGCAAGTGTTGTTCAGGTTTTCACAGAAGGACTGAGAACAGGTCTTTTTCAGGTGTCTGGACAGCCAGAGAAGCCACTAGAAGCCCGGTATCAGGTTGACAGATGAGTTGCCAATTAACAGCATCATTTAATGAACACCTGTAGTGTCTGCATTTCTTCTTCATATTTTCATATGAATGGTTAAGCAATCCTGATCTTTGGGCTTCAAGTTGTTTCTGTTGACAGGGCACAGGCTGCTGAGATAAACCTATGACTGAGAGACTGAAATACCCCTGTTGAAAACTGCCTGCTTGCAGTGGCCATCTGCTCTCTAGCTCTGTGTATGAAAACTTAATGTGGAGATAGAACTGGTGCCTGAGGCAAAGAACTTTTGAAACAGGTTTGGATGTTTTCACTTCGCAAATTGCTCACAGGAATCGTTAAATACCTTCTCAAACACCCTTCAGAGCATGGATGGTGTTTGAATTTGTGCTGTGTGTAATTTAAACACACATTTCAGCTGCAGCTTATAGCCAGCATTACATGGTGCATTTGTTTGGTCAACAGGTTTTTTAAAGATTTCATCTTTCACAAGCAGGACTAAGACTTAAAAGGACTGATACTGTTTTCCCTGGTTGATGAGGTGGGAAAGTTACAACCAGGCTGTTACCTTGTGAATTGGGCACCTGCTGTTGAGGATTAACACCTGAGAATCTGTTTCTGCACAATCTTAAGAAGGGGTCATGAATTTTTTTCTCCTCTCTCCTTTCCCACAGGTCAGTGTCCCAGTGCTGTTGAGAAAGCTACCCTGGATTTTGCCTGTTGACCAAATCTATTGCTGTGGCTTGATTTTACAAACCAGAGTTGTATGTCTGCAGCATCCTTGACACGACATTCCAAGTGAGTGTTCCTTGGGAATAATTGTGAGTCATCTAAAGAGAGTTCAGATAAAAAAACTCCTGAGTGAAATTGTTGGTTTCAAAGTTTATTGTTTTCCAATAGACTTCATGTTCCTCAAATTTACCTCTACACAGTGTCTAGCAAAAGTGTGTATGCCACTGAAGTTTCAAGCTAAAGTTAATGAGAGCCTCATAAAAACTTATGCATCAGCTCCTGAACAGAAAATTTCACCTTCAGAATCGAGGATCAAAAGCACCACAGAATCACTGCTCTGATGTCTCTATTGAAAAGACAGTATCATTAGTGCATTTTTCTAAGTGCTAGTTCTCTCTAGTGTGCATTACCATTAAAACTTCCAGTAGTAAAATCTATATTACTTTCCTTTTGAAATGAGGTTTCCCTCAGCGCCATCCCTGGGTGCTTGAACTGTGAATGACTGGCTCTGCATGGAGCATTTTGTAACCCTCCTCACGGAGGGAGCCACATTAAAATAAACATTACCATCCAGTCTGTTTTGCATACTGTAGCTGTGTGTAATTCCTGAGCCTGGGATTCACCATTCTGCTGACCCTGACTGCCCCAGTGTGCTCTGGGCAGGTTTTGTGACAGCTTAAACAAATGCAGTGTCAAAGGATTGCAAAGGTTGCAGTTGTTATTTCTGTTATGCAAAGATAGAAGAACAGGAAATTTCTATATAATACATATGCTGTTATTAAAGTGCGTCCTTCTTTGAAGGACAATCACTTAGGGGCCTGTCCTTATGAAGTTATTAACTCATCATTTTCAGATTATTCTCTATGGATCCCTGTTGGTCTATTAGCTGGTGCTTAGAGAGCTGAGAAAGGTAATTAAGAAAGGCAAGAATATTATTATTATTATTATTATGCTGACATTGGGGGATCCAAAGGGAAATGCTTAAGGGTCTGCAAATCAGCAGAGCAGGAAAAAAACACTGAAACCCACTGAATGAGAATTTTGCGGGAATACATGGGCACACCCTGTGTTTTTCAGGTCATTCTAATAGGAAATGTTTCATCTGCCTCAGCAGATTTCAAATTTTGTAATCCCGTCATAGCTTGGAGGCATCTTAAGGGTAGACGTTGTAAAAGGTCACATTAACTTGTATATTCCTGGCAGAAAATAACACTGAATGACTGAAATACTGGCCTGGTAACTTATACAGGCTTTTGTGAATAATGGAAACTGCTTTTTTTAGTAATGCTCTTTGTTCTGCAAAGCACCGACTTCTCGAACAGGTGCTTGGTATGTCTGTGGTAAGGGGGCATAAAGACAAGAAAGAAACAGTGTCATATGCTCATTTGACATAAATCTACTCTGCTTTAGTGGGACTTTTTAATGAAAGGTACAAGGATTTAACCAGGAGGACTTGAACAGCAATGGGACACTTTTGATTTCAGTTTGTGTCTTGAGAATGTCTGGACAGAGCAGGTCTGACAGAAACTGTTTGCTTGGTGTACTGAAGTAGGAAACAGAAAAGTATCAAAGCATTGATCATACTGACCTTGGTTGTGATCTGTGGTGATGTCTGGTCCCAAAGCAGGTTGGGTGTGAAGGTGTGTAGTTCTGGCAGTGATTCCTGAGAGCAGCCTGGTTATTTCTGCAGACAATCCATCAGGATCTGCAGCTGGTGCATCCCATGGGCATTCCTGTGTGCAGGTGGATACAGCACAGCTGTAGCTGCTCCCTGTTCAGCCCTGCTCCTGTCAGCAAGTGGCAGAAATGGTCTGGTCTTCTCCAAACCAGCATCAGTCTCAGCTCCTCTGTGGCCTTGGGAAAAATGCAGATGGAAGTACAGTACACACAGGAACCTGCAGTTTCCAGATTTATAAAAGGCTCTCTCCCCCCGAATTTACACTCCTTTTGTTCTAGGGAGGTTGTGGAGTTTGTGTGGCCCCAGAGTGTGCTTTACTGGTGCAGCTGAACCTTCCTCTGCCTTGTCCTCTCTGTGTTTGCTGTTCTGCACAGGGCAAATTTACCAAGAGGTTCAGCTGGGGCTGGCAGTAGCTCCTCTGACTTGGAAAATGCCTCTGAATAAATTACCTACTGTGAGAGAACAATACATATTCTGCCCAAGAGCCAGAAAAATGAAACAATAACGGGTGTTCTTAGAATAGTTCTTAAGAACCTGGGTGCCCTGAAGGAAAATGAGACTTCTGGAGGGTGATGCAGAGAATCCATTTTAGGAACCTGCCTGTCTTTTCAGTAGCTGTACATGGAGGTATCAAACTGAGGATGTCCAAGGTTAAATGGTGTGAACACCTATCAGTGAGCAGCTCTCAGGGTGTTGAGCAGTACAGGGACAATTTTTTGGATAATTTTTTGGATTATTATCAACTCTTCTTGTTCTCTTCTGAGAGCAAGAGCATTCCCATGAGCTCAACACCTCTTCCACTGCATGGGCAATGTGAAAGGGTTGTAACATTTCATTTGTTTCCCTCTGTTGTTCTTACAACGTTTGTGTAGCTGGATTCAAACTTGTTTCTGTGCTGAACGTGTATGTGTGCTTCTATTCAAAAAAACCAGAAATGTTCTGAGGAGTGCAAGGGCTTGTGGTGAAATTCATATCATTTTTATACAGCAAACAAGATTAGATGTTCAATAGGAGCATCTTTAGGCCCTGCAGCCAACAGATACATAGGATTATCAACATGTCCCTGCAAATAAATAGATTTATTTTTTGAGACAAAGCAATACTCACTGATACTGAAAACTCTAAATTAAGATGCTGAAAACAAGATCTTTATTTTCGGCTGTTCAGAAGCCTGCCTTATAGAAAGCTGACTATTGCCAAATGTCATGGGAATGAGGGACTTAAACATGTCACTGAAGTGTGTACTGCAAGTTCCTTCATGATGAAGTCTCAGATAAATTGGAAACATCTCAAACTTACATCTTGGGAAAGCCAAACGAATTTCAGATGGAAATGAATGGAAATTAATTCAGGGTGTAGACTTAAACCCAGCCTCTAGGGGCACAGTAATTGTGCCTTTTAGGAAATGTCCTCCTGCTCTTTGCATTTTAACTGTCTGTAATTACTTTTGTGGTTTGTTGGTTGTGGAGGAGCTAGGCAAGCTGGGAATTGGCAGATTCAGTGTTGCCTTTATTCACGGTGCTTTTGCCAAGTTATTAAGTTAGCTACAGGAGGTTTTGTCCTGACAAAACTGATCCCTTGGTATGGCCAGACACTGCATTTTCCTTTTAACTTTGTGCTCCTATTTAAAACTGTTTTGTCTAAGATTTGGATCGGCATGAATTGTCAGAAAACCACCAAAATCAGCATGGATCAGCCAGGCTTTCTCTCCTCCATCTGTGTCATAGTTTGTCTTCTCTCACAATGAGCTGTGCAAAGCTGATTATGTCTAGGGCGTTCTGCAGCCCTGGCTGACTGGAGTTGCTCCAGTGGGGGAATTTGGGAATTTTGGGTGCCAAAGGGGCAGAGGGCAGGAAGTCAATCCTACAGGAGGCTTGGAGAAAGGCAGGTAGCCCCAGGAGCTTTCAGAGCCTGCTGGGTTTGCTTGCCCCATGACTGTGCAATATTGCACCCTGAGCACTGTGTGTGACTGTGCTGCCTGTGCAGGAGGAGGAAGGTGCAGCATGCAGTGGTGCTGCTGACCTCCAGGAGTTCTGAGTAACCACCAGGGCAGAGATGTGCTTTGGGAAGTGCCCAGGGGTGCTTTGGCACTAAGTGTGGTGCAAATGCTAATCGCTGCTATCATTCTTTCTTAAGAAATGAGGGCATGTTTTTATCATTATTCCTTGTGTCCTTGTACAATTAGGCCCTGACCTCATCAGAATAACATTTGAATTGGAAACGAGCAAATATCTAATCTCCTTACAGTGGAATTTCCTCAATTCTATTAACCCTGGGTACATTAAAAACTGGCATTAATGGTGATTCTCTGGCACCAGCAGAATCTAAAAGTGCTTTACACTTTCTGCAAAGTGACTTAAAAACTCCAGGATAAAATCTGTACTAGCTGCTGCAATCGGGCCTCTTGTCCTTTCTGCCATAGTTCATAGAATCAGTTAAGCTTCAGGTTGAGTCCAATCTGAGTTAGGGAGAAGAGGAACTTGCTGAAGAACTTTCCTGTCTTCAGGAGCAAGCAGTTTCACACAGAGCCAGTTCTGAAGCCTCTCCAGGTCCCTCTGGATGGCATCTCTCCCCTCCAGTGTGTTCACCACAGCACACCACACAGCTTTGTGTGCAAACCTGCTGAGGGTGCACTGATCCCACTGTCAGTGTCACCAACAAAGACATCAGTGCTGGTCCCAGTGCCAATCCCCACGGAACAGATTTATCACTTGCTCTCCTCTTGGACTTTGAGCCATTGACCACAGCTCTTGGAGTGTGACCATCTAGTCAATTCCTTATCCACACACCAAATCCATGGGGGCGTGAATGGACACGTAGAGACAACCAGGGCAAGCATCAAGCCCTAGCTGCAGGGCAAAGAACAGATTTCTTTAATTTCCTTGCCAGCAACACCAGGAGACAGAGGGACATGGGGACACAGGCTCATGGGGACACAGGATCTCTCAGGCTTAATTAATCCTAGCAAATACTAGTTTTTCCCATACTCATATCCTTAACGTTCCCAGCTGCAAGGTCACTTTGAGTGAAACAATTCTCTGCTGGCCAAATCTTCCAGGTTTAACCCTTTTTACTCAGCAATGTCTCTGTGGTTTAGACACAAAGGTATCAAACAAGACAGTGTCAAATGCTTTGCACAAGCCCAAGTAGATGCCATCAGTTGCTTTTCCCTTATCCACTAACACTATAATTCTGTCACAGTTTGCCATCATATTTGTCAGGTGCCACCTGCCCATGGTGAAGCCATGGTTGCTGTCACCAGTTATGTCCCTACATCCCTTAGCATGATCCTGTTGGGCACCAAGGTGAGCCTGACCAACCCGTAGTTCTCCACGTTTTCCTTTTTCCCTTTTTCCAGTCAGTGGGAACTTCACTGAACAGCCATGACTTCTCAAATATGATGGATTGCAGCTTAGCCACGTCCTCTGCCAGTTCCCTCAGGACCTGTAGATGCATCTCACCAGGTTCTAGAAAAGATTTCCATGATGCAGCTCCCTTTGGCTTGGCTTGTATCTCAGTGGTAAACTAGTGTTTAATAACAAATTCATTTTGATTGATATTTAAATAACCCACAATCCCTGACTCAAGGATCTTGCACTCTGGGGTAAAATACTTCTGTGAATATTTGATCCTCATTTTCTCGGTGAAATAAAGCTTTGTTCATGCAGCTATGAAGCATTATTAGGTGGTAATGGCACACAGAGTGGTCTTCATTAGAGAACACTGTTAATTACAAATGCCAGGCAATTTGCAGGCCATCTATTCTGACTGTAATTATGATGTCACTTGCACACCTGTGTCTGAGAGTATTCTCCTCTAACTAGGGCTCATTCTTGTGACTCAGCAAGGAGCCTCTCTTGATTGTGGAAATAGCTCTCTTGTTGTCTCTATGGGCAGAGAATAAGACAGGAGGGAGGGAAAATTTGGGAAACAGCCAGCAGTTGAAGCAGGCAGTGAGCCTTGAGTGAGTGTGTGGGCCTGCACAACAGGGGGAGCATGTATTGAATGCAATATGATTTAAAAATAGGCTTAAAACGGGCCTATTTGCTGGTGTGCTTTTTGCTCAGTGCAACACGTGTTTAATTAGAGCTTTAGCACAGCTTCTCAGTAAACAGCATTTTCCCTCAAAGAAAGACAAACAAGGAGAAGAGAGAATTTTGATGCTGGGAATAAGGTACTATGAATAAGAATCAGCAGCAATGGGTTCAGCTTAAGCTAGACTGGGATCTATTGCAGCTTTATGTTTTTATAAAGGAAACCAGTGTGTCAGCTTCTAGTGGTGACAGGGATGCTGAGAATTGCCATGTGAGGATAATGTGATAATACAGAGACACCAGGGAGCATGTGTACACAAAAATGCATCTCAGTCAGCCAGAAGGCCATGCTGTGATTTCAGTAAAAAGCTGTGACAGAAAATCAATAGCTTTGAGAAAGGCCCATGGTAAGGCAACAGCATTATCTGTGCATTCTGCATTCTGCTTCCTCCTTCCTTCCCTTCACAGAGACAGAGCTGCAGGAACTCGTGCTCGAGTTTTGTTAACTCTGTGCCTGAGTAGCTCAAGCAGGGAGGCGATTCAGGGAATACAAAGTACCTGCAAACCAGGCGGCGGGGTTGGAGAATGGGGAGGGATGAGTCAGGCAGGATATCGGTTTATTGACAGGCTCTGATCGCTGGCAGGCAGGCTGTGCAGACTCCTGCTCTGTGCTTCCATCCCAGCTGTGCTCTGGTCTGCAGAAAAACTTCCCACTGTACCTCAGAGCAGTTTCCCTCTGCTCTGCACTTGGATGTGTGGATCAACAGCAAGTCCCTTTCCCAGGTTTCCACACAGGGCAGGACATTCTGGCAGGATGATCTGGCCAAGTAGTTCCAGATTATGGAGTTTATATTAGGCACCAAATTCCAGTGAGGTTTTCTAGGATGTTTTGGTTTTGGTTTTTTGGTGTTTGTTTGTTTTTGTTCTTCTCCAACTTTT
>VXBB01015722.1:44278-57339 GCA_013399915.1 Illadopsis cleaveri | reverse complement strand
TTTTTTTTTTTTTTTAAATGGCAGAGTACAAATTGTTTTGTGTTATTTTATTTCAGTTTGTGATACTACCTCTGTATTTTGCCCGCAGGCATGCAGTACACTCAGAGGGGATACTGACCTTTAGGAAAAAGCCCACCAGTAACATTCAAAGGGAGCAGACTTTTACTTAAATGTAAGATTGTAAGACTGAACAGGATGTAAAGGAAGTCTGTGGGAGAGCATGAGTGAAAAGGATGAATCTATCACCTGATTGGTGAATAGGGCATTGCTGGGATTGATTCTTCTTTTTTTTAATTGAACATGATAGAATATCTCACTTGTAGATGATGTTCTAAAGCCAGGAAATCTCTATGGTTTCATTTTTCTTAAATATTTCCATGTGTTTGGGTATATAAGCATTTGGAATTGGAGGACTTTTCCCATGTTGGCATAGAGAGGTAATTTTAGCAATCCCATAGCATTAACTGATCATCTACTTGGTTTCTTTTGTTAACTGATAACACTGAGAAATGTATGATTTTCTAGCATAGAATTAGGCTGAAGTGGCAGGTAGGAGAAAACGTGTTCTTTTTGCTGACACTTCTGGTTGCTTCTCATCTCACCCAAGAACTCAGTTCCTTCTCTATGGAAAACTCTGAGAAACAGCCATAGACTTGGCTCATTAAAAAGAGGTGGTTCTAATTTAATTTTTTTCCATGAAACCTTCTTTTTGTCAGAGCTTAATATTTCAAAACCCCCAGCGTATAAAATATTATTCAAAAAGTTACACAGTGAAAAACTCAGAGGAGGGAGAGGGCATTCTCTGGCACCTAGGAAAATCTTCCATAAATAAATACAACATAATGACTGCTTTGTTCTAGGCCTGAACACTGAAGTTCAGGCAGGTGTTTGTTACCTGGGAAACACGAGCCAAAGTTTGTTAGGGTTTTGTCCTTTGTGCAGCTGAGCTGCACAAAACACACGAAGCACAAGGAAGTAAGAACATACTATGTGTTTAATCATTTCAGGAGTGCTGGGGTTAGCTGGTATCTTAATTGCCTTCCAGTCATAGGTATACCATAGTGTGGGTCACAAATACTTGGAGAAGTATTTGAGAAACAGAAACATCTTCACAGTACCAATAGAGTAGGCCTGGGCCTGGGTGACTGTAAATTACTGATCAGTGCCACATTCAGATTTGCTTGGGCACAAACTGAACAACTTTTCCAGTCTCCTAAATGCTCTGAAGTGATCCTACATCCCAGACGGGAGACTGGACCCTGCTGGATTGACTGATCATTTCCTTCCTCAGCCTCCAAACGTTGTAACTCACTGCTCTTGAGTAGCCATGGCATGAGGAAATTTAGAATTTGGGAATTATTGTAATGGGGAGAACCACTGTGTGAAAAGTCTCCCTCAGAGATCCCATCACCACAGGCTGAATCATAGCCCAGGTCAATTCCAGCTCTAGCACCCATGGGACCTTCCTATGGGAAATGGAGAGCTGAGGATGAAATACACGGAGAGGCAGCACACAAATCTCTGACTTAAGTGTCATGAAAGCCTCAGGGCACTGGAGCATGGCATGCCAGCAGGATTTAGAGGTCAGGAGGCACTGAGATGGGACACTGCTCCCTAAGGATGCCCACAGTCCTCTTGAAGGTCCCTTGGGTTTGTTTCCCTGGTCTGTGCTTGTTTATTCACGTTAATGGCTAAAAGCAGGGACAACTTCTACTGCATGAAACCAACCACATNTGATAAACAAGAAGTCTGTGTCTTGGCTCATTTCTACTCTCTAACAAGAGGGCTGCTGCAACAAAATCTGTGAGCTATCCTAAAACTTGGTATTTTGTTTCTTTTCTTATTTCTCCTTTTTCTGGCTTCTTAAAAATTCTGCAATTCTTATTGCTGTCCCTTATATCTTGCTGCTTCAGAGTTTTAAAATATCTTGAGGTTAATATATACTATATGTACATACTTGTGTTGTTACGTTGTTATTCACTTAAATAATACACTTTTGTGGATTTCAAGGCAAATGATTTCTAAACAAGGAATGTCAAGCTGAAATCTGAGGCTTTATTAACAGCCCAGCACATTAAGAATCAGTGGCAGTTCTGAAACACTTGTTATATTTTTCAAAATAGAAAATGTATCAAAGTGAATTGTGCCCTTGGGGGAAAATTATTTTTGGCAATTTGGTTTCTGCCAGCTCACCAGAAAGCTCTCAGTCAGTGAGCACTTTCTAGAACAGCACTAAATAGCATTGGTAGGGGTTGCAAAATCTTGCACTAATTGGCTTGCCAAGGCCCCAACTCACTCAGTAGAAAAACTTGCTTTCATTAGGTGAGCAGAGCACTTCATCAATACTTAAAAAAGGTAAGTTAGTCTGTTCAGAAACTGCAGGCTGGAAGGGAAAGGCTGTCATTTGTGTAGGTACAGAACTCCTGAAACCATCTGTGGGGTCTGAGGTAATGTACCTGCTGGCTGGATACCAGCACTGAGCTGCCAGTGTCCTTCCTTTGTGGTGGT
Source organism: Illadopsis cleaveri (assembly GCA_013399915.1). Taxonomy (NCBI): domain Eukaryota; kingdom Metazoa; phylum Chordata; class Aves; order Passeriformes; family Timaliidae; genus Illadopsis; species Illadopsis cleaveri. The sequence goes on along the minus strand of VXBB01015722.1, from coordinate 54,831 downwards.
TACACAGAAGACAGAAGGATCTGTTGAAATACCCCATCATTTGTGGCTTTTCAGCTGTATTGTGAAGGTGGAGGCAAAGCCACAGCACTACCATCCTTGCTGATTGCTGACATTTAAAAATAGAGGTCAGGAGGTGCATGGGCATTTGCAACACCTCCTTTTGCTGTGCCACCCCATTTGGCTCAACATCCAGAGCAGATCCAGCACACCCAGGTGGACCTGCCCCAGCACAGCCCTGCACCAGTGATGTGCAGTCAGGGAGAGTCAGGCATGTTAATCACCCTGGTTTTATTACAGATCTGAGGGTTTCTCAGGAGGAGGAATTTTCAGGTCATTTATGCCAAGTTCATCACTTGCATAAGTTAGCTGCTGAGCTGCAGTTTTCTGGAACTGTGCTGTCTTTGCTAATTTGATACTCTGCCTCTTAGAGGAAACATAGATTTCCTGTCAAAATTGGCATTATATATTCAGCAGAACTCGCCTTTCTTTTTGATGAGTCACAAATTCTTCTGTGCAAAACAATATCTTCAAGGATGTTGTCATCTCATGCTGTACATGGTGTGTTTGGGGTGAAACATGCTATAGGGAAACAAATAAAATCGTCTGCCCCATGCTTTATCAGTTCCAGGAAGATCCCAGCTAGGGATGTACCAGGAATTTTCCAGGAATGGAAAATGGGGCTGTGCTCTTGGCCAGCTTGCCTACAGATTTTTGGTTGTACATGCAGGCACTGTCAGATCTCAGACACCCTGATGTGCTGTTCACGTGGAGCACATGCTGCCACAGCCAAATGATCGAATAAGAGTCCCATAACTGAACCCATCCTGGAATGCTGGCCTTGACGCCGAATTTTTGCATCCTGACAGTGAAAAATGTTGCTTAGAAATCTACACTGCAAGGGCAAATCTTTTACCTGCATTCTATTTACTAAAGGGTCATGCAGGGTTTGATTGCAGGAAATATCAGCCACTTCCTCACAAACAAGAATGGGCTTATTGAAGCATATTAATTCACTGGTCTAAGGCAAATCTGTCTCCCTCAGAGTTCAGTGGTGTAGGTCTTTTTCCATGCTTTCCAAAAGTTGTTAGATCTAATTGCAATATAATCTGCTTAAAATGAGCTTTACTTGAAATCAAGCAGACAAAAAAAAAATAAACAGAGTAGTTTTTTATTTAGAAAAAGTCTTGCTGTGTTAAAAAACCCCCCAACTGTCAGGAGCTCACTGCTTTCAGAGAGTTTTTCAAGCCAGTTATTTGGGATGTTAACTGACTTAACTACAGCTTTCATTTCTATGATTTCTTCCCTTTTTGTTCTTAAATACTTAATTTTGATTCATTATGTTGTACCATAAAATGAAATTTGGGATGACAGATTTTCATATACAGTTTGTTTAAAATTATGAAAGGCAAAAATAATCAGAGGTGAGTACTTCAAGAAGTTTATGATGATATTTTTGACTCATGGAGTTGTTATTCTCAGGAATTTTTGAGACCTGGAAGTTGAAAGCAATGGCATTGTCTCTATATCTCTGTATCCTTCCCTGTCCCAGCTTTTTTGTACCATAATTTCACTTGTTCTGTCTTTAGTTGTGTTCTTATCTACACACTGTTCTGATCCCTGTTTCCTTCTGCTTCTCTCTAAATAGCGAAGATCATCTTATTTGTTAATATATTTAAAAATTCATAACAGAGCCTGAGGCCTTTAGGTGAAAATACTGTGCTTCTAATAGGAGCTTCCTAAATACCTTTTAGTTCCTGTCCATGCTGCCATAAACCAATGCACAAGTGCCTAGAATTGCTCATTGGGGATATTAAGAACTTGGATGTGGTTTGTATCTCTTGTACATATGATGGGTAGTGACTTTTTGACTTCCCTGCACTGTAATTGCACTGAGCTACATCCCTTTGAAAGGAGATGACCAGACAGCAGAGAAAATATTTGCCTGTTTCCCTTCTTCAGCTTCTGCACTTTTGGCTCACTGGGGTCTCAGAAAGGAGGAGATTGCTCTTTCACAATGAACAGCTTTTGGTGGCTGGGGGAGAAGTCTGGGGAGTACAGGGCAGGTCAGGAACACTCAACCAGCAGCCTGACAGAGACTGAGGTCATGGTAAGAGGAGGGAAGAGCAAAGCCAGTCTGGGAAGAAATGGAAAAAGGATGACTTCTCCATGGGAACCCACAAATAAGTGTTAATCATCACTCCACTAAAGGCTGAGCTGGATCAAGCCTGGCTGCAAGGACATAAATGATAGGGGAGAGATTGTTGCTGCATCCCTTTTTTTTTTCTTAATGTGACTCATTCTGGATTCTGCCTCTTAAAATGGCTTTTGGTATTCCTAACTCCTCAGAACTTTAATAAACTCTTTTGGAATCTCAGGGACTGCATGTTGTTAAGAGGAGCTATGTGGATAGTTTCACTTAATTCTTGCCTGCTTATGCCCCAGCTGTGTTTTAGTGGCTGCTTGCACAGAGTCTGATGGGAAAGAAGGGCCCAAGCATTGGTAAAACCATCCACCCATGGTGTGAGATATCTCAGCCACCCTCTCCCAGCCCCACAGACCTGTCAGACCTGTTCCATTTGGCTAACCCCAGCCATTTCTTCTGATTGAAACAAGAAGGGCTCTTCCAACAAAAGTGAGGTCCCCCCAGTTCAGCAACAGTTGAGAGATGGTGGCAAGAAGCTGAGGGCTGAGAGTAGTGGATGAACCTTTTTTGTTGCAGCTGATGTTACATCTGCAAACAATACAAACCAAAAGGATGCCTGGATGACAGAGCTGTCACATATCCCAACTGTTCCTGTGTAGGAGGTGCCCAGGATCTGTATGTGTTCAAACCAGTAGTAGGAGAAATAGGTTCAGAACAAGTGACAGCCTGCCATGACTCTGCAAGTTTGGTTTAAAGCAAAAGGTTTAAAGCTTTTGCCCTGTGAATGACTCCTTTGTTTATTGTCAGGCCCTGCACTTCCACATGCAATCAACTCCCTAAAACTTAAATCAAATATTAAAATGAGTGGTTCATAAGTTATTCAAGTGTTAACTTAGCAGAATGTTTTAGCTAGCCCGTTTTAACCAACTGTCATCCTGATGCTCCTGGCTTTGACACCTGGATGACAAGTAATTCCATAAGATAGATGTGTGAGCCTAGGGACCTTGGATCACTTAAGTTGCCACTGTTATATTATAAATATAGAAATTCCCTGTGCTAAGTAGCTCTAATGTGATTCGCCCCAACACACACACAGCTGGGCATGGCAAAGACAACTTTTCCCCTTTGTGCAGTTTGAGGGGGTCTGTGTAACCTGAGGGCAGGGAGGAGAAGAAAGGAGTCCATCGGAGAGGCTGCACTGTTGGAAACCAATTTTGTCCTGCTTCCCACAGATCTTTTGAAATCTTTACCCTTTTGGGAGAGTTTGCAGAGTTCAGCCTGTTCAGAGTAGCAAGGAGACAGTAACAAGGCATCTGCCAGCAAGTGCATGTGCAGTGTGGAAGGAAAACTGAAGAAAATGAGAGAGTTTTGGTATTTACTACAGAGAGATCTCTCTGCAGCACAGAATGAAGATGTGATGGCAGCATGTGTTGGGACTCCTGGACGAGAGCACCCCAGCCAGGGCAGGTGGTGGTTGTGATTGAAGAGGTGTTGGTGCAGGTTGTGACACATGTGGTAACTGCAGCACAAAAACCCTACAGGCACCAGCCACTAGCAGAAGCTGGACTAGAAGCAATGTTTGTGCCTTTTTTTTTATGGTGTAGAAGCATAAGAAAGGTGCCTCCAGTTTCTATCCATTTTTGTAGAGAAAAATTTCTACCAGACCTTACAAACTTTGCCTGGTTGTAACGCAAGATAAAACAAAGTCTGCTCTCTGCATGTTGGGTGCCAAAGAAAACTGAACATAAGGGACACATTGTAATTAACTGCTACAGTAATTTATTGAGGAAAGTGATTTGTTGATCGCTACTCACAGTCTTTAAATAAGAATTTGCTTTCTAAGAGGAGTGCTTTTAGTTCAGCCACATTTTATTCCTTTTGGTATAGGAATTGCTGGGGAGCATTCCACATACTCTCCTCGAGCAGATCTGGTGAGGTGGTTGCCACAGTTCTTTCTGCCCTTAAAATTAAAAATTGTTAGCATCTCCTGTTCATATATTTTGGGCTAAAATTAAAAGATAAAGCACACTATGTATAATGAGGTTTTGTGTTTTATTCTAAATCTGTTTGCTCTTTTTTTTGGGGGGGGGGAGGCAGGTAAGGCATCTCCAAGCTTAAGTGATGAGTTGAGCTTCTCAGTTAAAATCAGAACTTTTTGATCTTTCTGCAGGAGAAATAAAACTTGGTGGGACCAATTTTTACATCTCTGACTTCTGGCTTCCCAACACTGAACTTGTATTTCCAAAATATCTTTCTAGTGCAGCCAGGGTGATGGAAATGTGGATGTCTAGAAAAAGGAAGCTCATAGGTGGCTGATGATGTCATTTAGACTTACCCGGAAGAATCACTGCTGTTCATGTCTACTATTAAAATAATTGGGATGATTTTGCCAGTATTTTTGTCTTGTTCTCCATCCTGCAGAATGATGCCAGTTGTAGGTTAAGTGTTGTATAGATGATGTATTGATCAGTTATTGTTCAGGGATTTATGTTGATCAGACCATTTATTTCATATGCACTGCTTCAATTATGTTATCACTGTAATCTTTCCAATTAATTAGCTTAGAAGGAGTAATTTCCCAACAGATTATAGGAACCAGCATGTAATGAATGTCTCTCACATTAAAAAAACCTTATTGATGGAAATTATCTACATTGGATATCATCTGGAATAAAATATAGATATTACAGATATACCTTTTGATCAGCTTGTAATAAATAATGAAAAAATATTTATCACATCCTGTCACTCTTATTCGATAAGTTTGCTTAAAATTTAAAAAAGTTTGTCTCCATATGCTTGAACCAACTTGACTTGTTTGAGGTGAACTATTTTTTGTTGAGCCAAGAAAAAAAAAGAAGAAATGTTTCTTTAATTTATTCTTAGGAGAAATTATTTTTATATATTTCTGTGAAAAAGATCTGGATTTGGATGGATTTGAGAAAAGAGAAGCCTGCTGTTTATTAGTTACTCCATGCAGACTGGTAGTTCTATTACATATGGATTTTACTAATAGGTGGGCATGATTTTTTTGGGCCACATGGGTTGCTTTTTCATGAATTCTGGGGTTTTTGCATTGAGTGAGCCTGCAGAGGTTTTCAAATCTGTGACTGGCAGCTTTTCCCAAACAGTTTTCTTCTCTGCTGGAGAAAATTGTGTGTTGTTATTTCAAAGTCTTACTGGCAAGGCACTTTGGTCAGTACAGCATGATTCTCCTCTCCTTTGGAAGAGATTTTTTTCACCAGATGGGAGCATACTTGTCATTTGAATCTTTCGAGCTCCCTTGGAAATTCTGAGGCAGCTAATTTGCAACCGCAGGGATGCACAGCTCCCATGCATTCAGTGAGCTCTTAGAGATTCATTTTTGGCTGTCTCCCTCCTGTCTGTGTCACCAGGTTACCTCTGGACATGACTGGGGGCTGCTGCTATCTTAATTATGTGAAGAAACTGCTTTTAGCTGGCTTATGTATCAAAAGCATCTCAACGGATTTTTTTTTATAATTGTTACCTTTTAGAAGAGACAAGAATCAGAAATGATGATCTGTGAAACGCTGCCTTGGCTCGTATGATTTTGAATATTCCAGTGTAGTAGAAATCACTTTATAGTTACAGTCTCACAAACAAAAATCATATTTGTAATCTAGTATTTCATGCTGTAGACTTGCTTCAGTTTGCACTATCTGTGTGAAAGACTAGGGTGTGCAAAAACAAATGTGAACTTATGGAATTGTAGATATTTTTATCTGGGCATTCTAACAGGCCACACATAAATACAGTCATGATCTTCCTAGATACTGACCTGTAAACTTATGATACCTGAGGAGGTGTTAGTGATCTTGGTCATCCTAAAGGACTTTTTTGCATCTGTTACACACTGAGCCTTAGGTGTGTGTATAAGTAAGCAGCTTCTAGGTGATGAGAAGGAGCAGCTAGAATAGTGGAGAATGGTGCTCTCACATCCTAAAAGTCAGTGAGACTGCATCCTCCCTTCATTTCCTCCTCACAGTGGAGAGGATGTCTTCACTCCCACTGTCTTTCTCTTGAGATTCTCTTTCCCTGTGGTGGCCTGGACAATGAAGCAACTTTACCTAGAACTCCAGACATTCACACAGCTGATCTTTCAGTAAACCCAAACTGTTGAAATGCAGAGGGAAAAGTGTGAAAGAACACCCGCCCTCTGCAGCAACCCATCCAGATGGATTCTGGACAAGAGTGTTTGATGGACTCAGATTCTGTAGCCCCCAGATAAAAATCTCTCTGTCCACCTATATCAAAAGAGAGGATCAGAGCACAGTCCTGACAATCCTCTCTTAGAAGTTTCTCTCCCTTTCTTTTCAGCAATTTTGAGCTTTTCTCTTCATCTTTTTTTCAATCAGATCTGGAGAAATGGTTTTTCTCCCCCATGGTGGGGTGGTTTTGGTGAAGCAGCACTGTTCTGTGTTAATGGAAACTGGGAAGGTGCTGTTTTTCCTTAATTTCATCTGAGTGATTTATCTGTCTGGACGCATCACTGGCTCCTTCCAACAAAGGCAGGTGACATATGCAATAAAAACTGGGTCTTGTGTCCTTTCACAAAGATCCAGGGATTTGTAAACTCCCCCTTGTGCCAGGCATGTGGTGAAGAGGGGACTTGTTGCTGTGCTTTGTAAAGACTGGCTCTCATTACACACCTCATAACCTTCACACCTAGTTCATTCTCTCCACATTATAAAGGTGGTAGAGTTTTCAGGAGCTGTAGATTAATTACAAAACAACCCTTAATACAATAAATCTAACACAAGCCAAGAAATAAATAATGTCTTTGTACTGCCTGCTCGGTGCTCGTGTGCTACTTCAAGCATGCTTGGAGCAGTTATTACTAATAATCATCACAGCACTGCTGTCAGTGGGTGCAGAAATGTCAGCAACCTGGAACTTCTCATCCTTGTGACAAGATGTTGAATTTAATTAGAGAAGCTTTTGCTTTGTTTGTATTTATCTATTGTGGAAAAAGGTAAAGGATGAAAAACAGTGTGAATTTATATGGGATGGGGAACAGGAACTCTTCTCTGAACATGGCAGTGCCTTTATTTTGAACGTGTGAAATGGGTAGGGACTGACAACCTTGTGCCCTGTGTTTGTCCAAATCAAGCTGATTGTTGTAAGCAGCAGCAAGACCAAAGTTCCCCACAATCTCCTTTTAGCAACCCCAGACTTTGTATTTGGTGTATAAACAGGAGGGCTGGTGTTTGTTCACACACAGGTTTTTGCTGGTTTTCCACCACTGAGCACACCTGAGGCTTGAGCAGAGCACTCTGTATGCAGTCCCTCAGACAGCACTGACAGAATTCTTCAGGCCAGTCTGCAAATACCCATCCAGCAGCACCACCTTTCCTGATGATGTTCAAACAGCCTGTTCACATGCAGGGCCTTCAGCTGGGAGAAAAAACAATAAAGTAGGTTAAAAAATGTTTGTTCAGTTTCAGTTGGGAAGAAGGTGGAAAAGATGAGACAGTTTGAAATATTATGGGTTGTCAGAAATTCAGCAGGAACCTTGGAAGGAAGAGAGGAGGATGTGGATTGAAGACACTGGAGCCCTGAGGGCAATCCTCTAAAAATATATTAGAACAGCACTGTCAGTAATAGTATTCTCAGGACACGCAAGTCCTGCACTCTTAATTGAAAAGTGCCAGGGGTAAGGTGCTCACCTTGAAACTCATTATCTATTAAAATAATTTCTTTCATTTTCTACTGCTAAGGACTTGTTTTAAACTGAAGTAAGAGTTGGAGCCTGAAATGTCATTTTCTTGTTGTTCTGCGAGGCAGTTCTTTCAAAGGGAATGGTAGGGTATAGCTAATAGAGGCTGGTTTATTTAGGGTATATATTTATGATTTATCAATTATTTAATGCCTCTGAGTTTAGGAGTATTTCTCTTCTCCCCAAATAAGAGAGAGTTAATCATAACTCTAGTTTGAAGTACCTGTCTCTATGGGTGTGTGTGTATATATGTATATATCATTACAAGTATCTATGGGCACTGCTGTGGCTTGGGAGCTGCTTTAGGGACCTTGTGCTGAAGTGGCTGAGGTCTACCTAAACAAAAAAAGGAGAAAAAAGAGAGAACTATACCTTCTTAGAACAGATTGAGAACAGAAGCACAAAAAAATTCAGTGACGTATAAAATCAAATGGAGAATCTTATACACGCTGAAGGCTTATTGAATATGATTATTGATTACTACATTTTCCCCTGAGAATTATGAAATGAGGGAAGATTTTATACTAGGATTAGGAGTCTGATATTTTCTTCTTAAATTTCAGAGCAAATAGTTGAAAAACTAGAAAAAGGACAACCCAGGAGAATTTACTCCCAGGACAGAGATAATATCTTCTCTGTCAGTTGAAGGCTGAAGCCCAGGTGATTATTGAGTAATTCTTATCAATCTGTTGCAGAGCAGAAGAGAAAGAGAAATTGAAGACTAGGAGGAGCAGTAGGGTGTTACAGCTTTAGGGCCTACTTCACTTATCTCTGGGCTCACATTTAATCCAGAGTTCAGTCCAGCAGTTTGCAGAATCAATCTCTCTGTTCCCGATTCACCTTCAGATCCTTTGGCATCTCTTCATTAACCCTGTGATTTGGGAATAAGGCAGCCACGTGTGTCTGAAGACAGAAACCCACAGCAGAGTGTTGCTCTGGTTTCTTCTGGGCTCTGTTTGCAGAGTTATCTTGGTCCCACAAAGCAGGGGCTGGGTGGGCACTGAGCTGTGACCCTTCTGCAGCTCCCTGCCCTGCTGCCAGTGGCAGCACTCAGCTCACAGGCTGCTATTGTGACTGGCTTGCTCAAACTGATAAATGATGCTTCCTGAGCTGTGCAGCAGCAACAGGAATTAGTCTGGCCCTTCTTTGGTTGCCCCTCAGCCCTGCCAGAAAGCAGGAAGGTAACTGCTCCCCCAAAAGCCATGGATGCTGAGGCAGGGTGCTCCCTCCTTGGTGTGGGACCAAAACCTGACAGCATTGAGCCATGAGCTCAGCAAGGGTGAGGCTGGGGCAAACCACTGAGCATCTCTGGTTTGGTAACACCCCTTATGCAGGGAGACAAACAGCAATACTCAACGCTCGAAGCTTTTTGTTCCCTCTAGCTTTTCCCATGTTTCCCTTCAGTATTTAAGTTGCAAATCCAAAGTTTGTTTTGTTCTGGCTTATTTCTCTTTTTCTTCTTGGTGGTATTGAGCAGTGTTGCAGCGTCTGAGTGTGTGAAACAAATGAACAAAAAGAATCCTGACTCATTCTGGGAGGAAGGGAGATGGCAGCTGCTTGATTTCACCAGTGGGAGCTCCTCTCCAGACTTCATTAATCCTTAATCCTCTCAGCCTGGGACAGAAGGAATCACACAGTTCTTTTAGGAGCACAAAAGTCATGTAATCCATCATCTGAATACCAAATGTTGGGTGTTGGGCTGAGGAAAAGGGTTCATTGCTATCCAGATCATACTAAATTCCACAACAGGTTCTTTCACCTAAGCACTCCCCGTGTTGTGTCCTCACTGTGTCAGCACTCTCAGGAACAAAACCTGTCCCTGGCACTGAACTACAAGTCTAGGACCAAGACATTTCTGGAATTCTAAGGTTCATTTCTCCTCAGCTCACTGCACTTCTGCATTGTCTTTTTGACCTATTATCTTTTAAGGCCACTTTCATGAGAAACTTCAAGCTATGCTCACTAGGAGCTACCATTCAAGTCTGTGTTCTGTGACTGCTTTATACTTCAAAATCAGTCATTGGTGTGTCATTTGAAATCTGTTTTTATGCAAAAATTTGCAATATACTTGAAAGCCTTGGAAAATAACCTGATTTTGTGGGATGTAGCATTGCTTAAGGTAAGCACTAAAGAAAGTTTCAGGCATTTTCTTTGTATCTCTTGAGCTTCTATTCACACCAAAATACTCTGTGTAGTTTATGCATTTTTTTCTGAAAAACAAGACAATCTAATTTACTTAAATATTTAAATAAGCTTCTGCATGTTCACTTCCAAGGACTCAAAGGTAAATAACCCTTAGCACTTTCTAGAGAAGTGCCTGTTTGGCAAAGAGTGGCTGCATATGTAAAGGATGGACCAGTGGTCAGATGGATTAAACAGGATTAAACACTGAGTAATGGATAGATCTGTGTGGTTGAGGGCAGACACACACTTTTTACTCATGGTCAAAGCTGACTGAGTCCTGCTGTGGAGTTTTGGTGCTGCTCTTTAGCAGAAGGAAATGCTATTTCATCCTGGTCACAAAACACCTCAAGAATCCTTGGCTTGATATGGTTAGTCATTGCTGTGGATGTATGTAAAAAGTCACTCACATTAAATATGCCCTAGTTTATCGGTTTTTTCCTTTTTTTTTTTTTTTTTTTTTTTGGTTGGGTGGGTTTTTGTGTTTTTTTT
>VXBB01015722.1:18651-44265 GCA_013399915.1 Illadopsis cleaveri | reverse complement strand
TTTTTTTTGGTTGGTTGGGTTTTCTGGTTATTTTTTCACTTTATACCGAAAATCTCAATCATGGCATGGTCAGATTACATTTCAAATTAGAACCATGATTTTCTTCTCTTGTTAAAGAGAAGTGTTAAAAGGTTTGAGCAGAGGTATTTATAGAAAATTTCACATGTTTTTAGTGGAATAATAGGAATGTGACTCTCATAAGTTTCAAATTATGTAGTTCACCTTGGGGCAAGCAGTGTGAGAAAGAAAGCAGCAAGGAACTGGCATAGTGAAAACTTATCAATACTTGTCTTCCGTGATGAAGAGCAAACATTGCTTTAGCCCTACACATTTCTAATTGCTCATCCCAGGTTCTGGGAGCTGGTGGTCTGGGGGGCATCCCATTTGCAGCCTCGTGATAAGCAGCTGTTTCCTTGGCAAATTCATTTCTGAAAGTGAGATAATCCGATTTGAATGGAGCTGCAGACACACACTCCTTCAGCCAAGCAAGGAGAAAAGGGGGGGAAAAGAAAGATTTCCCTCTGTGTCTTCCTTTGCGCTCTGCCACGATTCAAGGACAGATAAAAATCTTGGCCTTGTTTCTCTCCTTCTTGTTTGTGGCCCTTGATAGCTTTGTGAGTCTGTTATTTTGCTGGAAATTACAGACTCACTTCATTCTCCTTGGTATAATTCTTGTAAAGCTGAGACTGTGCCAACACACAGGACTTTCATTCTGATTCAGCAAGGAATATAGGCAAGTGTTTAATTTAAAGCATATTTTAAGCCCACCTGTATTCAGCAGAGCTCCCAAGCTATTTGTATTGAGGACTTGCAGTGCCCAAGAGTGGGCAAAACTCCTCCCAGTTTTATAGGGAGTGTGAATGCTGTACACATCCAGGAGCCCATCTCTGATTTATATGATGCCACAGTTATTCAGCAATAAAGCTTTTGATGTTTTTCACCTTCATTTTAGAAGGAAAAAAAGCTTTTGTATTTCACTATATCTTTCCTTCTACTCCTTCTCTATTTTTACATTTTCTCGCGCTGTTGTCACACACGAGAACTCGAGTGACCCTTTCTCTGGGTGCAGATTTCTCGTACAAGCTGCCTGAGCAGTTTGGTGTGCAAGCCAGATTGCTCTTTTATCAGCTTCCCCCAGGCTCTGATCCATCAGCAGTCCCTGGGTGGTTGTGGTTCCTCCTCTCTGCGCTCCCCACAGAGCTGTGGAGGGACATAAACCAAGGTCTGTGTGAGTCTGAGCCTTCACCAGCATGAACTTGGAAATATATATCCAGTGAGGAACAGACAGGGACATGGCACTAAACAATGGGCCAGAAGCAGTGAGGCTCTATGGAAGGTAGACAGAAGAAATTACTTTTTTTAATTTTTTTTTTTTTAATGACAAATGGCTCAGAATATTGTTGGCATACAAGAGAGAGTGGGAGGATGGGATGGCAGCTGGCCAGGCTCAACTGCTTTACACCAGGAACAGAAGGAGCACAGGATCCAGGAACACTCACAAAATATTGAGACCCCCCTCTCAGCTGCACATCCTGGTAAAGAAAAGTGTTCAAAAGCGTTTATGGCTAAGACCTGGTTTGCTGTAATTAAGGTTGTATGTTAGGAAAATGTTCCTCCCCCAGAAGGTGCTCAGGCACTGAAACAGGCTCCCCAGGGAACTGACCACAGCACCAGGGCTGACAGAGCTCAGACAGTGTTTGGGCAATGCATTCAGGCACAGAGGTGTCCAGTGCAGGGCTGGGACTTGGACTTAGATGAACCTTGTGGGCCCCTTCCAACTCAGAATACTCCCTGATTCTGTGATTCTTGCTGAAAGGGACAGTCCAATATTCCCCAATATGTGGGGAATAGTCTTAGTCATCCTGAGGGCACTGTGCTAATATTTGGCTGGCTGTGCTGAGAGCCTTTTGAGAGCCTTTGTGCCTGTCATTCCTTTAAGTCCTGTCTTTCTGATTTTAATGTTATAAGCTCTCTTCTGTCACAGACACGTTTTTTAGATTAAGGAAAGTAACATTTTACCCTCCCTGTAGCATGTACAGTGTATTTACTATTAGATAACACTATGCCTAAGGCAGGATTCACCCAAGCCTGTGTCTATAAAATTATATCCCAACCTTCCTAGAACATGTCTCTGCTGTGAAACAGAAGCTACTGCAGTCATATGAACCCAGCCAGGAGCACTGAGTGTCTCTACAGTAGAAAAATAGATTTGTACTCAGATGAGGAACTGTCTGTCTGAGAGTAACATTTCCAGATTTAGAAATATGCTAAGTTTTTGTCTTGGTAAAGTATTTATTAGCTGTAATTGATGAATTCTCTGGCTGGGGACTGAATGGGTCAGACTTTGTGGGAGTAGGATAGATCTCTCCCAGCTGTAGCTTCGACCACTTAAAGGTTTCACATGGATGCTTTTGTAGCTGTGTAGCCGTGGCAGTCCAAAGGTTAAATGGCTGCCTTTCAGCTTCTGCACAGCAGTTTTAGGGGATTAGGTTTTCTCAGTGGGTTTTCCAGGTACTCATGTATCACAGAGCTCTCTTGCTGTGATTTCTTCCTTTTTCTGTAATCTTTCCAAGGAGGCAAGTGACCTCTTCTCAGTGAGATTGTGCAGATGATGAAATTTTACCTGTAGCAAGCCACAAAACTTTTCTATTTTGTTCTTAGAAGGTTATTGTTGGGGGGGCATAAAAATACCCAGATGCCATCTCATGAGAGAGAAAGGTGATAACTCCCTGATTTATGATAGAGTTTCTGTTGATCTCCACATTCTCCTGGCCCACGTGTCCCTTGAATGCATTTGGCTGAACCCTCCTTCCCAGGACTATTTCTTTGTTTACTGCCTGAATTCCCCTCTGAAAATACCAGAGTTTCTTTTTGTATAATAAAAAGGATTGGGGAGTTTACATGTTCATGAGAAGGAGCATAACAAAGGACAGTGAATAAAATATCTGCCTTTAGCCAGCAGCTGGTGAGACTCTGCTGGGTGGTCCAGCTGCACTTCATTTGTTATGCTCCTGATTTAATATCAGCAGATTTAACACTTATTAGTTCATAGTTAGGCTGCTTGCAGGATACTTCTCAGCGCCTGTCAGGGGTGGTATCAAAGTGGAATAGGCTAGATCAAGTCCAGCCAGTTTACAAGAGATTTTTATGGTGTTCAGCCCATCCTTTCCTCTCAGAGCATTATTAATCTGGTGATGGTGCTATGACACAAAAGGAGGTTCTGCAAGGGAATGGTGCTTCCTTGCCAGATAAGTGTGGAAGTCAGAACAGAGGGCAGAACTGGACTGGAATTAAGTTTGTGGACTTAGGCTTCAGCCTGAGGAAAGTTTTTAAGGCTCTAGACTGAATGCTTCCTGAGGGGTTGCAAGAACTAAGGTTTAAAATTCAGAGGCTGAGGGGAAGAGGATTGCCGCCTGGGAGTTTAGCTTGGAGGTGGCTGGGAATGCAGGTGGTTCTGTGGCTGGGATGTGCAGATTGACAGCTTGTGTTTGACAGTTTAAGCTTGCCTTAATTTGTCTGGCATGGCCCAGGATTGCCCCAGATTCTGAAAGCTGGAAATTCTTTGAGAAAGTGTATATTCCTTGGGAAAAAGCATATTTGTCAGGTCTAGCACACATGACAGAAATTTGCTGGTTTTGAGGAGCTTCTGACAAAACACATACAGGGATTGCTGGAAATGGACCTGGTTTGCTGCCATTAAAACTGGAGCAGAGCTCTGGAGCAGGGAATTCTGGAGTCTCTGAGCACCAGCTGGTGTGCAGGTGGCTCCTGCTATAACCTGGTGAGCAGGCTGTTCATCACAGGGCTGGGGTTTGGCATCCAGGGGCTGAGAGGTGACATTTGGGTGCTGCTCCTGTTGATCTGGGTGCTGAAAGCAGAGTGTAAACCAGAGGGGACCTGTGATACCAAGCTGCAGGAGGGGTGATGGGAAAACAGATTCCTGCCCAAAAATCAGGTGGCTGTGACCCACCCAGAAGTCCCCAAGGCTGGATGGTGACTTAGGGACACAAATGGGTGTTTGATGCTTGCTGGAGGAATTGCAAGGCACCTTGGCATAAATATCAAAAATGAGGTCCGGGAGTACTTTCTCCTTTAAAAGGAGAGGAAATAGCAGGCATGATGGCAAACCATGCCACGTCTTTGCTGATTTGAGGCAGCACTAAATCACTTAACTGAAATTACTGTCAAATATCCAAAATAGTATATGACAAGTAATGGATTGAAGAATTAACAGCATATGCTGAAAAATTCATAGAGGAAAGAACAAAATAACATCTTTCTGGGAAATAAAGATTATTTTTTAACGGACAATAACTTGCATGCATGAATCTTTTTTGTAACAGCAACTTTAAAAAGAGGTCATAGACCTCAGTCTTTAGAATTCAGTAGCTCTTAGGCTGAAAGCTCCCATAATCAAGAGAATAAGAGAAAGCAGATCAGCTTTCTCGAGCTTTAATATAGAAAACTGCTGCCAGGCAAGTAAATTGATCTCAGAAAGGAAGGAACAACAGAATTTGAAAGTGCAATAAAAAAAATGTGATCATAAAACACAACATAAAAACATATGTTTAATGCATTTTTATTCTTTCTTTTCCATTTAGTGCCGTGATTATGCCGTAGCTAACATCAGCCATTACACAAATCAGTGGCAGACAGGCTGAAATACAGTTCCAATTACCCTGCTCACAGCAGCTCATCCCAGCCCTGTTATAAATAACTAGCAGATCCTCCGTGGCTTCCTGGATTAAGATTAAAGACAGGCAGATAACCTAAACCCTCAACATGGATTCCTCCACTGCAGAATGTATTTTGGAGCCCATTGCTTGTGTCCCCCAAAAGAGAGTCCGCTGCTGTGAGGAATTCTCCCATGGAATGAAGCATTAGGCTAATAGTGCTTTATGACAAGGTAATGATAGACTAAAGCAAAGCAATTCATCTCTCTCTGTGTTGCATTGTGCTAGATAGGTAGGAAATGTGTTTTCCTTTCTTTTAACCTGTCCAGGCTCCTGGGGAGACGAAGCAGTCTGTGCCTGTGTCGTGCTGTCTCCACAAAAGGGAGCTATATTCCACCAGCCAGGCTGGAGGGAAGCTTGTTCCTCAGAATTCCAGTGTGTTTAATCTGTTTCAGTTAAGGTGATGACTATTACAAACACAAACATAACTCCTCCAATCCCTCTCTCTTCCTGGAGAATCAGTGCAGTACCTGTAGGACATCCAAATGACAAGAAAAGCTAAATTATGTATGGAACAGCATTCCCCAAAAGCACTTGTATTGTTTGGATACCTCTGGGCTTGAAATAAACTGGGTTGTGAGCTGTGGAATGGGGAGAAAAGACAAGACATTTTGGGAGCTGAGTCAGGTGTGAAGCCAGGCTGCTGAGCTGTGTGCTGGGAGTGCTCTGCTCTGCCTCAGCCACAGAGAGAATGGAATTGTCCTGGAGATGCTTGCAGAGAGCTGGGTAATTCAGTGCAGGATACTGTGGCCCTGGTTTCATGCCTGAGATGTTTTGGTTTTCTGAAATGCTTTTCCCAGGGAATTTTCTGTAAACAGGAGAAATGTTTTTGTAAACTGTACCTGTGTTATTCATTCCTTTTCCTAGAAAGGACTTCTACTTGATGTCCCTCTGGTCTGACCAATGTGATTGAAGAGGTTTGCCTTTGTTTCACCAATCAAATTGGTCTGTGTAAAATAGTATATAAGGGAGACACATCCCAAAAATAAAGGAGTCATTTCAGCCTTCTGAAACTTGGAGTCTGTGTCATTGTGGTGTAAAACAGTGTCAGGATACTGCAGTATCTGCTTTGAGCTGACCAAGTCCTCCTCAGGTTCTTGTCCTTGGCTCTAAAGCTAGCTTGGAATTTATATTGATGGACAATTTGCTATGAGCAGGTCCTTGAAACAGCTCTTTCTTGCTAGACAGGTGAAAGGAGAGCAAAGCTATTTTCTTCCTAGCCTTCAGATTTTACTGAATACATCAGTGTTAAGAGCTCATATCTAGGATGTGAGAAATGAGATTTTGCTGCCCTTAACTTGACAGGACCACTGCCTGCATGTTGTACGGGCTGGTGGAGTGCCCCAGCCATCAGTCTGCTTAATTTTTTGATTTTCAGTGAACTGCAAAATATTGATTGAAGTCAAGTAAGTAAGAGTGAGAAGTAATGTGGTAGTTAACTCCTTAGTTTAGCTGCAAATTCTTGGATTTCAGGCTTATTTATCTCACAATAAACATCCTCAGATTTAGCTTCTTTCTCTCCCAGATGGAACTTGCAGTCAGCATGAAATGCAGTAATTAATTTTCTTTTTATTTCTCTTTGTTTTCTGTGATTCAGGGAGTATTTTACAACTTTAATGGGAGGTTAGATAAAACATTTTGGTTTAAATTTTAGGGAATTTAACTGGGATCTTGTTTATAGTCTCATCAAACATTGAATCTAAATCTGCCACGTTTTAGATAAATTTGCCAGTCATTGTGCTAAGAGTTAAGAGAAGAAATTTGGAAGACAGCCATGCTGGGGTGTAAAAAGCAGTACATTGGTGAATTTGTGAGCTTTGGTGTACACATGACTTTCTCAGGGTGTTGGTCCTCAGAGGCAGCATCTGTTCGACCTGAAGAACTCAGATAACTGGGACAATCCAATTCCTAGGTTAGATGGGCTAACTCTGACCCTCAGTAAGTGTCCATTTTGTTCATTCCCAACCTGATCTGTCCTACTTGGGCATAATTTGTTGCTGACAGTTCTAAACACTTTATAAATCCTAAAGGATTTATAAATGTCTGCACCAAATGTCTACATCGTTTTTAATGCACTGATTAATTAATCCTATGTATTAACGAAATTAATTTGCTCAAACATCTCAGCACACATCTGCTGTGCCTGTGAACACCTTTATTGCCAGGGAGTAGGTTTAGATTGGATTTCAGGAAGTAATTCTTTACTGTGAGTGAGGGTGGTGAGGCTCTGGAATACACTGCCCAGAGAAGCTGTGGATGCCCCATCCCTGGGAGTGTTCAAGGCCAGACAGGATGGGGCTCTGAGTAACCTGGGATAGTGGAAGGTGTCCCTGCCCATGGCAGGGGGTTGGAACTGGATGATATTTAGGGTCCCTTCCAAGCCAACCCATTCTTTCTCCTTTTGCAGTGAAGTTGTTGTTATTTCTGTGCTGTGAGGATGTGACCAGATGTGTCTGTGTGTGTGTGTGCACAGCAGGGAAGTACAGTGAGTAAAGGAAGAAGAGAAAAGCATCATCATGGAGATAGTTTGGACTCTGATTATTTTCAGTGAGTAAAGGAACACCCTCGGATACAGCACTGCCTCATGGGGGTGAGAAATGGTCAATTAGACATAATCTGCTAGAGGATGTCTGTGACATTTTACTCCTTTCTTGTCAGCATGCTTGTCAGAATGATGGATGAGATATTTGCAGGAAGGAAAATCCGTTCTCTTGTGTTGACTTTTGTCATGTTTTTGCATGACAAAACCCTTTTCCCATTTTTGGGTTGCAACGTGGAGTCATCACATTAGAGATACCAGCCCTTAGTGGGGGAAAAAAAAGTACAGCATGTGGTAAATAGTTGAGAAGTGAGAGGGGATATTGGTAAACATGACAAGGAATACATCCATGAAAAAAAGAACCAGTGCCCTCAGACAGGCTTGAGAGGTTTAGGGACCTCATGCTGCTGGGGTTCCTGAAAAGGCAGTTATGGACAGCTCCACAACTGCACAGTGTGTTGGTGTGGGTTTGGACACACAGATTTACTTGATTGTCAGCTGTAGAAGTGTCATACATACAGATCATTAAACCAAGGCTCCAGTACATTGCCTTGTGATGAAATAATTTGTTGTGAAGCGTAACTGTAACTCCTGTATTTAAGACATAGGTGTAACAGCCCTCCAAATGAGGGCAGAAAGTCCTTTTCTGGGCTGCAGCTGGTTTTATAATAAAAATAATGCTGTGAAACAGCTATTTACTTTTGCTCCAAATGTGGCTTTAAAATGAAAGGGAATTTGTTTCAAAAATAATGACAAGAGGTTTTTTTTTTCCCATAAATGCAGCCCTGAACCTTTTGTTGTGGTAGGATGCAGCAGAGTCCAATCTAAAAATATGCTGATCACCTGAAAGTCCCAGTGATTGCTGAAAAGTCTGACCCAACAAGGAAACTCAGCACTCTTGCACGCTTGGCAAGCTGAGAATTAACTATGGTTCTGTGGAGAGAAAAGACCACAGCTGCTTCCTTTAAGGAGTGTAACTTCTCCCCAGCAGAAGCAAATCCTGGCAGCTCCCAGGCACAGCAGAGAGAGGCACCTGAGGTGCTCTGCTCTCCTTGTGCAGCAGGGACAGCTGGAAAGGGGTCACAGCAGCCACAGTGCAAGGTAGCGAGAGAAGGAGCAGTCAGGTCTTGCTGAGAGCTCTCTAAACAGCTTGAAATATTGGCTGCTTCTAGGAAAGGCTTGGTATCACCTCTGGGTAAATATAGCTGGGGAGTAATTCCTGGGGTGGGAAGGCTCGGGTGCCAGAGGGCTCTTTGAAGGGAGTGGTTGGATGACCTTGAACAAAGACAGACAAGCTAAATTCCCTCTCTTCCAGCTCCCACCTTGCATTAATCTCCCCTGACAGTGCAGTTAAGTGAGGGAATTCTCTCTAGTCCCTAAAACAGTAGCAAAGACAGTTACCACAGTGGAAAGTGCAGAAACTTAAGCCAAAGGGAAAAGAGAAAGCTTTGCAAAGCACTTTTTTTCCTGTTTTTTTTTTTTTATTCTCTAAATTTTGTAGGGTTGAGGAGGTGTTGAAAGTTATGAAATCTGAGTTTCTTTTCTGCCAGGGTATTTAAATCACATAAAGCAGACCCAATTGATGAAGTTTTTCATTACAAAAGTGAAGATACGCCATGTACAAAGAATCTGGCCTCCTTTTAGAGCAGCAGCAAGCTAAAGAGGCTGGATACAAAGTTCTTTTTGCTTATCTGTATGGTGGACTTCTTAGCAGCTCCATCCTAAGCACTGTCACCCACTCCATGGCCACAGATGCTGTTGCAGATGGCTCTGGACCAGATGTAGAAACCATTTGAAAACAAGTCATCTTTCTGACAGATGTCTCTTCTCATCATTTCCTTGGATCAGCTCAGACTGTTGCATCTTTTAATTTCAGGGAACAGAGTAAGGTGGGGTCTGTACCCATGCGAGGGAATGTTTTGAAAGTCAAAAAGCAGACAGAGAAGGCACAGTCTGTGCCTGTGTCTGCTTGGGTGAGCAGAGCCTGCTGTCACCAGCATTTCTGACCTGAATGCAAATTCGAGATTCAGTTCCTGTGAATAGTCTCTTCTTGAGCTTATTATTCACTGTTCATTTGCCTGATTCCTGCCAACAGTCACATTCTCTGGTGTGTTTAGCTGGGGAGAACAGGCAATGGGTGTAAATACTGCTGATGTGAATTCACTAAAGGATCCAAGTGACTGTTTCTGTTAGTTTTGTGGCATTCCCTCAGTTCTGTTTGTTGCCATGCAGTCAATTCTCAGCCGTTGGTCCCCAGAGATACACCCAGGCTAAAAACATTGTCATTTAATGCAAAGGAGGAATAGGGATAAATTCCTATCACAAGTCAAAGCACTCATTGCTCAGCTGGTGACTGATAAGTTTTTAAGTCTTGGCTTTCCCAGCTCCTTGTTTTATCTGAGCTGGAAGACCCTTGTTTATTCTGCACACAGGCCATGAAATCTGTTGCTCCTTTCACTCCCTCTGCAGCCATTGTCTGCTCAGAAGTCTGATGCTGTCCTTCAGTTTGTGTTTCTCCTCCTTTAAAGTAAACCAGTAAGGGAAATGGGGTTCTGCCAATGCCTGCCCCACTCCCTAGGGCCAATATCAGACAAACTGCTTCCAGTTGTACCTGGCAGGATGTCAGCAGTGACCATGAGCTTGTAAAATGGGGACCTAAATGCCTTTTAAAGTTACTAGTACCATTACTTTATTACTTTTATTTCTTATACACTTAGTTTTGCACTTGGAAGCCTGTTCTCTTCTCTTGTTTTCCATACAAGAAACCAATTGTTCTCATCCCTCTGCCCCAACACAGTGAGTAGAGAAGCCTGTATTTTGGTTTTATGGATGAGTTGTTTGGCAGGTTCCCTAGTGCTGTAATGAATTAGAGTCATTGCAAGGTTGTTTCTCTTTGGTATTTCCGGACCTTGAGAGAATGAAGCCACCTGGTTTAGATGCTTTTTTAGCCTGTTTCTCAGCTGACACTTTTCTCTCCAATCCAGGGAACAGACAATTCTGCCATTGCCCAAACTATCTGTCCTTCACTTTTGACAGCAGCAGCACTCTGGGTCAGTTCTCCTGGGATAACATATTTCCACAGAACTGATTTCCTGCTGGTCACTAGGAGTTCTTTAACCAGAACAGGACTGGGGACTTTTTTTGGTGTGGGTTTTTGTTTTGTTCTGTTTTTTGTGTTTTGTTTTGTTCTGGTCACAGCCATTGAAGTTGTCCCAGATCAAAAGATGGTCTAGCAACAGAAGAGTTTGATGCTGATCATCTCAGGCAATTGGTGTGAGGATGGGATTGGATAAGGCAATAGCACTGCAGTGGGAATTCTGATGAGAATGTGGTGCCACTGGAAAATGCCAGCCCAGTCAGTAAAAGGTGGAATGGCAAATGTTTTACTTATGAATACACTTCCCCACTCAGAACAAGTGCTTTTCATTCTGGAGTTACTTCTCTTCACAGTGATTAATGTGTTGTTATTGTCTGCAACTTTTTAAAATGAACTGAAGGAAATTCAGGCTGACACCAAGCTGTCAAAAGCCAACTGTGAGTAGGTCTGAGGCCTGTGCTGGTTGTATTGCTGCGTTCCCTGTGCATGTGTCATCATTCACAGCATACAGCAAAGACAGAGATCCCTAAACTGTTCTTTTCCAGCTTACATGCTGAGATGGGATCAAGTGGTTCTTCCCTTCCGGATACACAGACATGATGCCATGGATAAGTCCAGAAAATGAGATCAGAGTCTGACTGCCTTCTTGATGGTTATTCTGAAATAAACCCATTCATGCTTTTGCCATTTATCTACAACTAGAAAAATAATTTGAAGAATAAGTGCCTGCAATCATGCTTTTAATTGTGGATGTGTTGTGGCATGGAGTTAGGAAGTGTGGCTCTTCTCTGGGAATTCCTCTGTCAAACAGGCACAGGATGAACAAGAAGCAACACACTGAATTTTCCTCCAAAAGCTGCAGCAACTGTGGCCATCTGCAGAGGAATGGCTGGACTATAGTGGTGGACTATTTCTGAAGCAGCTTCAGTGAGCTGCAGGAGCCTCATTTCCACAGAACCCATTCCCAGGGGGTTTCCCTGGGATCTCAGGTGGCTGTGGTGTCACTTCAAAGCAATGAGCATTGCTAATAGGCTGAGCAGGAGCTGCTGCTGCCTGGAGAGAGCCAGTGTGGGGCAGAGGTCCCCACATCTGAACATGCCCAGCACCCGTGTGCAGTCCTGGCTGCAGGTCATGTGAGCAGGCAGGGCAAACCCAAGGGCTCCTTGTCTGCCATCACAGGTACCCGGTTCTTGAAACCTCTTACAGCTCTGGGGTTTGATCCCACTGTTGATGTAACCAGAGTTTGAGCTGGGTGCCCAGCTGTGTTTAGATCTCTGATTGCCTGGCCCTCCTGCCCCACTGAATTCCCTTGTGAACACTGCTTCATCAGACCACACTCTCCCCAGCTGACTAGGGGTACCTTTCAGATTTTTTTATGGCTTTAAAATCCATTCCTTTGTGGGAAGAGACCTGTGGATATACTCTGTTCCATCATGAAGCTCAGAATTCAGGATTTACTCATTTGCAAGCAGTATCAAGAAATCACCATTGCACACACAGGTTGTTACAAGCCTTTCCTGTGATTTTTTTTAAGGTGGCAGTGCAAGAGCCAAGCAGGAATCTGAAGGGGACTCCACAGTTTGCTGCAGAGATGCAGCCCTGGTGCTAACTGCAGGCACACCTCTGAGTCAGGAGTATTGTCTCTGCCACACCAGACACTGCACACCAACACCTTCCTGCCAAAACCAGCACAGGGCAGTGATGTGTAACAGCAGCTGGAAGAGTGGGAATGGAAAGGTGCCTTTGATGCCTTAAGTTACAGCTTTCATGTTTTTCAGATTCTGTGCTGCCTAGGGGTGTAGATCTGAACCTCATATTAAGTGTTAGTGAACTCTCCTCACAGAGCAGGAAGACAAAACAAATCCTTTTCCTGCTGAAGACCAAGGACAACGAGTACAAGTCTCAGGCCCAAATGCACAAACAACAGAGCAGTGAAGGGAGGAACAAGAAGGATGAGACTTCACAACCTGGAGCTGTAATTGGACAATTAAACCCCAATATGCAAAGGACCAAAATTTATAAAAGTGTGAGACCTTGGAACCGGTCATCCATTTTGTCACCATTTTGGGTCCACCTTGGGTGTAGCCCTGGCCAGGCTCTTGTCCTGCCCAAGGTGTACCTTAAAGGCCCTTCAATAAATATCTACTTTAGCTCTGTCCAGTTTCTATTTCAGGTCAGCCTTCCCAAGGCATCACCTTCTGCCTTGCGCTCAGAAAACTGAACACAGCCTGAGCGACTGTGCTTGTGGGAGAGAAAAGTGAATCAATAACTCAGTGAGGATTGTCAAGTAATGCTGTTGTCTGCAGTGCCTTTAATGGCTTTAGTCAATAAACTGCAATTATTTTACAAATATGTGTTGTGTTCTCTTCTAAATCTCTCTCTCAGCTTCCTATAATGAATTTTTAGAAATGAGAAACATCCTGAGCGCTCGCATTGTATAAAATCTGTGCTTAAAATCAATGGATGTACAACAAAAGGCCTGGGCTTGCTTATCTGAAATATACCCATATAAAATGCCATGTCTTCTGTAGTGCATTTCTCCTTTTTTAAAAGGAAAGTTCATAATGTATCATCATTTATAAATTTTCAGATACACTTCAGGAATATATATATTTTCTGTCTCTGTTTTCTTTAGAGGTTGGAATTTGTCTATGTATCACAATATATTTTGCTTCACAAAATTTAAAAGAAGAAAGTAATCTCCAAACACCTCTACTATATGCATTTCTCTGTCTAAATAACTTTTATTTTTGCTGTACTGCAAACTTTAATCTATACCTCCCTTCATTTTAGAGTCACAACAATATAAAGATTCTTTTTACTATGCCTACCATTTAGTTGCTTATGGGGAATTTGCTTTTCCCTTTAAATATTAAAAGAAGCAATGGGGAGGTAGAAGAAAAGAACACAGTTTATTAAAAATAGAAACTAAGCTCAGCATAGGAGGTGGGGTTTTGCTGTCTATTCTTCAAAGCATATCAAGATGATAGCTTTCAAATATTTAAAGGTGTGCTACTAACTCAAATGTGCAGGTGTCTGTAAGAAAAAAAACAACACCAAGAATGATCTTATCCTTAGATGGCAGTGCTCACCCTCAGTCCTACCAGAGGATCAGCAAGAGCAAAGAAAGGCAAAAGATTATTGACAACAATAATTGAAAATTATTATTTGATAATCAGAACATTTTCAAAGATGCAGAAAGACACTAGGGGTTGTTACAAACTTCCTGGGCATCCAGCTCCTCTGTAAATTGGAATATTTCTCCTGTTTCATTTATCATTAGTTAAGTAAATAATGAACACAAGCCCCTGGCCTTACTGAAAGAAAATATTCTGATAATAATCCTTGAAATATTTTTGCTTTACTTCTGCACAATTTTTTTATTTCCTACACCGTGTTTTAGTGGGAGCAAGATCTTCTCGAATATCTCTGACATTTTATCTTTGAAGAACCACTAAAACCTGGTTTCATTTGCCCAAATGGGCTAATCAGGTTAAAGTGGGAGGAGGAAGAAAATAGTGAACCATTGCCATAGGCAGCAGTATTGAAATTCTACTAGAAAAGGAGGAGTGTTGTCCCTCTGGGGCACCCAGCCTCTCCCAGCCAGCTGCTTTAAGCAGAAATTGGCATCTCTGTGTCCAGCTAGCCCTCCTTGGGGCTCTGGCATTTGGGGAAAATCTCACTGAGGAGAAGATGCTGAAATTCAACAATGCAGGGACTCAGGAGCTCAGCCGAGAGAAGGAGGATGTTGTCACTCCAGAACAAAATGTCTCTGCCCAGCAGCCTCGGCCTCAGCACATGCTTGTGTCCATCACCTGCTGTGTCTAAGCTGCAGCACACTTACCTTTCTGCTTCAATAGCCTGTTAATGCCACTCTAAATTAACAGTGCTTATTCCAAGTAACCTCGGTGTTTCACACGCTGCTCAGACTGCAGCAGGGACAGGAAATGTAAAGATCTGCTGAGGTAAATAAGAATGAAATTTGAGATTAGCTACTGTGTATTTTGTATCTATTGTATGTTTTTACATCATATGGAAAAGTAACTTAATACCACTTGATACAACAGGTTTTATTCTGTTTGCAAAAGCAGTTTCAAAAATGCTGTGTGGAATATTTTTAGCATGGACCTTTTGCTTCTTTGCTGGAATTAAAAAAAAAAAGGATCTACCTACTTTACAACTCGAAGGGTATGAAATTTGAGAGATGATGATAGAGTTCAGAGTGCATGCCTGCCTCTCATGCTCACTCACAGGCTTTTCCCTGTTCAGTTTCTCTCTCAACACCTGCCAATAGCGCTGTCAGTTCTGTAGCTCTTTGATATTACCAAAGATACCCTTTCCCAAAGCTGAGAGTTCAGTGGCAGGAGAGGTGGGAGCACCTCGAGACACCATTTCACTTGGCAGTGGAATGGTAATGTATTCCTGGGGCTGAATTTCTGGAATTAGGAAACACAGGGTGTACAGAAAGGCATTTGCAGGTCTTCTCTGAGATTATATCAGTGTGTGTAACCTGAAAATGCAGCATCAAATTGCATCTTGAGATAGGCAAAGGTGGGAGATTGACTGTCCAGAGGCACAAGAACAAAAATGACCCCAGATCAAACCATCTCCATTTCCAGAATGTATGATGTCTTTATAAATCAGTAGGATACTGATTTTTTTTTTTTAGGACACTATTTTAAAACAATAGCTTAGAGAGTTTTTTCCTTATACCCTGTTAATCTTGTGTTCAAGCTTTGTATTAGCCACCTGAGAGACAGAATTAAAGAAGCTGTTTTAAATGAAAAGGAGCTTTCATCATGTTTAGCACTTGTTTAATAGCCTCTTCATGGGTTTCCTTGCAGATAATTTAAAGCATGGTTCCATAGGTCCTAGAGGTGTACTAGGACTGTGCTCCAAGAAAAGGAAGGGATGGATATTGCTGTTCTCTTTGTGGTCTGTTGGAATTTTGTTAAAGCTGAGGCTTTCCTGGAACAAATCAAGACTATTGAATTTTCGCTGCAGCTTTTAAAACAGTTGGTAAGATTTTGTAGTTGTTCCAGGGTGTTCAAAGGGTTCAGTGACTGCAGTACTGGACTTGCAAACTTTGGAAGGTGGCAAATTGATTCACAGAAGAAGGTGGGAGAGCACAGGGCCCAGTGACTGCACATCCTAGAGCCCAGGCTGTACTTCAGTATTTAGGAGTTTTCATGATTCATTCATTCTTGTACACCTAGTCTCTCCAAAATACAGTGGGATAATGTTCTTCCCTTTCCAAAAGCTGGACAGAGAGTCAATGATGCTTTCACACATGCCAGCATTGACAGTGAGTGGAGAAGACTTGAAAATGGTAAGAAGAGGCATATCAGAATAGGCTGAACCCTTTCCAGAAGCCTTTTGAAAACAACAATCCTATTTGACTTTTCAAAACCGGAGAAAATTTTCTCAAGGTCTTCTGGCAAGATTCGCAGATGCCCTCAGTGTTCACTGGGTACGAATAAAAGACTGAAGGGGGACTTATGGCTCCCTAATTTGAGCCTGATTTTGTTCTGGCCTTGGCAGAGACCAGAACACCTTGAGTGCAATCCATGGCCACCAGAGGCCAGCTGGGACCTGCTGTGGCCATGCCTGAATGTGCTCAATGGCTCAAGGTACAATCTCTTCCATAAGGCAAGAATTTTTTTTCACGTGGGAAGGAATAATTCTATCTCTTCTTTACCGTAAGTGTTTCGTGTGTGTATAGCCACAGGAGTGTTTACCTTCCCTGTATTTGAGATGCCTTTTCTGTGTGATGCACAGGCTAACAACACCAGCCACCCTCTCTGGCCCCTTTTTATTCCCCTCAGTAACTCCCCTGATGTCACCGTGCCTATTCCTCCACGACCCTGGGGCACAAAACAAGCAGCCAATGCAAATGCCATGGTTTGTTCATCATAACAGAAACGTGGAGAGGAAAACCAAAAATCAATGTTGTCAAGTGAGCAGAATTGACAGGGAAAGCAGAGCTAGCATCAGGCTGCTTGGAGAGCATTACCTGCAGTATGGAGCTGCTTGTATCCCACTGAACAGCCACAATAAGGTGACTTAAAAACTTGCTAATGAGCCTGACAGCCCGTGAGGCAGAGGCAGCGTGTTGAATTCACATTTGTGTCGGTTTCATCGTGCTTTACAAGCCCTGGGAGGCTTTTTAAAGGGAAGATAATGTTTTGGCTCTGTGCTCGGTTTGCAGCTGAGGAATCATCAGAACAGAGAAGTATGGCTCTCCTTAGAGTCTGTGCCGTGCAAAGGTGCAGGCAGACACTGCAAACCCCAATCTTCTCAGTAACTGTGTTTATATGTTATTTTCGTGTTGTGCAAAGGGCACAGTTTTTCAGGGCTGCCCTTTTGAACAGAGCAGGAAGGCAATAACCCCTCTGGCTTGTGTGGCCTGCAAGGAGGGGAGTGGAGTGGGCCACCAGGAGTAGCACTCCAGTGTGAGCATTGTGGTGCTGCTTTCACAAATTACTGCTGGGAATTCTTTGGTGTAATTGCAAATGTTTTGTCGTAGAAAAATAGGCCATATGCTGCCTCATTGTCTGCCTGTGTGAATAAAAAAAATGACAGCCTTAGCAGCAAGAAAAAGGAGGAGATGTAATATTCTAGAAAACATGGCTGGTTTTATTCAGAGGAGAGAAGGTGAGTGAAATTAAAAAAAGGCTTTCTGCCTCACCAGTTTTCTTCTTTTAAGTAAAAATTTATAGACTGCTGACAATTGTTATGCAAAACCAGAATCAATAGCTCATACTAGGACTGAAATTTCTAAAAACTGCCAGCTTGATTCATTTTTAAGTAATATATCTGAGCTGCTTGTGCTGATTCAAGGTCAAAATTTGTAGATTGTATGCAGTGTGTGGTGAGAACCTTTGAATTGTTCTTAAAGTTTAGTGTCTTGTCCTATCCACTGATAGGACACGATTCACTACTAGTGGTACTCTTGGTTTTTGTTTCCATCTGCTCATTTAGGTGACAAGTGCAGCATCAAAGTGGCTGCTGAGGCAAACGTTGTAGCATAATGATGTTTAAGTCCATTAAGCTGTGCTCAAGATGACTGTGGGCCTAAATACTTTTTTCGCAAGGATTCCTCGTGACTGGTGAATGGTCAGTGGAAAGGAAAGGAATGTTCTCCCACAAAGATGGCCCTGGGAAAGTATTTTCTTTGGATTTGTGCATTCACAGCTTAAAATCCAGACATGGACATTATGCTTTTGTATCACTTTCTGGATGGCATCCCTTCTTTTCTGGCTGAATAGACCCTTGGAGACCTTGTTGCAATAGACAGTCTGAAATGTGAGAGAGAAACATGCAGAATAGCTGTGCATCGTATTTATCCTGCCCTGCCATCAGGTTTGAGCCTTACAGCGTGGACATCTGGTTCAGTGGACATCAATGTGTGAGCATATGTGCTGACCATTTAGCTCCATAAACAGTGTACTTGGAAAATAATAATTTGGTGTTGAGTATCATAATATCAAGGCTACTTCTGACTGCAGACATCTTTGGTATATCTTCAAATTTAATGAAATAAGACAAAAAGCAGAAATTGCTCTTCTTGTCAGACTGAGAATTATTTTTAATGGTGTTAGGTCAAGCCCAATCCAAAAATGGCAATGGCTCCTGTTCCCCAAAAACATGGACAGAGTGCTACATGTGGAGATCAAACCATTGGGGTTATTTTGGATTAACATGAAAAGCAGATTTCAAATTCACACTTTGGATGTGGAAATTTTTCTCTAGGCTCTTGATGTCTGCCCACACTGCAAGGGCATGGGTTTTCTGCCCACAGGAGCAGAAACTTTGGTTCGTGGCACAGAAATTGGAGTCATCTGAAGGATTTAACCAAATAAATCTGCACAGGCTGCTGGCTGCAGAAGAGAGGGGCTGCTTGCCGTCTTGTGCCCCATAGTATATTGGACTTCATTCTCTTGCAAGCTTTATTTTGATTGTGTCCTGCTCAATGGCAGCACTTAGGGGACAAATCCCATTACAGAAATTTGAATTTGAAATTCTGTGAATTTGAATTGAAATTCTGTGTTTGAATTTCTACCACAGTGATACACCAAAATTCCTCACAAAATGAGCAAGAAGGGGAACTCCTGTGTTAGCCTACCTTGCTGGAAGTCACTATCCATCATTCTTGCATAGTCCTGAACCTGTTTATTCCAGTCCTGGTGAGTTTCTATGGC
Source organism: Illadopsis cleaveri (assembly GCA_013399915.1). Classification (NCBI taxonomy): domain Eukaryota; kingdom Metazoa; phylum Chordata; class Aves; order Passeriformes; family Timaliidae; genus Illadopsis; species Illadopsis cleaveri. The sequence continues at coordinate 25,695 of VXBB01015722.1, read as the reverse complement.
TTTTCTCTTGATGTGTCCATGCCCATTTGCCTCTTCTGAGTCCACATGTGTTTTGCTACTTTCCAGCATCTATTATTCTATATGGGACTTCAGTCAGGGGTTCCTGTCCTCTCTGTGTGTTATTAGGTGTGGGGGACAGATATTCCAGGGAAAGTCTCAGCTTTTAATTTGCCAGTAACTGAACAGGCCCTCTGCAGAATTCTTTGATGGTTCTAATTCAAGCCAGTGTTCCCAAGTTTCCCTGGAATTTAATGGCCTTTGAGAAGGGGAAATGCAAACTTTGCTTTAGGCACAATGCATGCTTGAAAGTTTTGAAAATAACTTTTCTCTGCCTTTGTGTCTTCACTGTTATATTCCTCTCTGTGGAAAGCTCTGCCTTTCTTTGCCAACCCTTAGCTGTAAATTGATATACTTCTCTTTTAGAAAATTTGCTCTGTAGGGATCAGAATATATTAGCTCTGAAAGTTGTTGGAAATGTTTTCCATTATTATGGGAGCTTGTCAAATTCACAGTCCATGTGGAATGCAGATGCAGCAGGAACATCGACTCTTGTGTTGATGGCAGTGCATTCCAATTATCCTGGTGCTGGTGCAGGGAGGGTATTTTTGGTCCTTAGGAAGCACGGTGGCATGATGCCACATGTTCCGAGATCAAATCTCTTCCCTGATTTCAGATATAAGTGTGGGGCTAAGTGATACACGAAATCTCAGCCTGAAGGAGTCCAGGAGTGAGTGCTGAAAGGAGACTGATGGAATTACAATAGCATATGGAGGCAGAATTACAAGGCCGAATTTCAATTTCAGCTACGCCTTTTCAGCCACTCAGGAGTCAATCAGCCATTTTTCAAAAGCTAGGGCTCTGTATGGATTGATTTGTTATTGTTGCAAAGCCTTTTGTGCTGGGCTCCAAACCTTTTAACCCCTGCTGTGGGGTTTGGAACAGACCATCTCCCACCCCCAAGGCTGGGGATGTTCCTGCAGCAGAGCTGTGCCAGGGATGGAGCTCTCCACTGGCCTTGTCATGGCCCAAAGGCAGGGCCCTGACACTGTCCCTGGCAATTACATCTCACACAGGAGAAGCTGTGCTCCTAAGAACCAGTCCAGCTCCTAAAAAGCCTCTTTTGGAACACTGTGGAATAATGTGCAGTTTTTGGAATTCACCAGGGTTCACAAAGCATTCACTGGATGTTTTGCTTCCAGTCATTCCGACTCTTTTCCTTTTTTTTTACCCCCACAAAGGCAATGCAATTTCCAAGCTGTAAGGGAGACATTTGGGACTGCATTGCACCTGCCTGTCAATCACAGATCAGATTTCATTGAAATACTTACATTTTGGTGCCAAAAGCCAGAGATTTCTGAAATCATTACTTCATTCTGACAACTGAGTACCCCAGATTCGCAGTGAATGGAGAGACAATTCGATATTTTTACTATAGTATTTTAAATTTTTTATTAATTTGAAATGATAGTGGCAAATAAGCATCACATAAAATGTCTGTTCTGACAGGCCTGCAAAGGAGAGATGTCAGGAATATGTGTAACTAGAGGATAACTTTCCTAAACTCAGATTTGTCAACAAAAAACCAGAAGGCAGAAACATTGTGAAAATGTCATTTCCCAGTGGAACCAGTTCCTAATTGACACTTGTAGTCTGCAATGCCTGTTTCTCATTTAACAGCTTTCACAGCAGAGGTACTTAAACTTTACCCCACATTTTCTTGTTTAGTCTCAATTTCTTACTTTGACACACAGCAGAGTCCTAAGGGGAAATGAAACAACAACCCTGCTGCTTGTAAGCTGATGAAACCTTTCTGGGAGAATCAATCCAGAAGAAAACTTGATATGATAGACTGCAGCTGGCTCTATGCAAGGTTTACAAAGCAGTGTCTTAAAACATGTTGAATTTTTTTCTCCCCTGGAAAAGTCTCCAAGTAGAGCATGCAGTTCATTTTCAGACTGTAATTTTAAAGTCTTGTGAAGCAGATCCTTGCATGTTTTCAAAAGATATTATTGTTTCTCTCCCTCTCCATTAAAAAACCTGCAGATATTGGGTGAGCTGATGACAGTAAATGACACTATATTTTTTGTGAGTATTTTAAACCTCCAGATAATAAAAAGGTGGATAGTGGTGCTTTTTGAAAGGAAGGAAGGAGAAGATTTTACTTGGCTTTGAAGAAGGTGGTTAAAGGAAGTGGTTTTGTGGAGGGGAAAGGCTCCTCAAAGCAGGTGTATTCCTCTAGCTTTTATTGCTGGGAAAGGTGAGATTTTTGGTTTGTCCTCAGGAAATCCCTGCTGGCTCAAAGAGGTGCCTCCCTGCTTGGCTGGCTCTGTTGGCTCCCAGTTTGTTATCTGGCTTCTGTGGTTCAGTCCTGGGATTATGGCAGTCAGGAAAAGGGCCTGGAGGCAACTGTCTGGGGACAATGGCATTGAACACCTGTCCTGACAGGAAAGAACCTCACCTCAGGCCTGGGATGACACTGCTCAGGTCAGAGCAGATTCCTGATTCAAGGGGACTCATCAGGTAGTCATGATTTTCCCTAGACTCCTTAGGGTTTTCCTGGGTTGTTGTAACTTTAGTTCTCCTTGTATGGAGCACACACATCCCAGCATTGGGGCTCCCCTGGACTATTTGCTTGGCAAAAGTTTGTGCTCAAATACTGTGACATCCAAAGGTGTTTGCAAGCCTGGACCTTTGATTTCCAGGCCTTAATTCAGAAAACAGATGCATGAATGATTGAACATGAATCAGCTCCTCAGGAACTTATTCTTGATGATGAGTGTAATTATTTTCCTTTCTTCTGCTCTTCACCTGGCCACTGTAGGGTTTCAAATTATTAATATTTTATGACCATTTTTTCTTCCCTTTCCTGCTTCTTTCCTTCATCATACTGCTTTCTCCCTTTGGTGGAAGGTGCTGTAGAGGGTTATCTGGTTTTTGTACTGCCATTCAGCACTCCGCTGCCTCACATGTTTGTTTGTTTGTCATTAAACTATTCATGTGTTTCATGTGGGCTATTTCTCTGTGCCTTTCAACTCCTGTTTTTTTAAACAAACAAGACAGCAAAGTCAGTGCTAGCTTTTTCCTGCTTAAAAATTCAAAGAGTGAGGATGCAACTGGCCACCTAAAATGCAAAGTTACTTGCAGGTATTTTCATGTAAATATACAGGTCTTAAATCCACATGTTATAGAAGAACTTAAAGAGGGTTTTCCCGAACAGTATAGAATATAGGTAGTGCCATTGATTTGTTTAGATGAATAGCAGATCAAACTGGGAAAACAACTCCAAACTCATCTTCCACTCTGAAGTAATTTTGTATGTGACAGCTTTGGTTTTTTTGTTTACAAAAATATCTTTCATCTTTTTATTCCTTTCACTGAAAGACATTTCACTTGTTTGAAGGTCCTTGATCACCACATTCAAACTGGATGGCAGTGACAGCTTCTGTGCACAGGATCCTTGTCGTGTCCTCATGTGCTTGCTTTGAGGCTCACCTAATTTAAGGTGAAAAAGAGTTTTGGGCTGCCTCCTGCAGCACATTTGTGTCTAAACTTCCAGAGCTGGTGTTGTGTGCATTCCTGGAAGCTGGAAGGCAGCAGTGGATAGGACACAGGTAGGATGAGGGTGTTTTGGCACAAACTAAATCCACTCAGCTACCAAGGGAGAAGTCTCACTTTTTTCTGTTGGCTTTGAGCCCACATTTCGAATTCTCCCAGCTGTCAGTGCCTGCCCTCACACATCTGGCTGAAAGATAATCTGTTTCTTGGAAGTTTAGCAGTTTAATCCAGGTTTTAGATTACATTATCTGACCTAAATTTTCTTGTTGATTTGGATGTTGCCTTTCAGGGGCTGACCTCAAATGCTGAAGCAGGGGCTGACCTGTGTTTCAGCAAGGTCCCAGCCCTAGAAAAGCTGAGGTGTGTGTCCAACCACCCCGACTTTGGCAGGGCTCCCAAGATTCAGGCAGAAGGGCAGAGTGTGTAGAATCAGCACCTAAAATTTCAGTCGGGGTTTGTCAGTGTTTAGCTCAGCTACCTCATATTACACAAATTTTCAAAAAAACTCAGTGCTTCCTTCTGCTTCGATAAGAGGAAAGGAAGTTCTGCAGTGCCTCCTTTCATGGGGGAACATCCCCAGTCCTTTTACAATCGCAGCCACCCCTAAGAAGGCTCCCGGTGCTGCAGGGAGTCCCAGCAACAGGCAGGCCTTTTAGCAAATGTATTTTCTGTTTGTTTGAAAGAAGCATACCAGTAATCCACTTTAATTCACTTCTCTTTTATCAGCTCTTTTGGTTTGCTTTGTTTCCCTTGTAAAGTTTGGCACGTTTTCATCCCCACCTTACACTTAGTTATTTCTCTTAACAGCTCCCTTTTTTCACCTTTCAGCATAGGGACTCCTGGTTTTGCATGAAATCTGGTCTGTAGGTGGCCACAATTGGAGCTGTTAAGAATTTATCTCGAAAACAAGAAGCTCCCTCCCGCTGTGAAGACAATTTGTTAAAATAGTATACACACAATTGAACATGCATCCTGTTTAAAAAAGGCAGTTGTGGATTCCAAACAGAAGGGAAACTGGCCTCTCTTTTCCTAAAACAAGGGGATTTTCCAAGGTTATCTTCTCTGTAGTGTGAAATGTCTTGACTTTCACTGAAACACAGTCAATTTCAGGTGGAATTCCTTTATACTGTATTTTGACAACCATTGAGGGAAAAAGCTCGAGGCTAAATCTGAGATCTGTATCTTGTCATTTTAGAACTAAAAGCTCAGTGAATACTCTTCAGGGAACTTATCCATGTGTGAGTAACATGTGAGCAATTAAAAAATTGAATGACTGGCTTACTTTGGCCTGAGACTAAAAAAGGAGTAGCCTTAGCAAGCAAACGTGGTGTCTTCAATTGTTACACAGCTCTTACAAATATTTCTCTACCCGTGGTTCCCAATCTTTGCAAAAATACACAGGATGGCTGTTGCAGAAGTAATTTGAAATGTAAAGAAGTAACACCGAAATTTGAAATACTCCTCTCAGAATTCAATACAGATATAACTCAAAACAAGACTTTGATTTGTCAGTGTAAAGAGAGTGGCTCATTCAATTGTTGACACGAGTGACTTACCAAGCAACTCCGTGCCCCAGCCATGCTGTGCAGGAAGGTTTTACACCCTGTACTCTTTCAGTTTTCCAGAGTTAAATAACTGCTGGAAAAATGGAGCCAAGAGCGTTCACATTGTGTGTATAAATCAGTGATTTGCATCTGATTTGCCAGGTTCTAATTTACTAATTAGCAGACGCTATTTAAATGTGTCTAAACCACAATTTCAAATTAGTATGCGTGGTAAAAGAAACAAGCTAATTGAAAGCAGGCAAATTAAAGTTCACATGAAACCGTATCTATGACTAAAAAATCTGTTCCCTCAGTCACAGAATCCCTTCCCATTTGCTGAGTACAGTCATTTCTTGAAGGGGGGTGACAGTGGGGATTTCTGGTCCGTGGTATTTGTACAAAATACATCAGTACAGTTCTGTAAGACACTCTCAGCATCTGGGCTACAGCAAACTGGCCTTTGCCTTTGAAGTATGCTTGGTTTACTTTTAGTCATTTTCATATATTGAATTGTCAGAGAATATTAATACCATGCTTAACGTTTTACTTACTCATATTATGAAATGAAGTGCTCAAGTTAATTAGCAAAATGTCATGGATTTTCTGCTTTCTATCACTGGGGAATAGTATTGAGTGTCAAAGAATGTATCAACCTTTATTATCACGCCCCAATGTGATTACAGAGCTACTGAGATGCACCCTGGAATTCTAATTTCTTTTTCATTCTAAGTTTTCAACAATAACTGTAGACATGCCATTCTGGCTTGTACATTACATTTACAAATTATCTGTTACAAGAGCGCTACAAATACAAGACTATAATTTAAAGAGTCATTTTGGTCAGGTGTCAAAGATCCAGCCCAAAACTTACAAAAATAATGAATAAATTAATACAGTTCTGTTTGGTATGAAATCTGAATTAATATTCAATCAAATCTTGTTAGGCAAGATGCAGCAGAACTGTGTATGTATTCAGGCTGAAGCCCTGTAATCACCAAGTTCAGGGGAAATTACAGCCCCTTAGTATATTTAATAATAAGTTCTTTTTCTCATGAACTGATAATGCCAGCAAAAATAACCAAAGGAGGTGCTGAGTCCTTGAAAAGAGAGTGAGGAGGACATTGGGTCTTAGCCAAAAACAGGAAAAGATGTGTTTGCCTAATCAAGGGGAAAAAAAATAAAAGAAACCGAGTAAAGAAACCACCTTCCTACTTGTTCTGTGAGTTGACAGCTTGTGTTGTTCACCCTTGTGAAGGAACCAAGAATGAAAACATCCAGCAGCACCAAGAAAAAACAGATGCTTGGGGTTTTCTTTCCTTGCAGCTTTGACCAAGGTGATGATGGCAAGAACATCAGCAGCCTAAGGCTGCTGCTCACTTTTTTTCTGTGCAGAGAAGGGAATTGCTATTGCAGTCTGAACACTTCCCAAATTAAACATGGGAAGCTGTATTTCTGGGAAGGGAGCACCAAGCCGTTGGTAAACAGTGGTATATGTTTGATTGATAGATTTAGCACTCATAATGTCCGTGTGTTCATCTTGTGACACCATAAACAGCATTTTTGGGGGTCTGGAGAGGCTTTCTTGGAGTCAGGAGGGTCTTGATCTCACTCATAATTCCCCCTCTCAGACATCTTGCACAGTTCTGCTGCAAAAAGAGAGCTTTGCTCTTTTGGCTTTTTTTCTTGCAAGGAGCAGGTTAAGAACTGTTGGCTAAAAATTCTTCCTGTTTTAAATTTTAGAGCCATCTGTATTTGCCACAGATTTGTTGGAGTTTGTTCTTCCCCATAGAAGCAGAAGGTCTGAAAGTAAGGATTTCAAGCAATCTCTGTTGAGCGCTGGACCCATTTCCTTGTTCCAAGCCCTAAGTTTTATAACTGCAAAACTGAGAAGTTTTGCAAAGTTGATGCTTAGGGAAACTATGTGTCTGTCTTCTTTTTTTTCTTT
>VXBB01015722.1:0-18633 GCA_013399915.1 Illadopsis cleaveri | reverse complement strand
AAATTTTTTTTTTTTTTTTTTTTTTTTTTTTTTTTTTTTTTTTTTTTTTTTTTTTTTTTTTTTAAATTGAGTGTTTTCTTCTTAAGGAAAGTAGGAAAACTTTGTTATTTTCATAGCAAAACTAGTGGTTTTTCCCTACCCATGGAAACAGCATTTTAGTCTTGGAGAAAGTATGAAACAAGACTTAAAATACTTGGTTAATGCTGGAAGTTAATTGTGAATGTTGGACCCCTGTATTTGATTATAGTGGACTGGAATATGTGGCTCCCCACTAGCCTGGTTTACAATTTTTTTTTCTCTCACAGGCTTGGTACTTCTGCACCAAATTGTGATTTTTTTTTTTTTCTGGTGTGGGCTTCACATGACTTCCTCCAATTCTTTCCACCTCCACACTGGACTGAAAATCCAAGGACTGATACAGGCCAGGAAATGTGAGGTTTTCACGTCAGATGGCCACATTTTATTGATTTTTTGCTTTGCCTCAAGCAAAAAGTAATTGTATTAAGAACTTTTGCAAAGCCTGGGTGTTATTTCCATCCACTGTTTTGTGTCCTGGGGACAAGTCAGGGTAGCTCAATTCCCCTTCTGCAAAAGTGAACTACCATGGAGAGAAACACATGCAGTGAATTTCAATGAAAGAATGACAGGGTCTTTGCCCCTGGGACTGTACCAGAGCAATCAATGAAAAACATGTTCTCGGGGCTGATAAATACTGCTAAATTAAAATTAAAAGCCCCAAAGTCCTGATATTGTGGGACATCAAGAGAAGAAAATTACAGTGCCTCTTACAGTGTGACATCAGAATATATCTCCAGAATAAAATTGTTTCTTTTTTTTTTTTACCAACTTGTCCTTGTAGCTTTGGTTTGATTTTTGCAGATTGCCTTCCAGCTTCATACTTATTTTCTTTTTTCCTAGTTTTGCCTCTTTAGTTATTGCTGACTGTGGCCCTGGTTAAAAGAGCAAGAGTTCTTATGCCTCTTGCAGGACCTCTCCAAGATCCTGTGATCCAGGTTTCTCATGATCCCCCAGGGAAGCCTGCTGAGAACTGACACTGAATGAAATGTAGTGTTGAGACACCAGTTCAGGAAATCATCCAGAAGGCAAGTCATGAGGTCTGTTGCAAATGGTGTCAGGGCTTACAAAAAATACCTGCTGCCTGCAAAATCCCAGAAAATAGGTCTTGGAACTCTCCAACTGTCATTGGGATTTCCACTGATGCACAGAAGCACCTGGACATAGAGATACACACAACATATACACAATTTACATGAATAATTTTCTGTTGCATCAATGTCAGCAAGTGTTAGCATGACAAACTCACCTCTAACACTTCAGCATGGTTTGAGGCCATCAGTCCTTGATTCACAGAACTATTTCTCATTCAGGCCTCTGTTGAACAAAGTTTTCAGCAGGATTTTCTCTCGTGGGCTTCGTGGTCATTAGAAGGAGCACAGCTTAGGAAGTGAAACTTCCGGATGTTTTCCAGTCACAGCCTTTGCCTGTCAACAAGATTCATCTCCCTGCAAATGAATTTAGATGTCCTTAGAAGGTGGGAAGGGCTTTGGCACGACCTTGAACTGTCTGGCAGTGCAAGGCTGACTTATGTGGAGGATGGTCTAATCTGTTCAGTGTTCCATCTCAAAATCTGTGGGACCTGTGAGTGCTCTGAAGCATCACTAAACCCAGCAGTGACTTGCAGATCTTTTAGCAACAAAGCAGTTTAGGCTTGAAAGGAGAAAAGACTTAAGGACTTCAATCTGGACTGCTGTAAGTTACCTGAATGTCTGTCACACATCCATATTTCTGCTTTGAGCAGTGAATTTTGTACAGGTATTCTCCAGCAGCTTGGGTATGCTTCATCTCTCCTATCTCCCTTGTAGCCATGCCCACCTTCACTTTCATTAGTCCTGTTCTTCTAACTGCAAACTCAGTCTCTGTGTTCTTGAGAAGCCTCCAAGAAGGATTCTGGAGCTCCAAGAAGCCATGATGTCACTCATTAAAGGACACCAGTCATTTTCTCTATGATTGCTGCTAAAATGGCAATGGGTTGATCACCTGCACAGTGGTAGTTTTGGGTAGAATACATAATTTTAATTTTTTTCTTCATGTAGGTGGTAGAAAGAGAAATGGCAACCTCCTGAATAATTTCAACCCTATAGGAATGGCATTGAGTGTCTGGGAGGAGTTTCTCACCAGGTATCATTCAGCAAATACGTTGTAATGGTCCTTTCACTGTGAAGAGTATTTCCTGTGTATGGATGCTTCCAGCAACAAATCAATCACCAGCTGGCATGAACTGTCATAATGATAAAGAATTGAGCACTAAAATATCATAAAACACAAATGTTGTAAAGGCAAACTAACAGCCTTGATTCCTAGATATATTTATATATTACTTTGCAGGGCCAATATAATTCTTTACATCTCTTATTTCCCCTTATTTCCCTCCTTCACCAGAACACGTACAGCAGGGATTTTATTAAGTCAAAAAAAGTAGAAAGAAATGTTCTCAAAGCTTTCTGTCCATAAACAGAGAGACATAGATTGCTCCTATTTGATTCAGGTCCTGCCCATGGGAAGGAGCCCAGGTATCAGGGTCACCCTGCCCACTAAACTTTTCATATGTGGGAAAGTAACATGCAAACATAAGGAGTCCAAAATAATTTGATTGACCCAGAAACGTATTTCCTTATCTTTGTATATTGAGTAGAAACTATTTTTGTGATACTCATGTTTCAGTGTTGGATATCTTTTTAAGACTTTAACTTTCGTGCAAGAAAAAAGTATTTTCCACCTAGATTTAACTTTTTTGTGTGCAATTTTACCTACTACCTGAGGAGGGGGCACCTTTCCTTACACTGTTCAGAGGCACTGGGAGAATCTGAGCATTCCCTTAGTGAGAAATGTTACTCAGGGACTTGTCTAAACACCAGGTATAGTTGGTCATCTGGGCATGGAGTGAGCAGAATGTGGTACAGCAGGAAATACAGAGATGCTGCTCATGAGAGCTGAATTTCAGAAGATGAAGGTGAAATTGTGAACTTTGTGTTGAAATAAAGAGGGTACCAGAATCTTTTCCAAAAATTGGATTTTTTTTTTTTTTTCTTTTTTTTTTCCAAGTTCAGCTTGTAATAATTGGTTTACTTTAATTGCAAACTGTGGTACAATGTTCAATAAAACCCTGAGATTAACCCAGCTGGTCACAGCATGGTGCTGATAACACCAAGGTCACAAGTTTGATCCCTGTAGAGGCCATCCACTAAAGAGTTGGACTTGATGATCCTTGGTCCCTTCCAACTCCGAATATTCTGTGAAATCTTGCAGCAGAGAAATAAGGAATAATGATTGAGCCACATGGAATAAATTAGATGTCAGAGGAGCTGCTCTGCTATCAGCAGGTTTCTGTAGCATTATCACATCCTTATTCATCAGGTTATGCTCCTCACAGGTGTAAGCACTACAGAGAGAATGATAAAGAACCTTCAGCTGTGCTCCAGGCTTGGAAAACAGTGGTGCTGTTGCAACGATGCTTTTGTTCTGCATGTTTGCTGGACAAAATGTACTGTATTTCAGATTATTTTTTGGCAGGATAATACAGTTGTTTCTTTTTTTTCTTTTTCAAATATCAGGGAAGTTATCAAAAGGAAGTGGTGCTTGCTCAGATGTAAGCTGCACAATGAAACCTAGGGGTTCTTTTAATGACATATCTATTTCCAAGGTGTTTCTTGCTGTTCCTGTGATCTTATTTGAATAACCTCACAAGGTATTGGAGGGAGAGATTTTTTCATTCTTCCATCTCCACTCCCTTTTCTGACACACACAAACTATGAACTGTGATATTGAAGTGCTGGTAACTTTTTAGGTTATACTGAGGACAGAAGAGAGTTCACGTTTCCTCTGCAAATAGAGGTCCTGGAGAGTAAGAACAAAGGCAGGTTTACAGTCCAGATGTACTCCTTGTCTGTCTTTTTGGCCAGGAACAGCTGCCTGATCCAGCAGTCTCTCTGTGCTCCAGGACTGTTCTGTTGTCACTAGCATGGTTAAATCTGCCTTACCAGAGAGGCAACAAAACAATTCTCCTTCAGAAGAGGAGGTCACGTGTAGTTCACTGCTCTGGCCATTCCGGGTGAGTGCAAAAGATGCTGTGGCTGATGGCCACAAGAACCCCTGCAGTTTCTTCTCCTCCTTTCAAGAGTGGTTTTAGTTTTAACTGTTTTTATATTTGAGCTATAAACTCCAAGTCTCATTTTTTTCTAGCCTGGGTCTCATAGAAGGTGTTTTACCCTGCCTGTGTTAGTGCCCCTGACATTACCAAGGATATTCTGGAAGTGGTACAGACAGAATAGTCCTGAGTTCCAGGTAACAGATCCATGGGAAGAGTGTCAAGACACAAAGGGATGTGTTCTTCCCTGGAGGTAATTTCTTTTTCATTTTCACATTTCTTTACCTGCCATCTCCAATTGTGTTGCAGCATGTTTGGAAAGATTTTTTACAGAATATGGCCTCAGCCCTGAAGTCAGGAATATGGGTGTGAACTTTCTGTCCATGTGAGGATCCTTTTTGTTCCAATGACTCTGCAATGGTATTGGGATGCTTTCTCACATGTCACACTGCCATAGGTGAAACAGGGAACTTGTGAAGATGCCACATTTAGTCTTCTGCTGCCTAGATTCTTTTGGGAAGGTTTCCAAGCAAAATTCATAACAAGAAGTTGAGAAAAGTAGGTTGTTCCATCCTGAAAATAACTAGGGATTGTCAGCTTATTGAGGCTACAAAACAGGTACAAATGAAATTCACTGCTCTTGTGCCTCTTTTTCCTTTGTGCAAGGGCCACGTGAGGCAGGGAAAATATGTTCTCCCACCCTGTTGGGGAGTTTTAGAGGAGGGGAAGGAAAGTTTGCTGCAAAAAGAAAATTCCTCTGAAGAATAGTTTGGTTATTTTGACGGTAGCAAATTGGTGGTGGAGACACAGCCTAGGGCTGATCTAGGCTGCAACTTGGTTTCATTTGCCTGAAAAACTACCAGTGAAATGAGCAGTTCCCTGAAATTTAAAGAAACTGTGGAGAATTACCTCTGGAGGGAAATATAACATATTTAGAATGAAGAATAAATCCATGTGAAAGAAAGAATACTCTCTCTCCTCCCCTTCCCTGTAGTTCCTACAAGGGACACATCTGTCCTTTGCTCAGCTTTTCTTCTTTCCCCCATTACATTTTCTCTTTCCCCTTCACAGCTGTGAGCTCCAAAGGGTTTGCTGCTGCAGGATTACCAGGAGTTCCTATAAATCTCACACCTGCCATTCATCTGGGCTCTGCTGGTCCCACAAACTGCTGTGGTTTAGATACCAGACACCAGAAGGTGTCTTGTGTGGCTGGGCCAGCCTTCTGCCAGACTCTCCTCCCTTCCCCTGCTGAGCCCTGTAATTTCTGTGCTGTGCTGGGACAGTGCTCAGCACTGCTCTGCACAGGATGGGGACTCCAGGGAAAATTCCCCTTGGGAAATGTGGGAAAGTAAATAGCACATCACCCCACCCATCCAAATGCACTCTGCTTTCTGAAATGAAATCCAGCAGTGTTAAGCAGACTGCATTAGAGAATCAGCAGGTCTGCATCAGCCCAAACTTGTTGATCAGACTGCAAAGGCTTCTGACTAGTACATGAAATGGGGAATCCTGGAATTGAGCCTTGTTTTGTCTTCCAGTCAGATAAGGAAGCCAAATCCTTTCTGTCACATCAAAAACCTACCTGTGAAACCTTAGTCTATTGGAAAGTTTCACCAAGCAGCTTATCTCACAATACAGAGTATTTGTTACTACCTGAACACCTTTACAGGATGCTTGAAAGTTATAGAACTTCTGTTTGGGCCTGAGAAAGGCGTAGACTTGGAAATAATGCCAATAAATGTTGTAGCAGCACAAGGTAAGGTCATGCCAGGGCATTGACAATACAAAGACAATAGGCAGGCTGTTCTTTATCTCATTCAGAAGATATAAGAGCAGTTAAATTTATTAGGGATTTTCTCATGAACCCCAGAAAATGCCACTAATCTCATAATGATTCACATAAAGATAATGTAGAAAGAAGTCTCCTGCAAAAAAAAAAGGCAAACTCAGAGCAACACACTGGAACTTATATTTGGATTGAAATTGGAGTAATTCAACCCTGAAAGCCAAACTTTCTGCTGGGAAAATTCAGTCTAAAATGCAGTACAAAGTCCATCAGTCTTATTTGGAAGCTGTAAATTAATTCAGATTTTCATACTGGGGATGTGGAGGGAAAACCTTTTCAGAGCATGAACAATGTTGCTGCAGCTATGTAAAACTCACTTGGTGTGTATAACAGTCCCTTGGATAAAGACTTACAACATTGTAAACAAGGCCACAGGCAGCAGGATCAAATCCATTACAAGAAGAGACAGTGTGCAAATTCCTTTTGAAAGGTAGCACTGTCATCATTAGGGTCACACATGAGAAGATTATTTGGAGCTTTCAGCTCCTACTGAAACCTGGTGTTTGTAGCTGACCAACGAGCAGAAACTCTGAATTAGGGAGAGGGAAATGCTGATCTGCTCTGTGCTATTGAATGGGCTTGGAAAGGTTTTGTTACCTTCTGAGTAACAAATGCCTTGACGCTTTTCAGATTGAAGCAAACATCAGTCAGTCAATCAGACACTTAAATTTGCCAACCAACAGTGCAAAGTTCACCTCTAAAATACCTTCAATACTTGGATGAATATGTAGTCAGCTGCTTTTGCTATTTGTATGTTATCTTTCTTCCATTTCTTTTTTTTTCCATTGGTCCTTGAAATTCCCTTTATCTTATTATGAAAGCTGACAGTACTAAGTAGCTTTATTAATCCTTTCCCCCTGGCTTTCCCAGTAGTTTAATCAGATATTTACCAGAAAACAAGCACAGATTGAAAGCTTCCTAATCCATATGATACAGCTATCCCTGTCAGAAACAAAAAAAACCTGGCAAAATCTATGATTCTCTATGGAATCAACCCTCTTGAAATTCCAGGTCCTACTTTGGAGAACTTTTATACAAAATCCTGGATTTCTGCTCGTGCAGCGAAGGATTTCAAGTGCTCATTTGAGGCCAAATGAGTGGCAGCCCTCCCTTCTTGGCCCTGGCTCATGCCAACCCCTTGGGTGGCCATCAAGAGCCCTGGCTGTCCCATACTACAAGGGATGCAAGGAGAAAAATTGTTTCTCATAAACCTGATTGCTGCAACTGGAACCTAAAGGTAAAATTTGGAAGGCGACAGAGGGCAGAACAGGAAGAGACATGAAAAGAACCATAGCAACCCTAAACATGCACACTTACACAAAAATTCTCTTGCATGCAGACACAGGTAGAGTCATATTTCCAGGAATTCACATACAGTGAACTACAGCAACGACATATGATGCTAACTTGGAATAAATATGTTGTTCCAATCTCATCTTTCATGAAGGCAAAATCCTTTTGAACATCTCAGGTTATCTGCATTCTTGGGTCTGAAGCTTAGAAAGTGACATTTATGAGATTTTGACTTGTGCTTGCTATACAAATGACAGACTTCAGTGGTGCAAGGTACAAAGAGGCAGAAATGCTTTTCGTAGTGAATAGACAAGTCATGCCTGGGGAAAAACATGTATACACTCTTTTTCATGTGGCTTTGGGAATCTTCAAATTGCTGTTCATGTAATTGCCAAGGAAGTCTGCAGGTTCTCCAGGGTAGGGCAGTCACCATTTTACTGGCCGGTTGGTTGTTCTCAGTCCTCTGCAAAAGTTGTGTGACAGAGACAAACCTAAGAGGAGAGGGAAAAAAAAAGGTGGTAGAAACTGAGAGTAAAAGCAGCAATTAAAAATAAATTGTAACAGTTTTCATGTTCATCTCCACACAAATTATACAAAATTTATGATAGAAATTGAAAGAAAAGGCAGCAAAACCACAAAAATAACCAGCATCCAAAATCACATTTGCTTGGTGTTGCATGTTCAATCATATTTTTCATCATCCTCATTTGTCATGACTAGGAAGAAATGAGCTTGTGTGACAACAGAATGATGAGATATGGACTCAAATAATATATTTGTATAGGGGATGAGCCAGGTATTTTGCACTGTTGTTATGGCAAGATCATGTAAACCTTAGAGGATTTTAGCACAGAGATGAGTGCAGTAGCAGAAGTTGGAAAAAATCTTCAGTTATTTCAAAGTTTTTCCTGCAGCTACCATTAGGAACTGAAGGGCCGTTTGGTTTGATTTTTCATTTGGCAATCATGGTTTGAGCAGGAGCTGGTTTTGTCCAGCTTTCCTATTTCTACAGCAAAATATTATCGTTTCTAATGTTGCAGAGTTATGTGGCCACAGACACTTGACCAACACATCAGTTCCTTTCCAAACTCTGAGCCTGCACACAGCTCAGAGTGGAGATGAAGCATTTCTGTGTGTTTGACAGTCTTGGACTTGTGGCTGTGAGATCTTTACCAAGAGTAGTTTACAGTTTGAGTGAGTCACAGAAAGGGAAAGCAGAGTGCAATTTTATTGCATGTTTTCTATATGGCAGATTCAAACTCTGTATTAAAAAAATGTCCTTGTGATGTCTCTTGCTTTGTTTGTTTTTTTGCTCCAGAAGATGCACAGGACCAATTGGAGAGCTGATGGTCTGGTATTGATCTGGAAGTCCTCATTCAGAAAAAAACTGTTCAGACAATCCATACAGGCACAACCTTTATGGTCTGCTAAATGTAACCCCTCCCAGGGCAGGGATGAGCAGTGCAGAAGCAGAGCATAAAAATGTCATCTGCTATTTCTCCAACATCCTGCAGCCCTGGCTTCAGGCTGCACCTAGGAATCCAGCATCCACTGCCCAGATGTTCAGCCTCAGCTGGCTGCTAGGGATATTGCCTCTAAGCACTTACATGCCAAGTTTGGAGAACCAAGGTTTAATGTGTTCCCAGAAGCTTGCACACTGTCCTGCAGGGTATTTGTGCAATGTTGCTATGCCAAGGAAACATGTTAATAAATACCTCTTTCCTTTTTTTTTTTTTTTTTTTTTTTTAAATAATTTCTTCCTGTTGGATTTCTTGATAGCTGTCTGTTCTTTCCCTTTTGGAAGAGAAGTGAATTCTGCTCATGTAGGCAGGTTTCTGCCAGCAAGAGAACCTTTCGTAAGTGGCTGAACAGGAGCTGCACAAACATAAAAATACACAGCATCATTTTTCTGCTCTCCATCAAAGTTAAGAACTTGTATCTAAACTTGGCCAGGTTTGTTTATCACTGCTACTGACCCCTGAGCAAACTTCCTTTGACAGGTGATTTCAGGTATCCGGAAAGTTTAAAAATTACCATAACTGTCCTTCGTTTCATGCATGTGTCTTGTATCTGCTTATATCTGTAGGTATTTATGTTTTGCCACAGCTGGGTAGTGTAATTGATTAAAAGAGCTGTTTCTAATTACAGCAGCAGAAAAAACCCCTCAGACTATGCTAAACCCATGTTTGCCTGTCTGACCTCGGCAGTGCAGTCCCTGGTTGTTTTCCTTGAACTATTTTTTAGCATTCATTCCCTCCCATCCCGGTCCCATTCATGTTTCAGTCCTCCTTTCTGTGTTTATTCTGTTCTTTTCTTCTCCTCCCTCGTTCATACTTTTGCCCACATGATTGAATACTAAATTCTGTTACGCACTAAACTAATGTTTAATGTTTTTACAGGCTCTTTTGTGCAATCATTCCCATTTTCTCTGCTTTCTTTGTTCTCACCTTTCCACTCAACTCTCCCCTGTACCACCTCCCTTGTTCTCTTCTCAAATATCTCTTGAAATAAAAAGATTTTTGACTTCTTGGTTTAGCAAACCAACACCTCTCCCTTTTCTAATCTGAGACCGGCACCCCCAAAAGATTCCCTAGCTTGTCCTGCTGAGTTTGGAAAGTCTGTTCAGAGATGAAGAGAGAAAATGTTGGCATTTTTTTGCTTGTCTGTAATGGGTTTACAGAGGAACCTGAGACAATTTTGGTTTACACATACCTTACCAGAGAAGGAACAGCTCCAGCCATACAGAGATGACCTCCTTAATCCCTCAGTCTGGATTAAGGCAATTGCAATCACACCTCATCCAGAACTGTTCCACCTTTCTTGGCTCTCATTCTCCTTCCAGCAGCGTGCAGTAATCAGTATCCTTTCACTGCATATGATGTTCCTCAGAAGTCTAAATGCTAGTGGTGCCATTTGGCTGTATACAATGTAAGTGTAAAATGGAAGTTGTTTAAGCTTTCAAAGTTGTTTTATGTTAGATTTTTCTCATTATTCATTTGTCATTCTAATTGGATTCTAACATGTACTTTACATTTCAAAACTTGAAATTATGAAGGCTGCATAACAAAGAATGCTTAAGAACAGGCAGCTCCCCAAGCTGTTTAATTTACACCAGATGAGTAAACTAGGAAGGTGAAGAGTCACAAAAATACTGAGTAACAAAGTGATGCTGCCTTAGAAATCCAGCAATTAATTGCAATGATAATAAGAAGAGTGATTAAGTTGATTCATTTAAATCCTCCTGCAGCATTGTAATAGTTCAGTTGAGTAGGATGCTAAAGATGATTTTTACCCTTGTTCTTCCAACTTTTTTCTAGATCTTTCACCTACTCTTGACTGACCTGACTTTGCACAGGATTACCTGATGTGTAAAGGGAAAATCAACTGCTACAAATGAAGAACAGAAATGCAGCAGATTTTCCTTCTGGAAAACAGCAGAGGAGCTGTAAGTCCATGTGAGAATGGTCTCCTCATCCCTTCTTGAGAGCACACAGGTGTGTTCCTGGCTGTGGGAGTCTGGGTGACCATGTTAATTTACAGCAAAGTTCTGTAGGGGGTCCTGAGGTCTCCAAGAGCCTGAACCTGTTCCCAAACATGGGCAGTAACTTCGTATACCCTGGCAGACTTCAGACTTCATAGACTTTATGTCTCCTTTTTAATGCAATCATTGCAATTGAATAGCCATGAAAACTCAAAGTGTATTTTATTCTAGTGCTTTGAGACCTTAAAGCACAAATCATATGCATCACAGTGGCATTTCAGGCTGTATTTTGAAAAGAGGTAATTGAATCATTAGCTGTTTTTTCAGCCAGCTAAGAAATGGGCAGGTTTCCCCTGGTGCCTGCTAATAGCAGACTTTAGTGTGTGGGTGAAGTTTGTTTCTATAGCCCAGGATGTTATGCCAGTGACCTCAACACCATCTGCTCATTGTTTCCCACACTTTTATTCTGAATTGTCAAGTCAAATCTTAGAGAACAATGTTCCACTGCACTTCTCTGACAGTTAAAAGTACAACACTGAAAAAACCTAAAGGACATAGCCCCTGTTTGGGATAGCAAAAAACCCCACATATGTAGCATCGTCACTAATTGGGATTTGTTGGTGTGTGTCTGAGATGTAGATTACTTCTGCAGTATTTAACATCTTTCTTTGCTCTGTGACTTAGTTACCTTTTAGAAAGACTGATAATATTGTTCTTCTGCATCAGAAAAGAGCTGGACGAGCTCAGCTTAGGCAGTTGTAAAGAAAGTTATTGCTGAGATATGAAAAGTGGGCTAATAAGTATTTTGTCCATTTTTTTTTATCTTTTTGTTTTCTCTGCTCTGCCCAGCAAGCCCATTTTTGTGTGAAAACCCTTTCAATTGAAGAATTCAGCAAATGTGGGTACACTAAAGTCAGGGGTCATCAACATGCAAGTGTATTAAAAAAAAATCTCTTTATTATCCATGAGTTATTTTTACAACACAGAATATTTAACACTTCAAGCATGAATACATAAAAATTTACACAGGTGCTGCGTGTTTTTAGACCAGATGGGCCTTTTAGACAAGAGACAAGAACATATTGGCTACAACAAAACAAATTTGCATTTTTTAAGGTTCTTTTTTTTTCTTCCTTTTTTTTCCCTGAGTGTGTTATTTTTCATGAATACATCAACAGAGAGTTGTGCCTCTCTCTCTAAAGCAAGTGTAATCCAGGCAGCAGCTGTGCTGATATCCCCACATTGCTCTGCCAAAGCAGTGCTCACAGAGCTGTACAGATGGATTGATATTTCCAAGGTACCAGCTCCAGAGGTATCCAGGCCTTTCCCCATCAGCTGTAACACAACAGAGGAGCAAACATTTATGGTGGGGATTTGAATAACTCCACTGTTCATTCCCAGGACCTGGAACGTGACTCTTGAGCAGCTCCTGGTAAGCAGCAGCTCCTTCCCTGGGCTCATCTCAAACCACAGACTCCGCAGTGAACTGTTCCCTGCAGTGGGTGATGGGAAGGAAAGAGCTGAGACATTTAAAAACAACAGTTCTGGTACTATTAGTCACAGGTTGTATGATAATGATTTCCAGATGAAGGCTCATCATTGTGCAGTGTATTATATAGGCAGTCTGAGAAATCCCAGTCATCTTCCCCTTTGGAAGATGGGCTTCTGAGAGGATCACTCATTCCCAGGAACTTGGGATTTCTCAGGAATCCTGTAATGTTTCCCTGTATTTATAAGGTTATCTCCCTGCCCCTTGTTCCCACCTACAAAAGTCTGTATTATAGGAAAGAACAATTTAGTTTTGGTTTTGTTTTTTTTTTTTCAGAAGAATATCATGTCTGCTTTCCTTGCTACTGTGGTTCCCTGATCAGCCAGCCAGTATGTTACAGGGCTGTGTGATGAGGGAGTTTTTCCAAGGAAAATGTAAACACAAACCAGGCCAGAACATTTTTTAATCTTAATTTGCCTTACAAATATTCAGTTCCTCATCAGAGAATATGAAGAGCTTCATTTAAAAAGGATTTAATTGAACAGATTTTCAGGAATGTGTAAATATACTACAAGAAAGACAAATTTCATGAAATGTTTTGTTTTGTCAAAAACTCATTTTTCCCCTGACAAATGGATTTCAGGGGAAATTTTCCAGAAGGTGCTGCTCATTGGTCTGTGTGACTGGAAAAAAAATGAGAAGCATGAACCAGGAGAAACACACACACAAACAATTTTGTCAGAGAAGTTAATGTCTGATGGCAGCTGGCAAGGAACATAGTTGGAATTCCTAGATCTCTTATTTTCCAAGGAAAGCTTACACAGGCACTTACTGTTCTACAACAGTCACAGCTGGTTTTAGGCATTGCTGGAGTCCTGCACGTTTCTCCAGCTTGTTTTTGACATCTCCATAAATTTGTTTCTTCATAACATCACTCATAATTTTAACTGGAGAAGCAATACCTATCATCTTAACTTTGGTTTCTAAGAAGCATAAACCACAGTCAGGAGTTAAGCTGGGTAATTCTTGACCTGTTGAGGCAATTAATTTAACCTGTTAAAAAAAACCCAAAAAACCAAAACCAACTTTCTGCAAATCCTTTTGAGCAATCTTTGGCTCCTAAGTGAAGAAAAGCATACATTTAAAAGTGTTTTTAAAAGCATCTGTGTTTTGAGCCCTTTCATCCTGCATATCTGCTTACCACTTACTTTGTTTTGCAAGAGGACACCTGCTATTTGTTTCCATCATGGGAGACTCCTGCAGCACTGCTGTGCTGTTGGGAACTGGGCTCCAGTCTGATTAAATGAATCTAAAAAGAATGAGAAGGCCTCTTGATGCAGCAGGCATGTGATCACAGATTTTGAAAAATGCTCTTGTTATCTGTTTGATCACATGTGGGTTCTTTACACACTCTTAAAAAGTAAAAGCAGAAGCAGAGCTAACTCAAAGTAGAACCCCATAATGGCCCAGACTTAATGAGATCATATTTACCTGGTATAATGAAATCATCCCACCTCCTTTGATTTCCCCAGGAGGACTTGGGGAGGTTGTAACAGTGGTGGTTGTTGCCATGAAACACAGCTGTTTGCAAGGCAGATAACTCTGATGAGGGGATTTAATTTTCTTGTATATGGAGGGAAAGAAGCACACTCCTGCACGTCTCAGAAAGGGCTCTGTGTGTGTGTGTGTGTGTGTGTGTGTGTAGGAGGCTGCCTCAGTCATGTTAAATTCATATTAGGCAGCACTTCCAGAAATGGCTGGAAAGGAGAGCTCTTGTTGATGCAAAAGGTCACAGACATTAATGGCCTGCAGAACAATTCCAGGGTGCAGAAATTATTCACAGCTGCCAAAACACAAAGGAAAGGAAAGAAAAGAAAAGAAGGAGGGAAAGAAAAGGTTTGAAACAATGGCATCTCTCTGTTATTACTGCTGTTATACTTTGGGTTTTTAAAACACACTCATCTTGGAGGGGAACTGGGGTGTTAATTCTGAGCTGTTTTCTGCTTTCATCTTTTAAACAGCAACAGGAAATGTGTCCTTTTTTTGCCCTGCTTTTATTGCATTTAGAAGCTTTTGTGGAAATATAAACAGCAGTGAGTCTTGATGAAATTCATGTTCTTCTGACTGAGAATGGCCTTTAAAGGGAGTCCAGTCTTTTTTTTTCAAAGGCTCCAGACCAAGACAGAAGAGGTGGAGGGTCAGAAAAGGGAAAGGATGGAAGGAGAGGAAACCAGTGCAAAAGGAAGGGAGGTTGTTGAAGATTCAGACAAGAAAATAGCCTGGTTTTTAGGATTGAAAATATTTTGTTGCTCAAAGAAAATCAAATTCCTCTATATTTAAGGCTTGTTGTGTACTTGTGGCAAAGGTACAGAAGGGAAAGGCATAGCTCTTGAAAACCTTTACAGAAAAAAGGGAATGAGGAGCACCAAGAATATCAAATGATAAACTTGTGTCTGTGCCCTCCCTCCCTCTCACCAAGGCTCCCAGCCCCTCTTATTTTCCTCACAATCCCTTGCAGGCAGTCAGGGGTTCCAAGCAGGAGACAGAAAATAACAAAACATCTGTGTTTATAGCCAGATACATAGCTGGTATGATGTGATAGCTCAAGCTGGTAGGCAGTGCTAGACATGGTCCTCCTCTATCAACACTGGCATTTGTTATGCCAACAAAGTCACAGATCAATCATTTTCACCCCTGCTGCTGGCAGATCAGGTGTAGGCTTACAGCAAGTGAGGAACTGGGCAGATTAGGAGCTAGCTCTATTGTTCTGATTACAAATCACAAAGTCTTTGACTTGCTGAGTAAAATAGGAACAGACATTTTCTCTTTTTCCTTCCTGACTGAAAAATTGAATTACTGTTGTAGTTTTAGCCACTCTTTCCCTTCCCGTCAGCATTGCCCTCCCCTTTAATACAGATCAATAGTTCTGTCCTTTCCAGCAGATATTTTCAGAGCTCCACCAGTCTGCACTCACCATGTAAAATGAGAAAGCCCTGGTCCTTATCTGCATTCTCTTCATCTGACAAGTGCACTCCCTGACTGGTTTTATCTGTGTTTCCTCCATCATTCCTCCTACAAAGAAAACTTTGTAGGGATGGCTCAGGAGACAGCCAATGGTCTGTAACAGCTCTCCCTCCTAGATTTGCTTCCAGCAGTGATTATTGTCTTGTGCTGTTTGGGGAAAGTGAGTTCTCTCCACACTCCTAGCAGAGAAGTGTCCAAAGGACAGGAATCATGGCATTCGTGGATAGTAGGCAATGGGCACAGCTGTGGTGTCATGTGTAAAATTGGAGATGACATTGGCTGTCTAATGCTCTGAGAAATGCATGGACCAAGTGCCTCTTCCTGGAGGTGTTTGGGGTTGCATAAAAACCCAGTAGGTAACAGAAAATTATTGGTTTATAATATGATATTAATTATGTAATTGCATAATTTATATTAATACATATTATTAATTAAAATACTACTATAATAATATTATAAATAATAAAGTAAAATATATAAATTATATAATTAATATTATTGATAATAATAATGATATTAATGTAAATTATATAAATTATCTAATTTATCATTTGTATTAATTTTATAATTTTTTTTCTATCCTTACATAATATCTGCCACGTTTGAGTTGTCTGTGAACTGGCAGAGTGCATGCAGTGTGTTGTTGAATATCCCAGCACATAAGGAAGCACGAGCTGGCCTCTAATGAGTGTAACAAGGTCTTTCCATATTTGTGCAGAGATTATTTTTTCATATCTGGAAAATATATTTCCATATAAATGTCCATATTTTTCCATATTTGTGCAGAGATTGAATCATCTGATGTATGGACATTTAATTAAGAACTTTTCCTAGGGACTTGCAATCAAATGCTGACACAAAAAAAACCAAAAAAACAAGCAATTCCTCCAAGCTAAAATAGATGTTACTATTGATAAGAAAATGCAATGGTTTGTAGTAGTTTAGCCAATATTCCTGCTCTAAATGTACCCAAGGGATGTATATTAATTTGTCCAAACTATTGACATGACACACAGGATCAAATAACTCTGAACAAGAAGGAGAAGGAGATGAAAATCCAGCCCAGCAAATCCTTTTTCTTCTAAGGGAGAGAAAGCAAGAGCCTGTATTCCTGTTATGTTCCTGCTACTGTCCCATCCTGCCCTTTTCTTTCCTCTGGTCACTGGTAATCAAAACAGCCAAGGAAACCAAGACAGGCTTGATGGGGAGTTAGATCCCATGGAAATGTTGTCAGAGTGTTTGCCTGACTCTGAATATCAGTTCATACCTTGCAAGCTGATGAAGAAGGCTGGGGAATTTATATTTAGCTCCTATTCAAGTGGCTGCTGTTTGCTGGAGCACTGATTGTAGTTGTAGTTGTGTGTGTGTGTGAGGGACGTGCAGGGAGTGTGTGTGTGGCAATCTCAGATGAAGATGATTGTCATCTAAGGAGCTGAGGAATGTTCAGGGGTGGCAGGCAACCCTAACATTTAGCTTATGTAAATCATGACAAAGAGAGTTTGAAAAAATCGGTAGTCTGCATCACGCTTCCACTAAACTTGATGTGGAGTATGGGGATAAAGGTATCAAGGATCAAGCAATAGTCATCACTAGAGCAGGGGAGATTTCACCACTGCTGGCAGTTAAATTTATTTATGCAAAAAAGGGATAGAAATATTTCTGCAGTTATATTAATATTATAATCTATATTGTCATGTAATTAGAATATAATATATATTAATAGTAATTCAGCTGCCTCTTGTAAAATGAAGGGTGGGGGCTTTTTAGGTTTTGTTTCATTTTTGTGGGGTTTGGTTTGTTTGTTTTGATATTTTTGGTTTGGTTTGGTTTGGTTTTTAGGGGTTTTTTTGGTAGTAACTGAGGGCTGATTCCAGGGGACAGATCCTGTAGCAAACAGGCTGAGGTATCCCTGCTCAAATGTCAGCAATCCTAGTGCTGCACGTGGTGTTTTGTGAAGTGCACTAGAGGTTCCTTGGGATGGCAGGCATCTCATGAAATGGTTCTTTAGCTATTGCCCAAGCTGGTTTTAACTTTTTACTTCATATTTTTCTGTTATTATGTCAGAAACCATCTCAGAACAGTCCCGGTGCCACCATGCCAAGCTCCAGACTCAGCAGTACCAAAATTCTGATGCACTGTTGGCCTGATCTTGGAGAGAGTGGACAAAGAAGCCCTGAGGATGTGTAGGCACTACTCACCAGGAGCAATGGGGATTGCAGAGGCTTTTTCTGCAGGAGGATTTCCTCCTCAGCCTTTAAACAGGGGCAAGGAGACTGGTGAGATTCAAATGTACAGTTCAGCTGGGCTGCAAGTTTTCCTGGCAATGCTTGTACTTGATTTGCTCATTCCACAAATTAAAATCAGGTTTTATCAAACAGAAAATCCTTAGGAAAATTCTGGTCCCCAGTTTTTTCATGCTAGTGTCTCATGAAGTTCACAGAAAGGACTTGCATGTGACAGGAAAGGCTTTTCCATGTGTTATTGCATCCTGTCTTTCCTTGTTTTACAGAAACCACGAGTGCTAACAAAATTTGGAGAAGGCAGAGAGTCTGACTGATCACATCCACTGTTTTCTTCCCTGCTTTAGGTTGTCATGCAAGTATTTTTTGACAGTGCTTCTGAAAGTCATGAGGAGGGACAAGTCTTAGGTAATGTTTTTTGTGTTTAAGTTTCATTGAAGTTTCAGCTTACTTGAGTTTGAAATTCACACTAAAGACAATCTGAGATGAGAAAAAGGCATCTCTTGCTTACTGCCAACATTTTGATCTCATTCAAATCATTGCAGGACAGGTTTGAAACACAGCTGACATCTTCCTGAGGTGTTGACACTGCTTGATAGTTCCGCATCACTGTGAGATTAATAGAGGGGAAATACTATGGTTTTTCTTCCCTCTGCCACTTTGATCCAGCGTTTCTGTTTTTGGAAACACCTAGTGCATCAGACTGAGCCACTGGAAGATGTGATGCAGGTATTTTGGGAGCACCAGCTCTCCATGAGACTGGCTTTGAGAAACAGCATAGTTTGGAAATTGATCTATTTGATCTAATTGATCTAATTGATCACAGATGTATCACACACCATCTGAGGCATGAGAGAGTTTGCACATGTTGTGGGTTAACACAGCACAGCATGACAGGGATTTTTTTGGTTCCCATGACAAACAGACTCCTTTTGCAGCTACTGTGCCCTGACTCATTTTCATTGCCCCAGGAGCTCCAAACTCCCCTCCCTGCCATGCAGAACAGGGTCTGGCAGATGAGAAATGTCTTTTTGAGGCTGGCTTTTGTGTGCAGGCAGTCTCCGAGATGGGTGACCTCAGGGAGACTCCGAAGAC
>VXBB01015721.1:214358-232997 GCA_013399915.1 Illadopsis cleaveri | reverse complement strand
GTGTGTTAGGAAGCTGAAGAGAGTCTTGTCCCTGTGCTCAGTAGAGCTGTCAGCCTGCTCTCTACCAGCAGATTCCTGCTGACATGAGCAATTCCTTACTTCAAGCTTCTCTAACATGAATACCCACAAATCTTGGTAGAAAGTGTTGTAGCTCTTATGCTTCTTTATCCCTGACTTCCCTCTTGTGGTGTGGTTCCCCCNTCTTTATCCCTCACTTCCCTCTTGTGGTGTGATTCCCCCTTGTCTTGGTGTGGAGTGGAGTTAGGGACACAGTAAGGGCCTGGCATCACTTCCATCACCTAATTTCAATTTAGCTCAAATAACCCAAGTAATGGCAGTGGCTGCTTTTAACTTGGGGGGCAAAACCACTTTGAAATAGCGTGTAAAGTTTTATATGGGGATCTTGGGTTGCTATTGATCTGTCCTGTGTAATTTCTAATTACATATGTCCCATGTGAGCTAATGCCTGAAGTGTAACACCTTCCTTTTCATGGTTTATTTTTTGTAGAAAAGCTACAAATGTTTGTCTGTTGGCTTTTTTAATCTGTGCAGAATTGCAGGCTTCTCTACAGCACAGTTCATCTCATGCAAAATCAGGCATCTAAAACAGATAAGATAAACCCATTCTAGATTTCTGAAGGACCTAGAAGTGCTTTTTAGTTTACTGTAACTAATAATTGTAATTTCCTAGAAAAGATTTCTAGAGTGAAAGTAGGTGTTTATTTTGTAGATGCTTACATTTCACTCTTAACAAGTTAGCCACTATATGGAGAAAACACAGCAGTATTTTTCAAAGCAATACTTGAAAGTGATTAGTCTGCAAAAATTAAAGTGTTTTACTAAAAGCCTCAGAAGAATTTAATGTCTTGTGAACTGTAGCCCAGAAATTAATGCAATTGCTAAAAGCAAACTAAGGAATTTTTATTCAGGTGTTAGTATATTTTAGCCAAGTAGTTACTGTGGATGTCTCCATGAGCAAGACACTGTTGTGGAGTCCTGGAACATCCTGATACTCTCTGTACTGCAGTTAAATAGTGGATTAGCTTGGCGTGTTAGAGTTCTGAGAAGGAGGCAGCTGCTAGCTCCATAACTGGAGCTTGAACAGTCTGCACTGTATCCTTGTCCTGCTTTCAAAGTAAAAAACCATTTGTGTTTTCCTCAGGCTCAGTCTCGAGGGTCGATAACATTAAAGATCATTCCAGCCATCAAAGAGGAGGATCGTCTCAAAGACAGCAAGGTATGCAGCTGCAGTGCTGGAGCCCATCCTCACATCTCTGTGAATGCAGCATCCCTGCTGTTCCAGGGGGAAGTGCCACAGACACATAATGGAGCTGCAAAGATAGCAGAGTGCTTTCTTGTGCAGTACCCTTCTGTTCAATAGAATTAAATGCATGATTCTTCTCCTCTCCATCTTGGCACATGTTCTTTTATAGCATTTCTGAAATCCTGCCTCTTCTTTTTGGTTCTTGTAATTAAATCTAGTGTTCTGCTGTCTCCTCTCACCATGGCAGCTGCAGTCTGTCCATTATCTCTGGGCATTTTGCCACTCACTTGAGTGAAAATGGACCTCTCTGGAGACAGAGCTGCCTTCCCCATGTGACCCCATCAGCCCACTTCATCTGCTATACCTGATCTGCAATAACTTACTTAATGCTCAACTGGTCCCTCATAAGATTCCTCTCTGTCTCTCTGCTTCCCTGCTTTTGATTGCTGAGCTTTTCCCTGAAGCCCACGAATCACTTTCTGAAGTGATTCTGCTGTTACGTGTTAAATAGTGTTAAGATACAAATCCAAGCTGAATGGTAGATTTTGATGCATTAAAGGAACATTCTAAGGACAGCCTTTACAAATGGGCAACTTTGCCATAAATCCTTTTCATTTAAAAACATTTTTATTGTTTTCTCCCTTCACTTGTTTTTTTTTTCAACCATTCCTTTATTGCATTTTGTACTTAATGTAGATTGTGATCTGTTTTTCTTGGAACTTTGGTCTTTTGAGTCTCATGTTCCACAATTCTGATGTATAATTACTGGGTATGTGCTGGAAAGAGATAGATAGATATTATATTTCATATATATATAAAAAAAACACCTGGAAAGTTAATTTATTTTCCTGCATAAGCTGCTACGTGTCTGTATTTTTGAGTGCTTGTAGGAGGGATAATGTGTATATATAGTTAGCAGTGTTAGCATTGGGAAAAGCCTTTTAAAGGCAGATACTTGAAATTCCAGCTAGGCCAAGAAGAAATGCCATGTTAACTTTGTTTTGAAGGTGTTTATGAGGGCACTGTTCTGCTATAACCCCAAAGAAGACAGAGCCATTCCCTGCCAGGAGGCCGGGCTGCCCTTCAAACGCCGCCACGTGCTGGAAGTTGTCAGCCAGGATGATCCCACCTGGTGGCAAGCCAAACGTGTTGGGGACACCAACCTCAGAGCAGGCTTGATCCCCTCCAAACAGTTCCAAGAAAGGTTTGTCAGCAATGATTACAGATTTTATTGTTCATTCACGTGTGTATAGTGTCACTATAGTGATATATTGATTTTATGCTGGGTATTTTTTTCACAGGAAATGAAGAGCACAGTCATGCCAGGGTAAATACAGCTGCTCAGGGGAAAGTGCTAAAAAAGCTCCATCTTATCCAATGATACAATAAACTTCCTAGCTTGATTTGGGTATTCTGCATTGTCTTAATGCTTTGTAGCATGAGGGCAGAAGCACTTGCTAAACAAACATTTATGTGATGAAATGTGGAATATCAGTCTCTTAACCATCTTGGCTTATAGAGACACTGTATTTCAGAGTCTTGTACTTCCAAATAATTTTACTTATTTTGAATTTATGCACATAATATCTGATCTTTCTTCTGGCTTCTAAGAGAGTATTTAGCTTGGATTGGGATACCTTCTAGAGCTTGAATTTTCTCAATTTTCACAGGAAGACACATGTACCTTCTAAAGCAAAAAGATCCCTCAGTTCTTGTCTTTACAGTACAGAAGTCCTGTATTTGAGAAGGAATCTGTTTTAAGCCACTGGTCTCACTTTGTGATTCTTGCAGCAAATCACTATAAATGTCTTTGGATTGTAGGTGTTCCAGAGGGGGTATCTAACAATTGAACTGGTCTGATGCTGTTGCAGGCCTGCATGATTTCCATAAGGTTTCTAATTGAGGTCTTGGCTCCACTATGTGAAAGCACCTTTGAAACATTAGGCAAATTCTGCCTCAAAAGCTGTTTCCTTCTCCCTGGGCATGCATATATGTCAAAAAATGCTGCTGCACTGCTGCACTGCAGTCTTTTTAATTTTTTAGACATTGTAAACATGTAAAAAGATCTGCATAGCAATATAAAAATTGCTTCAGTGTCTGTTTGCCCTGAGTGACTGTATAAATGCCTTTATACAGATGTTGAGCAAATAGGAATTGTAGTCTGGTTTGTGATTTTAACACTTAAGAAGATTTTACTTGATAGAGTAACTTGGTTTGTTTACTAATAAATAACAGAAACAATTCAAGTTGATCTGGGAAAAGGTGGATAATTTCTACATATGCATTGCTGCAATGATTGCTTTGGACAAAGGTTATCTACTTTTCTTAATGTTGCAAGAAAAGATCATGTGGGCAAAAGGGAAATAGGGAAAAAACCCCAGACTGATAAACTATTGATTTCTATGCTCTGATATATGAAAGCATGAAATATTTTAGAATCTTCTTTTCATTTCCTTACCAGTAACAATCTGAGACTGTCATAGTTTTAGTAAATAAAGCCTTTTAAATAGTTGAATCAGAGACATTTTAATTTTTTTAATAAAAAGCACTGCTTCATTCTTTATTTTCCATGCTGTATCTATAACATGCTACAAATTCTCTACAGTTCTGAGTTTACTTATCTAAAGCAGAATTATTTTCTCTTCAGACGACTGATTTACAGGAGAGCAACAGGCACTCTGCAGAATGCCAGAACTCTGAAGAAACCATTATGTAAGTCTGTTCTGTTCTTTCAGTGATTTTTTTATTGATACTAAGTTCTCAGTATTTTTCTGTTATTTCAATAATGATGTGTTTGAGTGAATTTCACCACTGATTGATATTTTGAATACAATCTGCCATTGGTTGATATGCATGAGCACAAGCTGCCTCAGGGGAGGATTTGGGTTTGAGCTTTATCTAGTGTTGCTAGTGCCTGTTGTTTTCAAAAATCAGGGCTGTCCCTCTCTTCCTGCCCTCAGGCACATGAGGTCTTACATACTTACATGCCTTAAGATTTGGTAGTGTTCACACTTCTTCTGTGGTTTGAAACTTGAAAGTTGCAAAAATAGCCTAATGCACACTTCTCAAAATTCTTATGTGAATGCATGAAACTAAACTGGTATGAAAATAAAGTGTAGCTTAAGGAGGATAAAAATCACTGCAGCTGGAAATACAATCTGTATTTCAGGCTTAATGTTACAGAGGTGCTCTTAAGTAGACTTCAGAGTGATTGTTGTTTACACCTCTGAAGTCTCTGTCACTGAATTATTCACACAACCTCTGCTTGTGAGGAAATTGCTAGGAAGTGCTGGAAAGCAGAAGATGTTGTGATTATCCCAAAATGTGTTTCTGTTGCTCTTGGGTACTTGAGCACAGGCACTGTGACTGTGCAGGCAGGATTGTGCTGGGACTGCCACCCTGGTGTGGACAAGGATTGTGGAAATGGTCCCTTTTGGGTCACAGGAGTGAATTTCTGCCCTTGGTGCATGATGAGATACAGGTATTCTTGTGCTACAAGGAGGGAAGATGCTCAATCAAGTTATAAAATAGCATTGCTGATTTAAATGAAGCTTTTCCAAATTAGTTTCCATTACACACCAATTAGGAGTGGAGGCATGTAATGAGGAGTGCTGATTAAGCTTTATCTCAGATGTTTTTGAGACAATTAAGCTGATAACTGGTTATAATAACTACACTTCAGCCCAAAATTCTTTAATCATTTGATAATGGTATTGTATTGCAGTGCTTTTTTAAAAATAGAAAAGCCTGTTAAGCAAATTAAACCAGAAGAATCTTCCTTTCCATTTTCTCTAATTTTGCTCAATGATTTGTCCATCTTTTAATATCATCCCAACTCTGCCTTTCATGCTAACTATAGATGATCAGTCTTCTGACAAAGGTAGGTGCTCTCCTAACTCCCTTTCTGTCTGAATATACACAACCAATGTATTTTTTTAAATACTTGCTATGATTCCAAAGGGAACAGTAGATTTATTGTTCCTAGGACATCTTTGTGAATTATTATTTAAACTAATTTAATTCAGATTGATGAATTAAGTAGTGATAATTTCCAAGGTTGCTTCTGATTCAAGAGAAAAGATTTGTCTTCTGAGATGTATTTACATGTTCTGTAGGTTTCTGAGTGAGGTTCAAAGACTTGCAAGTTAAATGCAGTCTTTGTATCTGGTATGTTTAAAAAATAAAAAAATATTGGGGTTTAATATTTTAGGGCACCCATGTCAATCCTAAGTGATTTGTCTTCATTGTTCATTTGGACTGTTTTCTGTGTTATTTTCATTATGAGCAACTCTGTTGGGCTTGTGCAGTTTATATGTCATGTACAAGCTGCCTTTCCAAATATCAGGTATTTCCTGTTGAATTCCATATGCTGTGATTTTTTTTTTTTCCTCACCTTACAGTTGCTTGTTGATATTCATATTCCAAGTATTAGCATTCCATCAACTTTGATGCAAGTACTATTCTGTAATTAGAGTGTAGCAGTCATGGGCAGCTGCCAAAGCAGGAGTGTGAAAGAGCAGAAAATAAAGCAAGCAACCAGCTCTGATCTTAGCTGTGGATGGATGTTTTTGCTGTTTGTATTTTAATGTAGGCAGAATGTTTTGGGAGTACACGTTGGCATTGCTGGATTACACATCTGCATGCAACTATTCATTAAAAAACAAACCCCTCTCCTGACTTGCACCTTTGCTTAAAGGTTTAACTGGTAGATATTTTTGCTTATTTCTGGGTTTATCTCACACACCACCTCAAAATGTGTAGAATTCTGTAAATATTGCAAGGGCACAGGTGCCTAAATGTTAACAAAGCAGGCATCCCTCTTTCAGGAAGTGTGAGAACTCAGTATTTGGCTTAGGATTGCAGTGTATTTTTTTGCAGCTAAGTATTGTGGTTTTATTATGCACATTTTTTAGGGGCCTTAGGGGTGGTTGGAATTTGAGGAGGGATAGCTTGGGGTTTTTAACATGTTGTTTTACATACATGCATATGACCAAAGCATCAAATCTTTGGGTTTTTTTTAATAAAGAATTAATAAGCAATGAGATTTTACTTTGGTCAAAATGTAGGGGGTTAGGGTTCATTTTGTAATTTTTGATCCCCTTTTTTCAAGCCCAAATGGTAATGAAATATCAGAAGGGGCAATTTTCTTACATAATCATATTCCTTTATAAAGTTATTAATTTAAAAAGGGGCTCTGTGTTTGTGGAGTCGTGTTTTTTACTTAAGCCTGAGTATCATACTTTTACCAGCAGCACAAATCAAATGTCATGAATGCTGAAAAGCATAAACTCTGGGAACTGTAAATACCAAGATATAAAATTCTTTAGTTCAATATCAAAGTCAAGGTTTTTTTCAAATATCAACCACTAGCCAAGGCAAGTATTTTTTTGGTATCAGCAATGATTATGTTAAAAAACTATGTGCAAACAATGCAGGCTATAAAATTTCTTTCCTTGCCAATGAGCCAGACTTGTATCACACACATTGTCTAAGATATTTCCTTCCTCCCTCTCACTCTCCTTTCCCCTGTGCCCTGCCCTCACTTCCTTGCTTTTTAATTTACAGAAGACTGTGACTGTGAAGGATATTTCAATGGACACTACATAGGTGAGTAACCAAAACCCTTTTCCTCTTCTCTGCACACCCAACCCAAAAAACCCCAGAACCAAAATGAAAACAAAACACCCCCACCAAATAAAACCCCACCTACACGTTGAAAAATTAAAACTGGACTATTAAAATTAATTTCCCATACATTCATAAACTAGATTATCTCTGTAAAGAGGCTTTATCTGAATCTGGCATAACCAATACTTGGCAGCTCAAGATATGTGAGGGGGATTTTGTTATAGATTGGGTGTTAGGTGTTCTATCCCATGTGCAAACATTTCTCCTGTAATCTGAGCATATATGCACTGATTTGACTATGAACAAAATCAGTGGGAATAACTCACATTTGAAGACAATAACTTGAAGCTAAACAAGCTTGAAAGTCTGGGGAAGTGGGGACATGTCAATGGATTTTGTTTTCTGCACAGCTGGCTTACGCAGGAGCTTCAGGTTAAGTCGTAAAGAGAAGGAGAACAATGGGAATGAAGGCAAGCAGGCAGAGCAGGCAGATGGAGCAGAGTTCCTGACATATGAAGAAGTCACAAAATATCAGCAACAGCCTGGTGAACAGCAGAGGCTGGTGGTTTTGATTGGTAAGGTATCCAGTTGGTTCAAAATTTTTCACATTTCTCCCTCTTCCCTAATCCTGCACTTCCAGAGGCTTTCTTTCGATGTTTGGTTTGAGGGTTTTTGTGGTTCTGGGGGGTTTCTTAAAATGCTTTTCTGGGTTTTGTCAGAACTCACTCTTTTATTTTAAATTACATTAAAAAACAAAAAAGAAAAAATCAAACAAGGTATCAAACTCATCAAGTCCTCCTAAAATTAATGATGCAGGACTATTTCTCATTTTTCTGATTCACTTTCCTTTGGATTTTACTCCAGTGTTTATTTAGGCTGTCAGAACTATTGATGAAGAGCAGATGTTAGAATTATCTAACAAGATTGTGCATGCAATTTTAGTTCAGCTTATCAGCCTTGTGCTAAGCCAGTTTCTCAGGATGCCCTAAAATTCAAGGGTGTCTCACAGAACTGACTGCTGAGATCACAGATTTTCTGATTTAGTGTCTGCCAGGTGATTGTCCAGCAGTTGTTCAAAGAATTAAATTTGTTCCTGATGATCTTCAAAGCAGAATATGGCAGAGCAGGTCATGAGTTCTCTCATGAAGAGCTTTCTTCAAGCACACCCTTGAATCATATTTTTTGTGTGAAACTGATATATTTCTTTTCTGCAGTATTTCATTTCACACAGAAATCTATCAGTTAGTTTTATTTTATTTTATTTTATTAGGTTGTTTGGGGGCCAAGTTAAGTGAGCTCAAGCAGAAAGTTGTGTCAGAGAATCCCCAGGAGTATGGTGTTGCAGTTCCACGTGAGTAAAAATTACTGACTTGTGTTTGTTGCATCTTTATTCCATAAATGCTGTCTGATGGATGCTGTGCCATCTGCACTGATGATAATGTGTGTTCTATTGATTACATGCATATTTCTGAAGTACTTGAAATTTTTTTTCCTCATTGTAATATGCTATGTTTGCCATTAATAAGTGAATAAATCATGTAACTTGGCACATCTGCATTTTAGAATTCTGGCAGCTCAGTGAGGTTTTTTTAATTGTGTTTTTCTGAGTGGGCAGATTGCATTTTCTCAGTGTCTGTTAAAAGAAAAACTTAATACAGGAAGGAAAAATGGAATGTGACTAGCAAAGAGAGCTGGTGTGATAAACTGGTATCTTAAAAGTCAGCCAAAACATGGTGTGTTTAAAAGAGGGTGATTTTTCTTGAGAACAGCATTACAGTCTAAAAACAAAATGTTGTGAAAATGTGACTGGAACTAAGTAGAGAAAACGTTTGCAAAGGCTGATATGTCTCCCATGTCTTGCTTCCCTTCTCTTCTAGACACAACAAGGTCAAGGAAAAGTCATGAGAGAGAAGGAGTAGAATACAATTTTGTTTCTAAGCAATCATTTGAGACAGATGTGCAGCAAAACAAGTGAGTTCATATTAAAATACTGATAAAATTGACTATTTAAATATATTGCTTGTTCAGTTTTACATCACATGAGTGCCAAAATCAGGTCACAAGTTGGACAAAGTGTATTAGAAGGATTCAGCTTTCTAAGTAAAAAGCTCTTTATTGAGCCTGGACTCTTAGAGCAAACTCAAACATTTAGCTGGAAGCAATTTAGAAATAATATTAGTAGGAAGATCTTGAGTTAGAATTTAAAACTGCAAAAGTCTTATTATTGGTCAGACTTGAATCTAGTGAAAGTAAGAGATACCTAATTGGGCCTGCTCACTCTGTTTAATATGATGGGTAAAAAGTTTTATTCACTTCAGAAAGTCTCCTTGAAAGTGTGTGCTGGAGTGAACCTGTGGTTATACCAGACTTTCTGTGAGCATGTTTCCTCAAAGTTCAGATCTTTACTGATCTCCCAAAAGATGGGAGAATTGCAGTCCATTTCCTTGCCAGCTTTGTTTTCTGTGAAAAATATCTTTTCTTCTTCCCCTTTTTGTCACTGGTGTTGATTAGCTATTGGTGATATACAAAGAATTGCCACTAAGCAAGGAAGGNAAGGGAAAAAAAATAGAAAAAATTAAATCCCTCCCCACCCACCCCTGGTTTTCTGCCTCTCTCCTCCCTCTTTGACTGCTGTGACTTCAGGAAACAGCTGTCAAATATTCTAAGTTAAATATTCTTACTATTTTCTGTAGATGGTATTTAAAAATGTGTTGACTTTTCAGATTTGTGGAACACGGAGAATACAAAGAAAACTTGTACGGTACAAGCCTGGAGGCAATCCGGTCTGTGATGGCCAAAAAGAAGGTTTGTTTGGTGGATGTGGTACCTGAAGTAAGTTCTGCAGCTTATTTTTAAGAATGCAAATATGATTTACTGCTGCCTGAGGAGAATAGAGCTCTTGGGAGAGCATCCTACATGTGCAGCTGGTACAGCCTGGATGTCTCTTTAGGAGTCCTCACTGTGGGACTTCTCCCTTGCTGTACGACTGATGTGCATCCCTGTCCCAGCCTGCTCAGCTCCTAGGGAGAATACTTAGAACAAAGTTGGTTTTTTTTCATTCTAGTTCTGATTTTAAAAGCCCTGACCACAGCACACCCACACCTACACCCACCCAAGGTGTCATTTGTAGGATCTCAAAGATACAGTACCAATTTTTGGGTGCAGATACAGAATATAGTAACACCATGAATCATCCCAGGACAGGAGCATTGTAAGCAGTGCCAGCAGACCTGCTCTTAATACCTCCATGCTGTGAGTTAATACTTGAAAATTTGATCCAGATTTTGTAACTGGGCTAGGAAAAGGCTTGTGGTACTACCTCAGATGAATTCCAAGTTTAAAACTTGCAGTGTTTGGCTGCTTAGGCAAAGCAAACCATAACTTGCCCATGAAGTCAAGGTTTTTTTATACTTTCCTCAGTATTTTTGGCCTTGCCCCTTGGAATCCCAGTGCTATTCAGGCTGTGCTCCAGGCACTCCTGTATGCTGGGCAGGACATTGGCATGAGCCTTTGATTGTAGAGCAAAAGTTTGCTGTGGTCAGATGTGTAGGACACAGGGCTTCACACCACAGTGTGTCAGCCTGTACCAGTGGAACTACAGAAACCAGTTTGAGTCTATCACTGACATGTAGCAAAAAGAAGTCTGATAACAAAAATCATCTGTTCACAGGCAGTAAAGCACTTGAGGACTCCTGAGTTTAAGCCTTATGTTATCTTTGTGAAGCCTCTTATTTCAGAAAAGAAAAAACACGTCTTGAAATCTCACATGTCAGAAGAAATCTCATCCCCTCTTGTAAGTATTTCAGCTTCTAATCTCTTCATTTTAGACACAAAAGTATTTGGGCTAGCACTTCTATTACATGAAACATGAAACAGGGAAACTCTTCCATAGTAAGAGTTAAAGTGGGGCACTAAGTAGGTCCTGTAGCCTTTCAGATGGAACTTCAGAATGGAATTTTGGATTCCTTATAAAGTCAAGTTTTAAAGTAACATGAAGCCAAGTGCCAATCTTCCATATGGATCTGGGTAAATCATTGATGATGATATTCTGATGATCTGAACTCAGATAAACCAACAATCATTTTACATTTCTGATGAGCAGCCCCATCCAATGGCAATGGCAGCCAGCTATATGTTATCCCCCCAAAGTGACACCCACACCAGTGTCAGCCAATGTTTTTATGGTGCACACACAAAACACAATATCTGGATGTCTTAGAAGCATCAAACCTAGATCAGCTGCAGAGTGGTGATGTGTAAATCTGAACAAAGTGCATAATGTCATTAGTTTGGGGAACCTGAACTTAAGTTTATGTTACAGAACTTAGTTCACTTGGTAAGTTTTTGCGTAAGCCCTCAAAAATACTAAACTTGGGACAGTGTATGCAGCATTCCTTTTCAGTTTTTGAGGTGTGTGGTTCCCATATCTTGGGTTAGGCAGCAACTCCCAACTACATAAAATGAGGTATCACCATTTTATGTCCCTCCTGTAACATATTTTCCCCCTTCCCTGAGGCCCTTACCGTTTTTTGGAACAGCTGCCAGCAGCATTCTGCTCCTTGAGCTCAGTTTTAATATCTTCAATACCTTTTCCTAATGGTAGCAGCTTTTGTTCCATGTTCTCACAGTAATGACTCATTGTGCTAATATACTTTAAAATGCTAAGAACCAGAAGGACATGCTGTAAATTTCCTACCAACATCTTGTGTTGATCAGCAGGATGAAGAACAGCAGGAAATTATTAATTCAGCAGCATTCATTGAAGAGCAGTATGGCCATTTAATTGACACTGTACTGGTGAAAGAAGATCTCCAGAGTGCCTGTAATGAGCTGAAAACTGTTTTAGATAAACTAAACAAGGATGCATTTTGGGTGCCAGTCAGCTGGGTTAGGTCATAGCTTGTTACCATGTTTAAGGGAAAGACTGTATAAAAATGTTTTGTAAATAAGTGAATTAGAAAAGGGAAAAATGTTGAATTTGCTTCAGAACTGCAAGTCTTACCTAGAAGGCAATAAATAAAAACTGTATGAGGAGGAAAGACTGAACAAAGTCACAAGCTGACACTGCCTTTCTGAGTCAAATTTTCGAACAGCAGCTGTCATTTAAAGTCAATACTCAGACTAAGTAAGCCAGTCCAGTCTTTTACTGATCTTTAGACTGGAAATAGTGCATTTTGTTACAGTGATGTTCCACAGAGGGTCCCACACTTCCAAAGCATTTTGTGCTGAGACACTGACAAGATGGAAGGTTTGTCCTTTGGCCACAACTCTAGCCAGAAATTTTGTGGCTGCAGTTAAAACCTCAGACTGGAGTTGGGAACAAGCCCCTTCAGCTGGGTGGGAAGTGTTCTTTGGAGAGTGGTTACACCATGCCAGTGACTCAGAAGTTCATCTGGCTGCCTGGCCAGCAAAACGTGCTTCCCTTCACACAGAAGCATTAATTGCAAATCCTTTCCTGTCAGGCAGTAAGAACTAGGCCAGCTATAGAAGGGGGTTTTGTATGTCCATCACATTTCCCAGTTGTCTTGCACAGGTCACAGGTATTATTCTGCTCATCCACAGCTTATGCACTTTCCCAGTCACAAATGTAAACCAACCTGTGAGTGGACCTGTATGACTGGGCAGCTCATAAAACATAGATTTTTATAATGTGTATGAAAACAACTGCATGTGGTTCTAAAAGGACAGCTAAGCTGCTTTGTTGCTGCAAAACATCTCTGCCTGTGCTGCCTGGTGGGACACAGCCTTGGCACCAATGGAACAGCTCCAAAAAGGGCACTAAAAGGAGGAGCTACAGGTCAAAATCATCATCCTTCCAGCATTTGTGACTACTTCTGTTCCAAATCTGGTAAAGATTTCCCAGAGCATCTGATTGGCTGAAAAAGAAAACTGTTAGAGGACCTTGTATATATTTGAGGAGACTTGAATATACAGTATTTTTGAGTGGGTCTTAGGAAGATGCAGAGTTGATTCTGGAAGTAGCTGTGCTTTATACTTGGGGGATTTCAGGGGAGAGCATTGTACAGGTGCATGTTAGCTGTAACTAGTTCTGTTTTCACTTGCCTGCTGAGGTTTAATATTTCCTGTGTATTGTGCCCTTTAAACAAGACCTTTAGGTGTACCAGCCTTGTTCCTTGTATATTAACAGTATAGTGTTATTCTTGTTCCATGACATTTAGCAGAACTAAAAGCTGCATATTAAAACCACATTTCTTACATACCAGTGTCACTGTATCTACATTATGTCAAGCCCAAAAGGTCGTGTGGAAGAGTCATCCCCATCCATCCTCTCCAAATGGCAACTTTCATGTCTGCTCCTGCCCATGGGCATTGAGGTTCTGTTCCCACTGCTACAAAAACAAGAACTTTTCCCAGGCAGGTCCCTGCATTGTCACTGCTGCAGCCTGATGGCCTCAGCAAATGCACAAGGACTCCTCCACGTGTCACCTCTGCAACCATGTGCCAGCAGAGCCACCAAAAGGGATCTGGCTTCTTGGAGAGGCAGTCTGTGACAGATGTAACTTGAGCCTAGAAAAAAACTGAGTAAAATATTTTAAAAACTATTTCAGTAACAGCACTTCAAACCAAGTCATTTCATGAAAATAATAAATGTCCAGATTGATCTCACCCCTAGGTCTGTATTTCAGGTTACAAACAGATTTTTACAGTCTGCCAAGACAAAAACACATTTAGAAGATTCAGATTAAAAAGCTAAGGGACAGAATTTATTTAAAGCAAGGTTGCTATCATAACATCTTAAAATATTTTGAATGACTAGCAGTAAATAAGCAGTAAATAAAGGTGTATGTTTGCTTTATGATCTAACATAGTCTGATGGCAGAAACATGCATTAACAAAAGCAAGGCACAAATTATATACAAGGTACACCTTAAATCTTCATTTATTTTAAAGTAAGTTATCAAAATACAATATTGCCATTAAAACTATAAAAGACAAAAAGGCAACTTCACAGTGGGATTGGTGACAGACTCACCCTAGTGGAAAGTCCCCAAAGGCAGCACATTTCCTGTGAAATCGAGTTTTATCACTGTGGCTGCTGGAAGAGGACGAGGCTGTGGGTTTGCAGAGAAAACCACAGCCAGGGTGTGGGGCAGCCCAAAACCATGAGTGCATTTCCTCCCTGATCCTCAGTGCAAAGAGAACAGCTCAGGGACACCACAGTGTCCTGCAGAGCAAGTGGGGGTTTTCCTGACAGGTGTTAAAAAATACATCCTCTTCATCAAAACCCTGAAATGACCCCACTTACTGTCTGAGGACATGGAGCAATTTTGACTTTTTAAAACCATCCAAAATCAGGAAACTTTGTCCACTGCTCAGGGTCGCTCCTGATGAGTAACTACATTAAGGTAACTTGGGTGCCTAAAAGCCACCCAGGCCGTCCCAGGGAAGAGAAGTTTCTCAATAATATTCCAGAATTGAATTTTTACTTATTTATGCTAAGGCAGGAATTCCAGCAAAAGTCCATGTTGAATGTCATATAGCAAGAGCATTGGTATTCTCTAAGCAGCACTATGATTGAATAGTGAAAAATCTGAGAGCTGCCAGAAAAATACCTGCAGACAGCAGCTGTGCAAAAGGGAAGGAGAAACTGTATTTTGTTAATGAATAAAAACGTATTTTGCTAATGACTTTGTGGTTTGGATCTGCACAACTGATGGCACATCAAACATGGCACAGATGGGTGCTTGGAATCCCACCCCCAACCCCTTTTTTTTCCCAACTCCTCTCCAGTCAGGCAGAACAGCACCTGTACATTTAAATAAGTAGACAGTGGCCACTACATAACCCTTTATTCTGCTGTGCTGAAGAGTCCACGAGGTTGATTCCCTTCCTGAATGTGCTCATCTCCCAAAGACATGGAGTCTGCAGGATCTTTATCACCAGCTCCTCAAAGGCCTGCTGCACTCCATCCTCTGTCTTGGCACTGGTCTCTGGAGGAAAAAATTATTTTTATCTTATTTACAGGGAGTATACTCCACTCAGTAAAAATTTATTTTGGGACCAGAGAGAAGATGGGAGGGTTTTTAATGAGTGAACCTGCTCTCCATTCTCTCTTAAAGATACACTTAAGTTGAATAGGATAAACAGAAATACATCTCAATCTGAAGTATCACATTTTTCCACCTAGAAAGAAATCCACAGTTCCCCATTTTCTCCATAATGGAGAAAAAGAAATTGTTCTCAGTTGTGACAGTAAATCTAGACGATAATTATTCCATAACAAAGCTGAGAAACAAATACAGAGGGAATTGCATGTTGTCCCCTGTGTGTTTCAGTTTCTCCCAGAAATCTTTTCAAGCAGCTTTCTCTTTAGAAACTCAGTTTATTCCCCACCTTTATATCTTCACATTGTACATTTTACTGTTGCTCTAAGAATATTGTCTTTTATGTAGCTGCAACAGAAACTTGGAAATGAAAGATCAGCCAAGGTCCTTGTGGACATCAGTAAGGAGGAAAATTTCAGTCTTCTGGGCTCTGAATTAAAAAATCCTGCTAGTTTCAAGAGAATATAGAATTCATGCCTGTACAGTATATGCAGTAAATCTGTTTCAGAGAAAAAGTGCTTCTAGTTGCAGTCAATGCAGAAGCTGAAACTTACATCCCTGAATATGAATTACGGCAAAACAAACCCATATTAATTAGGTATTAAAAAAAAAAGTACCAACCCATCAAGCTGAAACACAATTGTACATTCATGCAAAATAAACCTTTGAATACAGCAGTTTCTGTCCCAGAGGGGCATACCTATAAAAAGCAGTGAGTGTTTCCTAGCAAGCTGCAGCCCTTCTTTTCTCTCTACTTCACAGTCAGGCTGCAGAGACAAATGAAGAACATGACTGAAATGAGCTACACTTGCCACTTTAAAAAAGTACCCAGAAAAGCCCCACTGCAGAAATGGGGTTTTGTTGAAAGGAAGAAATGTCTGTAATAGGTATTAATCAACTGGATTTTCCCACTCTGTAGCTCACTGCCAGGCTGGCTGTTGGGGGGTCAAACTGAACAGCAGCAACATCAAACCACAGAATCACAGAATTTCCTGAGCTGGAAGGGACCCACCAGCATCATCAAAGTCCAACACAGCCCCAAGAAACACACCATGTGCCAAATCAGCAGGAAATGAACGTGTTGCTGTGTTCTGAATGAACCAGAGCAAGATCCACAGCAGAAGGGCCAAGCAGTCAATCAAAAGCCCCATCCAAGGTTCTGAAATGGGGCACAGTGGGAAGGGGCAGAGGAGAACCCAGCTCAGGAGAGACACACTCAAAGTCTCTCATTGCAAGGCAAGAGCAAAGCAGCTCACTGGGCAAAAGGCATCTAAATGTGTCAGAGCAGCCCAGAAAGAGCCAGCCAGCAGTGCACCTCACAGCCACAGATGATGCACACTCTGCAGCCATCCAAAGAGCTGAGCTCCCCTTCCCCAGCAGCTGGCAAACAGAGTCTGGTCAGAAAAAAAGCAGCAGCTGTGCTGCAGGTAAGTTCAGTGTTAGACAGCAGTTTTTGGGCAGACCCTTGCACCAACTTAATGGAGTACCATTAATTACACCTCTCTAGGAAAGCTTTTGTTAACATCTTTAACAATATCTGATTCTAAAATGACAGAAGTGGAGCCTTCCCAGCTCAGTTGTAGAGTAAATTACTTCCTGACACAACAGCTGTGTTACAGCACTTACATCTCCACCCTGTGATGAATAAATAATCCAGGGAAGAAGGTAACAGGATTCATTCCCCAACTGACCTTATCAGTTTTATTGCCAACCAGCATCTTCACAGAGCTGCTGTTGGTGGTGTGCATGTCCAGCTCATTCAGCCATTTTCCTAGTCCTGTGAAAGTGTCTTTTCCTGTAACATCATACACTGAGAACAGAGGAAAAGGAGCTTAACAGCCTTGGACAGCATTTCCTTCATTGTGACAGAACTTAGTCCATCCACAGATCCTAACTACTGCCTGGGAAAAATAAATGGTATTAGGGAACTACAGAAAAAAGCATCAACCACGCACTCCTCCCAGAGCTGGGACACACTGGGCTGTGCTCACCCAAAGTCACTTCAGGATTACAGAACACAAGCACCTCTATGAGTGAAAATCAGATTTACCAACAGAGATATTCTGCTTGTTGGTAGTGCTGAATTAGGCCACACAGAATATTTTAAAATAGATATTAATATTTTAATTTTATTTATAAGTATATGCACACACTGCTGCCAAAAACATGGACTGAGTTAAAAGCTACTTTTGGGCAGTGGTAACTCAATAACTGCATTTATACAAATCACTAAGGTTTAAAAATCATAGGGAGAATACTTTGTGCAGCAAAGTTAAGGTTAGCCTTCACAAACCCTGAAAGGAAGAATCCCTTTGTTTTCTGATTGCTGTTGTCACACAGAAAAGGCCTAGCCATCCATTGCCCATGTACAAACCTCAAATCTTACCATAATCACAATAATCACAGCAATACTTTCTGGGAAATAAAGAAGTAAAAACATCATGGGGAAAAGAACACAACACAACCCTTGATTAGCCTTATTACCAGAAAACCACTCAAGTAATAACTACAAAGCTCATAATTCATCCACTCAACAACTTGCAGCATGACATCTCTTTTTAATTTAAAATACTTTGAAGCAGCAGTATTTCCTGCCAGTGGTTTTGCATACTCGGTGTTTGAGCTAATGAGCAGTAATGTTGTAAAAACTGTAATTATTCCTCTGATTATCTCAGATAACCTCCTTCTGCAAGGACATTTAGGAGAAATAAAGACAACAATTTCTGTAATCATGCTTTTCTTCTATTTATTTCATACCTAAAACAACTCCTTGAGCTCCTCGGTAATAACTGGGAGTCAGTGTTCTGAAACGCTCCTGTCCTGCTGTATCCTACAGAGGGAGGGGGAAAAAAACCCAAACACACATCAAATACATTTAGAACAACAAAAAAAAGGTATTTGAAACTGAACAATATGAGCAAGTTCAAAATTTTCCTGAGCAGCAAGGATACATGAAATATTATGATGTGAGAACAAGAAAAGCAGTCAGGAAGCAACAGCAGAAAACGTTTAAAAAATGGCAGGAAGGTATGGCAGGAAACCACAAAAAGGAGCTCTTGAAGCTTGTACATCTCTCAAAACCCAACGCGCCCCATCTTGTCTGGAACAAGACCTACCCATATGGCCAGCTGTACTGCACGGGCCCCCAGCACCATTTTCTTCACTTTGAAATCAATACCTAAGGCACAAGAAGGGGAGGCTCGTCAGAAGGAGCTGTCAAACACCTGCCCTGGCAGCCGCCTCCTGCCGCCCCCCGTGTCCGCACGACTCCGGCTGCGGAGCCCAGCAGGAGCGAGCCCAGGAGGAGCGAGCCCAGGAAGAACAAGCCCAGCCCCCGGCGGATCCGGGCTCACCGACGGTGGGTTTCAGGCTCGGCTCAAACGCGCCGTCCGTGAACCTCCGCAGGAGGCTGTGGGGAGAGAAACCGGGGGCTCAGGCCGGGGCTGCGGCCCCCAGCCCCGCACGGCCCGGACAGCACCTGGACTTCCCCACGCCGCTGTCTCCGACCATCAGCAGCTTCAGCGTGAGGCCCGCGGGCTCCATCCCGCGCTGTGAAGTGTCCAAGCAGCCACCGCCGTCACCGCGCTCCCCGAAGCCGCCCGCTGCTCTCGGCGGCCCGGCCCCGGCAGCTGACGCGGCCCCGCCTCTGAGGCGCCGGGCGGGGCGGGAGCGGGCCCGGCT
>VXBB01015721.1:185548-214290 GCA_013399915.1 Illadopsis cleaveri | reverse complement strand
GGGCTGGGTGCGGTGTCCTGAGGAGCCGGAGGGGCAGGGCCGGGCCGTGAGGCGCAGGGCGGTCACCGAGCAGCTCCCGGTGCTTCGGGCCAGGCTGCAGGACGGGATCTGCTGGATCTCTGCCGGCCCTGTGGGGTTTGTTTTTGCACCATATCATTATTTCCGTTATCTGTTCCAGTCCTATCCTATCCTGCAGATTCTCTTTCCCCTTTTTGCCCGTCTTTGTACACTTTTTCCCGGTGAAATTGGGGATTTTTTTTTCTATATACATGTGTAGTATACTGGATCCCTGTTCCTATTTTAGGCTTGCACCTCCTAAAGAAATACAAGTCAAGATCATAGGTTGTCACTAACTTACTCCTAAACCAATCCAAATTATATTTTTTACTGCCAGTTGGTGCAGGACATGCGGGTCTGGAGATGGGACTGAAATCATTCAGTAGCCAGTCTGGTGTCTGACAGCCACATTTCCTTCAGATTTGTAGCAGTTACCTGGAAAAAAAGGAAGTCATATCTTGCAAGCTGATTTGCGCAGTAAATAATTTAAAAATAACTTTGAAGGTAGTTAGCTACTACAGAATCGTTTTCATTATTCAGGAATTTATTTTAATTATAGAGTATGGACTTTAATATGTTCAAATGCAGGGGTGTCTAGGAACAGATAAT
This sequence comes from Illadopsis cleaveri, assembly GCA_013399915.1. Classification (NCBI taxonomy): domain Eukaryota; kingdom Metazoa; phylum Chordata; class Aves; order Passeriformes; family Timaliidae; genus Illadopsis; species Illadopsis cleaveri. The sequence continues at coordinate 213,624 of VXBB01015721.1, read as the reverse complement.
GCATGTATGATTTGCACAGTGGAAAATCTCTGTCTAGTGGAAATCTTGACTGTTGAGAAGGACTTTTTATGTAAGAAGTGACAAAAAATATCTGAAGCACCAGTGCAGTTTGTAGCATAGGAACAAACACTTCAGCTGCTAGTTGGACAAACAAAACATGCAGTTGTATTGTCAGTGTTTTTAAAAGAATGCTGAAAAAATCTGGAGGGCAGCCAGAAGAAATAACTTTGTGGCTGAAAAAACTATTTCACAACTGGAACAGCTAATCTACTTAATTTGTCAAGACTTAAGAGGCAATAATATCTTTGAAGCATCCACAGAGGGTTAAGGTAATGCTGAGGTCCAGTTGAACAGATGGATTTCCATTAAGATTTGGTCACTGCATGGTGAACATTGATATTCTCAAACTCAATATTAATTCTTAAGAGGATTTTTTGTAAATCAAAAATCATTCTGAAACAATTTGAATCTCAAACTTCATTTCAAGCTTCATGTCCTGCTTTTGTACTCTTGTTGTGTGCAGTATAGGGTCACGTTTTGGATAACAAGCAACAGAGATTTTATTACAATAAAAATTCACAGAGCAGCCAGAGTAGGGGGGTTGGAATGCCAGTATATGATATAAAAATTAGAATTTGAACATGAACTCACAGGAAAAAATTCAAACCTCTGAGTGAGATTCAGAAACTTCTGTTGGTTACCTTGTAAAATATTTTGTACAGCAGTGCTGCTGTCTCTCCTTAAGAGTAACTAACTCATCTTGAGATGAAAATGACAACATGAAGACATTCAGGCTGATGAGATTAAATTGGGTCATAGTGTAGAATAACAGTTTGTCCATCAAGTGACTTCAGTTACAGGCAGAGCCAAAGTAATCAATCTTCCAGGCAATACATGAAAGTCAAAATTAATGGAAATGCAGAGATAAAATGATAAAACGTTTTGAAAATTATGGGTTTCCATATTACCCTAGGCAATTCTGATCTCTCAAGAAGATTAGACAAAAGTTGTGAAGACGAGTAAAAATGTCATGCTCCTAAAACAAGAATTATATAGGTGATAAACTAGCACAGCTATATGTTTTTCAAACAATCACAAAATAACAATTTGGGATGCACTGCAAGTACACATCATTTTGTGTTTCTGTAAAAGTGGAGATGTGTTTCAGTGTAACATCCTAATCTGACCAGAAGGGTTGGACAGAATTCATGTTTATCAAGGTTGCAGGTGACATAAAAATGGGGACAAGAGGTAGCAGTCAGCACACTGGAGGGTGGGAGGCTTTTTATCCAGAGCACCCATGGGAAAATCAGGTTTTTTGCCTGAAAATTAGCAGGCTTGGATTTTTGAACTGCTGACCCAGGGAATTTATATGTGGAGTTTTTCCCAGATGTCTGGAAACCTGTAACAATTCTGGCCATGTCTCTAGACCTGTATTTGGTAAAAATGTTTTAGTTTTGAATGTCCAATCTTACTTTTTCTATCTGCTTTAATGTCTGTGGGTAACCCATGAAGCAATTCTTTGTTCTTAATGTGCCAGAAGTGCAAGTGTGTTGTAAGGAGAGTGGAAGGCATTCTTCCAAAATTCATGTTAACTTTAGTGACTGTAAGGGAAGTGTTGATGAGGAAACAGTTTTGCATGGACAGGACAGTGTAAATTAAAATGTGTTAATAGGCTGGCATTTTTTGCCATTAAAAACTTGGTTTATTTGCTTCTATTTCCATATACCAGTAGTTCATAGCCTCTTGTGTCCTTAATTGCTGATGAATGGTTCTCCAAAACCTGTGCTTTGTGACTGGTAAAATAATTCATCTCAGTTCAAAAGAAACACTTTTTACTGGTGTTACTCACAGCATGAGGAACTCTAAATCTTCCATCCTGAGAATGGACAAGGTTCTGTGGGTTTTTTCAGGAACCAGATGAAGCTGATGTTAGCATCTCTCTGCTATTTCAAGGAGCTAGCATTTCAACATCCAACATGATGCAGCTGGAATGAAATGTTAAGGATGAGAGAGATCCAAGGACTGTTTGGAAAGGGAGAAACAAATGGCATTACAAATTCTCTCTTTTTCACCTCTAGCTGTGTAAGAAAATAATCTGTAAAATCTGCAAAAATCATTCAGTGGGAATGAGTTTGCCTCCAGGGAAGCCAGTCTGTTGCCAGATTCCACCATAATTTCAAGATGGGAGCTCCTGTTGATGCTGAACAGTCAGATATATGCTGATTTATATAATATTAATTAAACCATATTCTCACCCTGCTTAGCATAGGAACTCACTGCTGAATTAACACCTCTTGGTTTGGGCCTTGCTCTGTAGGATTTTTGTGTTGAAAGCAGAATTCTCCAGACACTGAAACTTCTCCCCTGGCACAGATGATGTCCTGCCAGATGGAAAATCTGTCAGCATTTGTTTGGGTAATGAAGTCTTACAAATATTTGGTTCATTGCCATAGTTGCTTGGCACAGACAGCAGAAAACGTAGAAGCTTCAGTCATGCATAAGTCTTCATCTGCTTACACCAGAATTTAAGGGGCGTGCAGTCATCAGGAAGAAAGGGATTCTTGAGATGTTCATGACCTTGAATTACATCAAAATTGTGAGTGCATGGACTCAGAGATGCATGTAGATGTAAACCAACTCATTTGGGTGTTTATTTTAAGTGTCCAGCCAAAAGCCTTGGATGCATTGCCATCTCACAGAAGCTTGCCCAGAATGATACTGCACAAATGCTTATCTGGATTTCATCTTAATATTAAGAATTCTTGTATTTGCAATTTATGGGTTGAGCTGTAGGGAGTTTTTCAAAAAATCTGTTTCCATATCCAGTTAGACACATACTGAAAGCTGCTTTAAAAACAACCTGTCTAGGCTACCTCTTTTCACAAAGTGTGCAGGAACTGAGTTATCCTTCAGCTAAAGCTTTCTGCCACCTTCTGCTGATGTTGACCACTGGGGCTTAGATTTTACTGGGAGACCACGGAGTGTGAGAAAACACAAGGGTTTTTTTGTCTTCCCAGGAAAGTGAGGCAAATATTGCAACTGCAGTAGGGAAATAATCAGAGTCAGAATGAAAAGTGGTGGGTTTATGGCAAAAAGGAGTCAATGCTCTCCTGATATTACTTAATGGTTCTCTCCTCTTACTATAGATTGCATTCCAGGGCACAAGCAGAGACTTGTGCATGGTCACTTGTGTTACTAAGCAGATGGGTTTGTTTGCCATTGTACATCCTGGAACTTTGATCAAAGTTTGTGCCATTGTTACTGGATCTAATTAATTGTCATCATCAAGCCTGAAAGGGGTGATTATTATGTAGCATCCAGCTCAAGTGTTCACTAATAGGGTAGGTCACTCTTTTAGCCACCTGAAGATGGAAGCTGGTGCTTTTGCTACAATTACTGGAAAAACTGAGGAGCTGGAAAGGACTTAGCTGACCTAAAAGTACTGGATGCTTTCTTAAGCATTTCAGCATCTTAAACATCACTCATCTGGATTCTTTCACATTCAGATACTGATTTCAGCTCAGACTGAAAATTGTAACACTTGTGCTGAAAACACTGAGTCTCAAAGATGATACCTCTGTGTTGCTGGCCTCTGGACAGATCTTTCCTTGACTTCAAAGGTGTTGAACAGCACAGGGCATAGAGCTACACCTCTCAGTAGCCCTCAGATGAGTCTTTTGAAGATGCAGGAAGATTTACTCAGTTACTTTCTTCCTGTGGCCTGATAAGAAGTCAGGCCTCTTTCACAGTGCTTAAAATTTCCCCCTCAAATGTCAGTTTGTCTGGACTGCCTGCTAAAGCAGCAAGTACTGCTTATCTGCAACACTGGTACCTGACAGCAGAGGCTTTTTAAAACTGCTTCTTGAATTATTTTATGTGGATAACAGTTAATCTTAGAAGTTAATGTGTTATCATCTCCAGTATTTTTCCTACTTTGGTCAGAATTTTCTGGTCAGAAAGTTACAATTATATGCCATAGCAGGGTCTAAGAGATGCAGATTCACTTCCATGTGTGCTTTCCTCAGTCCAAGGCAGCAGCATTCTCTCATGCACAAGTAGTGACCATGGCTCTGAATATTTTTGTGAATTTATAACCTGTAGCTAATTCAATTTGGGCACAGTATATTTAGCATCTACTAACAGAAAAATCAAAGGGTTTGGTTATCAATACCTAAATATTGAGCTGATTCACCAAATTCTAATCATTTTCTTGACACTTTTTGTCATGCAGGTTCATAGCCAAGAACATTATGAGGCTGCAGCGTCTGGGGATAACCCATGTTCTGAATGCAGCAGAGGGGAAATCATTCATGCATGTGAACACTAATGCAGAGTTCTATGAAGGCACAGGCATCAGATACCATGGCATTAAAGCTAACGATACACAGGAGTTTAACCTCAGCCGCTATTTTGAGGAGGCAGCTGATTTTATTGACAAAGCCCTTTCCCAGAAGGATGGTAAGGCAAACTGAAATACCTTTCTACCCTGTTTTCTGTGCACTGCGTGTGTTTCTTAGTGGTTTGCTGTTTAAAATGGTTCTTTGCTCATATTATCAATGGAACAACCAAGTGAAAAATTCACATAAAGGCCCTGAATTGAAGACACAAGAATCCACAATAAGACAGCTTAGTCTTGTGTTTATACATGTACATGTTTGTACATGTAAATCTCCCATACATGGCAAAGGGAAGTCTGTCATTGTAGGAGTGACTTTGAAATGGGAAACAGCTGCTGCATCTTATTATAGTTTCTTTCTGGGCAGAAATGTTTTTATTTTTCCTTAGAAATGTTAAATCACATTAAAAATATTTTTTTAAAAAATAAGGGTCTAGAAGTTGTTTAAGGACATTAGAAATTACAATTTAAAGACAGAAGTGATACAAGTAATACAACNTTTTATTTTTCCTTAGAAATGTTAAATCACATTAAAAGTATTTTTTAAAAATAAGGGTCTAGAAGTTGTCTAAGGACATTAGAAATTAGAATTTAAAGGCAGAAGTGATACAAGTAATACAAGTACTGAAGAGTAGTCACATAACCTGTTACATGGGGGTTTTTTGCAAATGTACTGTAAGAATAGAGACTGTCACAGTTTTTATTACATTAAGTGATTACATTATTTTGTGTGTTGGTTGCCTCTTTATTTCCTAGGATTGCAGGAAAGTTGAAGGTTATATTTGCAATGTTGTTTATTGCCACATTTCTCTGTAGTGTGTTTCCTCAGAGCAGAAATCCTAGGACACAGTGCAGTGGGACAGATGGTGTTTGTGTTGTCTGACTATTTCAACATTCCAGTTATTTCTACACATGCTTAATTTCTTTCTGGCTTTGTGACTGAGCATTGAATAGGAGGAATGAGAACTCCCACAATTCTAGAAGTCCTTTCTCTGAAATGGGCAAAGGGGTACTGGAGCTGTGATGTGGATTTTGACAGATGGAAATAAATTCTACATCCAGTTTGGTGGAGGATGAAAAATTCTAAAAATTCAATGCAACTCTTGCAGTTAGCATTGTGACCCACTGAAACAGGCTGCAAGAGGAGAGAAGGGTTTGTTGTGCCATGACTGTATCAGTTTAATCTCAGTAGTTTCAGGGTCAGTAAATTCAGAGTCAGTCTGAATTTGCAGCACTTCCATTTGCTGATTCTTTCAGTCTTACTAGTTGTCTGCCACGCCCACCAGTGTTTTTTTTAACATGGTAAACAAAAAACTTTGGAGCTGGGTGGTGTTGGAGCCAGTTTAAGATTAACTGGTTACTGCAATTTGTTAGTTTTGTTTAACATTAAGGTGTAGAGTAAGGATAGTGAAGAGGAATAGAATGGTATTCTCCTTCAATTTCATTTTAGTGTTGCAGTGCATGAAGTTCTGGAAGGCAGGTCTGGTATCCTGCAGGTCTGGAAGGCAGCCCTTCAGACACTGCCTTCCACAGAGAAATGTTTTTGCTTCTGACCATTTGCTGAAAAGTCAATTCTCTTCCATGTATATAATCAAGAATCTCCAAATTTTGCCAGTTTATGACTACAGGCTCTCAAGAAATGTTGAGAATTAATTGGTTTAGCTCTTTTACTGTGCTAGGGATTTGCCTTGAGCTGAGAAGCTTTTGCTGTTTAAGGCAAATGTGGTAACAGGATTTCTGTTGGTGTGATTCAAAGCAAGTTGTGGTTATGGAAAGAGAGTGTGTGTGGGGTTCAGCTGTTGTCTCAAAAAACAATTTACTCTGGAGGGTTGGCTGGGGCCACATGTCCCAGTACATTTGTGAAGGAGAGAATTTCTGTGTCTGGAAAAGCAGGTCAAAGAGGAAGAAGCTGAGAAACAATAAAATCAGATTAGTTTTCTCAAAGGGAGCAGTAGCCTGCTTTTTTATTTTTGGATACCTCACTGCAGGATTTACCCACGTGGTGGGTTAACCTTGGCTGGGTATCAGGTGCCAGCACATCCTCTCCTTAGCTGGACAGAGGACAAACATAAAACAAAAGGTTCCTGGGTCAAGATAAGGGCAGGGAGATCACCCAGCAATTACTATCACAGGCAAAAGAGACTCAGCTTGGGGAAGTTCATTTCACTTGATACCAATCAAATCAGAGTAGAGGAATGAGTAACAAAACCAAACCTTAAAAGACCTTCCCTCTACCCCTCCTTTCTTTCCATATTCAGCTTCATTCCCTGTTTTCTCTACCTCCTCATGCCAAGCAGCACAAGGGGACAGGGAATGGGGATTGCAGTCAGTTCATCACACGTTTTTGCTGCTCCTTCCTCTTCATTCTCTTCCCCTGCTCCAGTCTCACCCACAGGAGACATCCAAGAGCTTCTCCAATGTGAGGCCTTCCCAGAGGCTGCAGCTTTGCATTACCAGCATGGATCCCTTCTTTCATGGGGCACAGTCCTGCAGGAGCAGTTTGCTTTAGTGCAGGTCTTCCACAGGTTCACAAATCCTGCCTGAAAACCTTTTCCAGCACATGTTCCTCTAGCCATGGAGCCACAGGTCCTGCCAGGACCCTGCTCCATGGCTTCCCATGGGGTCATGGCCTCCTTTGGGCATGTCCCCTGGCTCTGGCACTGGCATGGGGTCCCCCATGGGCTGCAGGGGGTGTCTGCTCTGCTGTGCACCTGCATGGATTGCAGGGGAATATCCTGCCTCACCATGGGCTTCCCCACAGGCTGCGGGGGAGTCTTCTCTCCTGTGCCTGGAATACCTTCTCCTCCTCTGTCTTCACTGACCTGGGTGTCCACAGAGGTTTTTTTTCACATACTCTGACTCCTCTCATTCACCTGCTGTTGTGCAGCAGGTTTTTTTCCCCCTTCCTAAATATTACCCCAGAGGTGCTGCCACTGTCTGTGTTGGGTTTGTCTTTGGCAGGTGCTTCTTGGATCCAGCTGGCTCTGGCTCTTTGGACATAGGGGAAGCATGGCTCATCTTCTCACAGAAGACACCCCTGTGCCCCCACCAGCACCAAAATGTTGCCATGCAAACTCAACACAACCCACCTAATATGTAGAATGAGTTCCCTAGTCAATCAGGAAACATTTTATTGGTGCTGACAAACAGCATGGTTAGATAGTTCTGCCTCTTGTCTCTGCAGAGGAGGCAGCTTATCTACTTCAGTGTTAATGTGACTTCAGAAATAGCCAGAGAAGTGGCCAGTATGACACAGCATGGAGTTAGTGCAGCAGTTGGCAGCAAGGCAGCAGAAAGGCTGGATGTCTTTGAAGAGATGCAGTAATGGCAAGGAGCGTATTTGTTTTCAGTGTATTTTAAACTTCATTTATTTGTGCTCTCTGGTATTGGTCATCTGTAGGGGCAAAGCTTGTCAAAACCACCAAAGGCTGGAGAAGTGCAGTAAACAGACATAGTTTGACTTTTGTGATACAGTAGCAAATAGGTTTAAGTGAGATTGTTTGACATGCAACCTGTTTTGGTTTTTTTTTTCTTTTGCATTATCCTTGGTCACAGACTGTGTAGCTACTAACAGAGTGAACAGCACCTTTTTTCCAACTCCACCACGTAGCATTTGGAATTCACAGTTCTCCAGCTGTGAAAGGACAAATATTAATACACTTCATGCCTGTCCTGGTTTGGAAAGACAGGTGTCTGCCAGGGAAAGCTGGAGCTTCCCTTGGAATGGAGAATGTAAACCCCTTCCCTCTGAATTATTATAATTTTGAAATTAAGGGGCTTTCAGGCAAAGATGTGGGAATAGGAATAACAGTTCTTTACCAGGAATATTAAAAATAAAAATGTAGTAGTACAAGAAAGTAAAAAAAAAAAAGAAAACTGACAAAGTCAGAATACAACCTGACACCCTGTTGGTCAGGGTGTNTAAAGAACTGTCCCAGCTGGTTTTAACAGAAGATATCCACCCAGAGTTATGAGGGATAGTTTGGGGAAGAGACAAGGAACACTGCCCCACCTGGTTTTAACAACTGGCCCATTAACAGAAGACATCCACCCCTCACCCCTGGAGTTATGAGGAATGGGTTATACAAGAGATAAAGAAAACATCTCCCCAGCTGGTTTGAACAGCTGGCACTAGGATCCATACTGCTGGTTCCCTGTTGCATTGCACCCCAAGACAGTGCCCTGGCTGTTTGATCCCGCGTTTCAGCCACATAACCCGAGCTGTGCCGTGTGTCCCTGCAGGCCAGGTGCTGGTGCACTGCCGGGAGGGCTACAGCCGCTCGCCCACGCTGGTGATCGCGTACCTGATGCTGCGGCGGCACATGGGCGTGCGCGCCGCGCTCTGCGCCGTGCGGCAGAACCGCGAGATCGGCCCCAACGACGGCTTCCTGCGGCAGCTCTGCCAGCTCAACGAGCGCCTGCTCAAGGAGGGCAAGCTCCAGCCCTAGGACACGGCGCTGCAGCGTCTGCTGTGGAGGTTCTCACACCTTCAGAGGATGCTTTAGAGACTCAAATTGTAACCGCCAGGCTGAAAAAGAAACAGAATTCCTGCTTGTGGAGTGAAAGGATCCTTGCTGAGCTCTGGGACTGTCGTTCAGGGTGGTACAAAATTGTGTCATTGTTGGGAGCTGTTGCCATAAAGTGATGTTTTTAGAGGGATAACTCCAGTGATAACAGCTGTCTTCACACATATTTCAGAGTCCCTGCAGACTCCATAGCATATGTGGTTTGCATTGACATTGAGTGTGATTCATTTAAGCTTTGTCTTTAATCTCACCAGAGCACCAGTTCCCAAAAGCCCCAACACATCTCTTCACTCACTCTTAATAGGAGCACTGCAATTCCTAAAGCTGCTTTTTCACGCACACAGGTGCCTAAAGTTTGAATGTAGGAGCTTCAAGGAATGGGAAGCATATATACAATTGCACAGATGCGTTCACTTGGAAAGTGAAGTGCACACAGTGTTTTGTGTGGATTTATGCAATACACAGTGTGGTAGTAAAGCCATTCAGAGCCCATGCTTGATGCACACTGTGTTTCCAAGAATAGTTTTTTTATCTCTTGCTGTTACAATGGACATGAAATAGTCTGTTATTAAAAGCTTTATTATTTTTATTTCAAAATCACGCTAGAAAAAAATGTCAAGAGGGAAAAAATGCTGAGGGATGAACTTCAACAAGGAAGAAATAGTATTTAGAAGTGCTTGTGGTGGATGTATAATTAAGTCCTAAGTATCCTAATATAATGGCTTTCAAAGCTTGTATGGAATTACAGTGTCTTTATCTCTTCTTTACTGTCAGCACAGAATGGAATGACCACATGTGCACATTACTTCCAGCACAGGTGTCCTTACAAAGCAGTTTGCAGAAGAACACTCTTGACTTCTTGGTTTGCATGGTGTCATTAAATAGAAATGAGCATTGTAATGTACCACACTGTATAGGAAATATCTATGTTCTATTCAAATAAATGATGTTTTGATTCTGTTTGTTACAAAGGAAATGAGTCATTGCAGTGTTGGGAGAGGGAGCTTTGTTTGCACTGTGCCTGACTTAGTGTGTAAATGTACCTGTGAGTTACAGCACTGTATTAATGCAAATGAACTCCCACTGCAAACTGGAATTGCTGGTTAAACCATCAGAAACCAGGGTGATGTTCCATTCTCACCCGTGCTTTAATGTAGCTCTAGAATGAAAAATATTAACCCTGTTTAAACAGAGACACTGTATTAGTAACACATGTGATCACAGATGTAGTTTGTCTACTCAGGATCAGAAATCCCAAAGGACATGCACACATTGCTGTACTCCTCTTGTTGGGGTTGTGTGGTTTGGAGAGGTGGGAGTGGCAGGTGGAGGCTCTGTAGAGCAAGGTAATATTCTGGAAGTTAAGTTCTGGAAGTTAAAGTTCTGGAAGGTGATTATTCTGCTTGAGCTCCAGGTTTGCTGTTTTTCCTTCCACAGGATGGAACTGCCACATCAAGGAGCCTTTTCTCTGTTTTGTCCTTCAGGTGACAGATGAGGAACACTCTGCATGGTGTTCCCTGTCAAATCTCCATAGTCAGTCAGGATTCAGTGCTTGCTTTGAATCAGGATGGCTCAGTAATAGGAAGCAGTAGTCACTTCCACTAGCTAATTACACACCTGTTTGCTTTCTCCCATTGATCCATTTAATCAGGAGTAGATTAATTGCATCTTCAGAATTCCCAGTTACTAATTTCACGTTGTGTGAAATAGGAGCAATGGCTTTAGAAATAGAAATACCTTTTCTACAATGCTGACTTTTCACACTGCAGTCTAATTTATGTATTACCCTTTTGAAATTTTTACTATAAACATTGATTTTTTTTTTGTCTTGTCTCACACTGTGTGTTCTTAACACCTATTTGCACTGTAAGGAAAAATAAGGGAAATTCACGTGGATGCACTTTATCTTTCACCTGTTACTTGGAAGTCAAAATTCCAGTCTATTGAAAAGCTAAGAAACAATTAGGCATTAGACCTTTGTTTGGTAGTTGTCAGATTGGAACCAGAATGGTTTATTAAAATTGAGTCTGTTTTCCTTTTGATGATGTTTCTGTAGTTGTCAGTATCAAGAAATACTGAAAATCAAAACAGAGGGGAATGTGTTCTTATATTTAAGATAATCTTTTACTTCATGGAACACTGCTCACTCTTATGGTTACTCTGGCCCATTTGTCTCAGTATAACAAAATTGACTTAGCAAATGTTTTGTAATATGAGGGTGGAGAGGCATAAGTAAGACAACATTATAAATTGGTTTTAAAAGTGAGACAGCATATAATATTTAAAATTACTGATAGGCAACTCAGCAATGAATCTATTTCTGCTTTTAGAGCAGGCTAAAAATAGTTAAAATGTCATTAATGGATCATGCCCTTCCTCTCAGTCTTGCTCTCCAAGTACAGTTATGTTGCAAATTCCTCTGCCCATTTTAGCTGGCCAGGAAGATCTTGTGTGCCTCTAATCCACAGTGATATGCTCTATACTTCTAAATGGCTCTTCCTGATTGTAGAAGGAAAGATTGTATGAAACATGGGAATGAGAGCTTTCTTTCCATGTAATATGAAATTGAGAATGTGTTGGAAGAAATAGAACTTTTTATTCCTCAGAAATTGCTGAGCACCTGCCCTTTGCTGTGAGATCTTCCTTAAAGAATGCAAATTCAGGAAGATACATTTTAAAAGAACTGTTTGTTGCAAACAGCAACACTGCTTTTGGAGTTGAAACTTCTTGGCCACAGCTAAAATAGTGTAATCAGGTTTGACATTATTGTGTTTATCCTGAATAGCAGTGTGGTAATTTTTGTGTGGTAGTACTGTGGAAAGGATGGTGTCTCTGTAAAATATGCATCTGTCATGGAACAAAGATCTCTACCATGCCAAGTCTAGCTCAGTGAAAGAAAATGCAATGGCTTTGGGGTTTTTGTACCTAAGAGTTGGTGAAGTTAGAGAGGGGAGGAAGAGAAGAGAGAACCTACTCATATTTTACAACAAGGAACAAAGATGAAAGTCCAGATGGACAAAATGATGGTAAATGTAAAACTCTATTCACCTACTCACACTGAATTAAATCTTTCTTAGCTGATGAAGAAGTACAGGAAAGAAGTCTGTAACTAAAAATTAAGATTGAAAGCAAAAATACCCTTTTGTAGTTCTCTCTTCATCCTTTGGCCCTGCAGTGACACTACAGTGTTGCTCCATGTTGTACCTGGCCTGCAGCTCTGCACCACAGGTACTGCCACAAACACCTCAGGAGAGAATGGTGCACTGCTGAAAAGTGAACATTGCAGGGAGTTATTTCAAACTTAGAATTAATGGCATCTGAGTGCAGAACTAGCAGCCACAAAACATTGTACAGTAATTCCATTTTTTGGGTGCTAAGCCTGTATTAAAATGGGACACCCTTTTCTTCTACAGTAATTGTGATTGGTGATGTGAGAATTCATGTTCTTAAAAGGCCTTGGAGATGAAGAGCACTGTGTTTAATAATAATGCATGTTTATGAGTTGAAAAACAAATCTGTGTCAAATACATCCTCCTCCTCCTCCTCAGCAAAGAACAACAGCAGAGAGAATATTAGCAATGTTCATTTCAGTCATTTAGATACTTTCACTGAGCTGCCTTCTGTTGTCCACAGCTAATTAAATCTCTGATGCCAGAAGTAGAAGCAGGACTTTTATTTCTCATTTAATAAAAGGGAAAATATTTTATTTTTTGTATTAGTTCTGCTAATGATGAGATAGTTTACTACATAGTTTACTATGATGAGAGAGACTATATAGTGGAATCTTTCTTAGTTTAGCGCAGAAGTTCCTTCTAACATTACTTTCTGGGTTTCACCAATGAGTAAAACTAGAAATACAACAAGCCTGAGAGGTATCTTTTAAGGATTTGCTGGTGAGAATTAGTGTCCTGTTAATGTCTTCTGCAAATAAATCCTGGAAATAATCAAGTGATGGTTGCATGTTTTAATTTATTTCCTGTGTGCCGATGTCACTGCTGGCTCACTCACCAGGTGGAGCTGTAGGCTCGTTATTCTTCCTGGAGAGTCATCCCTGAATCCCTGAGCTGTGCTCCTGTGTGAATCCAGGGTGTTCTTATCACTGGAAAAGACAAGCCACCAGAATGATTTATCAGTCTCTGGTAGGAGAATAATAAAAATCCATTTATTTTGGCTTCCTGCAGGAGATCACACCACAGCATTCAGACTGTTGTATTCACTCTGTAGCATGTGACATTGCAGAATTCTTCTGAGACAGCTGCAAGTTGATTGGGAAAGGCTGCATCATGGGGGAAAAAAAACCCAAACTAAACAAAACAACTGTTTGAGAAGCAAAGTTCTTGACCATGTCAAAAACTGAATTCCTGGGCAGTGTCCACAGAGAAGCTGGAACTGCACCTGTGCAGCTTTGGGCCTGGATGCTGAGCAGGGCTCCTCTGGCCCAGGTGTGGGCACAGAGAGCACCTGAAGCTGAAGTGACTGAAGCAATTTCAGAAACTGGTTTAGTTGTGTCTACCTGCACTGTAGTGGTGCAATGTCAGTGTTTCAGGAGAGAGTTCCAAGTTCAGAAAGCAGCAGCAATGGATTTAGGCTAAGTACAAGATCCACAAAATTCACAGAATCACCAGGTTGGAAGAGACCTTCAAGACCATCGAGTCCAACACCTCAACCAAACCACGGCCTTGAGTGCCATGTCTTTTTTTAAACACATCCAGGGGTGGTGACTCCACCACCTCCCGGGGCAGGCCATTCCAGTACTTTATCACTCTTTCTGTAAAAAACTTTTCCCTAATATCCAACCTATATTTCCCTTGGTGCAGTTTGAGACTGTGTCCTCTCATTCTGTCAGTTGCTGCCTGACAGACACCAATTAACTCCTTGACTGTGTCCTCTCGGTGTCTCTGATTCCTGCTTAGAACAGAGCACTGCTTTGGGCTGAGGTGTTCCCACTTTATTCCCAGTGTCTGTGGGGGGCCGTGTTTGGGGTTTGTGCTGAGCACAGTGATGATGTTACAGAGATGTTTTTGTTACTGCTGAGCAGGGCTGACACAGGGCTGAGGCTTTTTCTGCTGGGGGGTGGGAAACTGTGAGGAGACCCTTGAGACAGCTGAGCCCAAGGGGCCAAATGGATGTTGCAGCATTTGGCAGCATGTTCAGCACACAAAGGCTGCAGTGCTGGTGTCAGTCCTGCCCAGTAACAGCTCCACGTGCTGGGTCCTGCTCTCCCAGAGGTGGCTGAACACACCTACTGCCCACAGGGGGAGTTCATCCCTCTCTCTGCTTTGCTTGCATGCATGGCTTTTGCATTTCCTATTAGAATGTCTTTATCTCATCCCATGAGCTCTCACCCTCGGGATTTTGGCTCCTGGCTGTGGGCAAAGCACAACTCGGGGCTGAGGATGGAATTTCTCAGCTCAGAGAACAGCAGCTCAGCTTTGAATATGAGAGGTGCAGTATCAGTCCCACCCTGGTAGTGAGGGTTCATTCTGACAACACTCTGTCCTTGATAACTCTGTTGTTTCCTGTGCTTCATTAACAGTACAAAAATCCAATTTTGGGGGGGAACTGCAGCACAGACTATGTCTGCTTTGCTGCTGAAAGGATTGTGAGCAGGCAAGCAGCTACAGTGTGTGAAAGAATGGTTTTGTAGTTAAGGAATCTGAATGTCTGAGATTTGGGTTCATTCCTGGCATCTGTTAGGATGCCCTCCTAGCTTATGGACAAGAAGTTTTAAGCCACAGGCTAAATATAGCTTCTGTTTTTTCATTCAGAAATTGTTTTGGTGTTATTTCTCCAAGTGGGTTATACAGATAAATGTTAAAACAGTTAATAGAGGGGACTGATTAAGTACCTGAGAGAAGCTACATCAAGATTTTTATGTTTTATGTGACAGTTGATTAAATGAGATTCTCTCTAGTAGGCTCACACTGACAGTGAAAGCTTTTGGAAATATTCTTTAGGCAGATACTACATGGAAAGAACTTAACAGAAACTGAGTTTTGGTGGATACATACAATTCTGAAGGCATTTAAACAGGGGAGTAAAGAGGTAACAAGGACTCAGTGATTGCCAGCACTCAGCTTTGTTCTGCTCTCCTGTTCTGCTTTCCAGCTGTTCTCTGTGCTGCCACAGGCTGTGATGTCACTTAGGACAAGGGCTCTATTGGACAGTAGGCACACATGGTGCTATTCCTATCTGACAAAAATAATACCGAAGTCTTTGTTTAGTCCCTGGTCCTTCAGGACTTCAAGTCCTTCACAACTTGTTCACTGTAGCTCTAAGCCAAAAATAGATTTACTACATGTAAGTAAGCAAAATTATGCTTAGAAGAACATTTGCAATAGTTGGGAGTTTGATTTCCTGCATTTGTGAGACCATCATTAACTGCTTTGACAAAAGGAGGAAGTTAATGAAAAATAATCAGTGCCACTGATGATGATGATAGAGAAAAAATAAGCAGCATATTGGAGGCAAATTATTTGATATCTTTAATACAGTCTGTATTTGATATCTTTAATACAGTCTGTATTAAAGAATGTGTTAAGAATATGTCCTGACTGGCTGAGGAGAAAAAAAATCTTGTAGAAGGAAAATAGTGTGTTGTATTCCTCCATAAAAACAGAGTAATTTCTGAGATGGTTGGGTGCCTGAGGTGTGGGCTGGAGGAAAGGAGGAAGGGGAACTGACAGTAAGGGCACACTGTAGTATGAAACACAACACATGATTTGTTTTAGACATCCTTGGAGTATTTGGAAAGGAGAGCACTTCTGAGAAGGCTAATTTCTAATTTTTGGCTGAGCAAAAGACTAGGAAGGAAAGCACCTCACAGTGTATTTCAGATGCCAGTGTTTCAGGACAGGATCATTGCAGAGAGCAGGTGCTGAAGCTCAGCCCCAGTACTGTGGTGCACCTGATGGGAATGTCTGTCTGTGTCTCTGTCTGTCTGTCTGTCTGTCTGTCTGTGTCTGTGTGTCTGTGTGTCTGTGTATGTGGATGAAGAGGTGAAATGCCCCCAGGTCTTTGCTGCTGTTCATCATCCAGGGCACATCAAGGGACAACACACCTTCACCTTAAATTTGGTGACATCCCTTTTCTGTACGTGATCAGGGGAATTGCCAGGATGGAATGCAAACCATTCTGAGTCTTACAGTCATTGGGGAAGGTCAGACTGAATCATTTTTTAATCTGCTCCACAGGAAATATTTTCATGAGAAAGTCTGTGACAAGCATGGCAATAACACACACTGTATTGCTTTAGGCAAACATTTTGTCCCTGTATTGCTTTAAGCAAACATTTTGTTCTCAGTAGCTCTGACAAGCTCAGTGTGGTATCATCTTCCTAAAGGCTGAGATGCTTTCTGATTAATCTATTTAGCCTAACATCATTTGCAAATCACTTGAAAGTGTATGTGGTCTTGAGACACAGAAATTATGATATTTTCACCACTATCATCTTGTTTTTGCAAGGAAGAATACCATAGATGAGATTTTGAAACATGATACATGAATACATTTTAGGCTTAAATGCCCTAGACCTAAAGTCATAGTTTTTCTCTTTTTGTTGGTTATCTCATGGCTGGAAATCAGTCTGGCCAAGTTCTTGTGTTTAAAATGAGTAAATGTTCTGTATTCAGCACTTCACAGAATGTCAGCAGAAGTAGTAGTATGCAATGAATAAAGCAAATGCAAACATGTGTTAGGTGTTTCTTCCAAGAGTTAAAAATGTGAGAAAGGGTACATCAAAAATTATGATGTACAACATTTGAGCTGTTTAACCTAAAAACATATTCCAAGCAAACTATTTCTAAGGAAAAGTAAACACAACAACTTTTCACATTGAAATGAAGCTTCCCTGTTTCTTCCAGTATATTTGTGACACAAAATGTAGAGCTCCTTGTTTTGGAAAGGGGAGAAAGAAAGCTGCCCTAACCCTAATCATTTCCCTGCAGAGACTGCAAAGCAGAACTACTGAGCTACAGTTTCTACATTTACTCACTTTATACAGCGAGCAAAGGGAAGAGGAATAACAGCAAAATGTAAAAAGTCTGAAAAACCTTTGGAAAAGACAACAGCCAAAGTTTCAAATATGGATGGAGGCAGAAGCAGGTTTTAATTACACCATTGTTAGAAATAAACTGTAGAAAGGCTGGCAATTCATTGTAGTCTTGTCTACCACCATTCATTGTCAGGCTCAAAAATTAGGTAGGTATGAGAGGTTTTTGCATAAAAGTTGTAAAATATTATCACCAACCCACCCCCACACACCCATTTTATTTCACACTGACAAAAGCTGAGATGAATGAGTTGTCTGGCCCTTCCCACTTTGTATAGTCATTGGCTGGCTTGGTTCTAAAAGGGATTTTAAAAAGGGGAATAATGTGCCTTTGCCTGGGATCTGAGACTGTCAGGGTGCTGAAAAGCTGATCCGTGAGCTGCCACCATGCAGATCTCCTGGGCTGTGTGTGCTGTCTGTGTCGTGACACAAATCACATTTCAGCCTGTGCAAGGCTGGCAGATGTTTAAAAATGATGCTACAGAAATCATTCCTGAGATCACTGAAAATACAGAAACCCCGATGGAGCCGACCTTCAGCAACAACAACACAATGAACCAGGCAAAACATGGAGGAAGACACATACAGCAAACTCCAGACCTTAACGGTAAGAAAAATATCATTATTATTGTTTGGGATCATAGCAGACAAATGGTAAAAGAATACTTGTTATCATATATGTTTGTTTATTAACACTTTTAGATGCAGCCCAACTGCTTTAAGTGATAGGGATTTGCATCTGCTGTTGAAGAAGTATGAATATAAACATTAGAAAGAATATATTGGAGTTTACTGATGCAAACATCATCTCTCTGTTGAACATTGCTACTCTGCCCAGCTGCTCTTTGCAGATAGCTCCAATACATAAAACCTGTAGCAGGTATTACTTAACACTTCTCTGTGTTTTGTGATCAAATATCACAAGTTCTCTTTCCCTCTTAAATATTAGGATGGGGGGATGGGTTGACAGTGGAGACAAGAATATAAATTCGTAATATTTAGGAACATCCACGCCAATTGTGACTGAGATCACACATAAAAGTAGCACATGGAGGTTGTGTTCAGCTAAATGAGAAGTGTGCTGCTCGGTGTCCTTTGCTAACAGGCAGATCTTCTGTCAGGTTCCAGCAGCCAAAAATGCTTCAAGATACATTGTCACTGATACATCAACCAAAAGTCTAACTAGCAGTGATGCAAGGCACCAGCCTTTAGAGGAGAAACAGAAGATGGAAAGCTAGCAGAAAGCAGAGAAAGGTAGCTTTAAAAAAGTTTTCCACTGGAAAATAGGGCAAGCTTGGTCCTCCAGACACACAGCATAAAGCACAGAGCAACATAGCCACAGATCAAACCTAGAATTTCCACTTTGTGTATTGCAGATCTTAACCAGCCTCCTTATTGTGGGCACAACTGCAAGGCAATAGTGAATTTCTGCTGCAGCTGTCATTAAGGCACTTAAAACCATAGGGTTAACAATATTTTAAAAGAAAGGGAAACAAAAGTAATACTTTTGAGAGTGTGACCTTAAAGGGTCCTAAATTCCTAAGAGGGAGAGCACTCTGTTCCTCCCAGGCACTCCAGCAACCACCAGGTCAGAGCAGGTTGATTTTCCTCTCACCTCTCAATACCTTCATGTTTGAGCCTCTCACTACTCTAGCATCAGCTGGGAACCTGCCCCACTGATACATGCATATTTGTCAAAGTGGAAAGCACATTAACTAAAGAAATGAAAGACTGAAGGAGACTGGGCAGTTGTGTAAAATACACAATGGTCTTGCATACTTACTGTGGCATCTTTAAGATACAGGATCAAAATTATGATCCAAAGTGGCCAGACCTTTCTGGAACACGTGCACCAGACCAGGAGTGATTTTGCACCTGCACACTTAGAGGACAGGACACAAATGCACAGATCACCTACAGAGCTGAGGCAAATGCCTGGATATTTAACTGCCTGTGCATTATGGAGGTACAATACACCTTATTCAACACATTCATTTATTTACACACATCATTTTCCTAGATGCTTGGGAAGCTTGGGAGTGTTAGTCTAAAGTGCACATGGAGTTCAGTTGCCAGTGGTTTTGTGACAGCTGACAAGGATTGCTTAATTTCATTAATGCAGTCCTTCAAACATTTAAAAAATGAAATCTTGCTAGCTGTACTTTGACAAATATAAATCTGAGCACTAAAAGTCTTGTTTCTGTACTTCACAGGAAAACCAAAAATTAAAATGTCTGTACAAATACTGTTCTGTCACTAATGATTCAGGGTCAGAATTCTCTTTTGCTGAACTAAACCTTGTAGACAGTGAGGAGAATGGGGCTAGCAGACACAGCTTTCTCTGTGAGCTGACCTTTGAAGGCTTCCACAAGTAGTGTTCCTGAGTTAAAACTGTCCTTTTGACTAAGAGAGGAACATTAATGTGTTTATCTAGATGAAGCAATCTGATAAACACTTAAAAATCAAATTTTGTGTCTTCCCAACAAGCCAATTAACCAAGAATGTCATTTGGGAAAAGAGACACTTTTGGGAAAAGTTATGTTCCTACAACTGACAAGTTTCAAAATACTTAATGCTAAGAAATCTTGTATTTTCTAATGCTTCATTTGTCTATAGTTATCCACTGAGAAAAAAGAGAGGAAAAAAATCTGTAAGGGTCCTAAGAGCCAGAAGATGCTTCTAGCTCTCTGAGGGGAATTATGGGGGATGTGGAATGACCACAGAGAGTAGTAAACTTGGAAAAGCTGAATAGTGGGGATTCCTTAGTGCTGTTGTTACCTGTGATTTCTCTAACCTAGAACACATTATGCAAGCTAAAAATCACTTAAGGAACACTTCTTTTGTTGCAAAAGAATTTAAATCTGAAGTCAACATCTGAAGTCAACAGAGTTAAACTAGAGCAGTGGGGGAAGGTGTTGCCCACAAGTAAATGAAGCCTGGAGAATATTGTCAAAAATTCCCAGCTGCTGCTGGGGCTGGACTCCAGAAGCTCCATTTCAGCACTGCTGTGAAATGTACCTGGTGGATTTTATTCACCAATTTGTACATTGTTATTCAAGGCTCTTACAACTGGAGTAGCTGAATAGTCAAGAGTTAAATGAGTGAGCCTTTTGAGATATTTCCCCTGAAAAATCTGCTGTTCAAGACATTCAGCTTGTATCTAGCTCAGAGAGATCTGCTACAGGAACTGTCGTGGTCTGACACTGGCCCAACACCAGACACCCACAAAAGCCACAACTGGGCAGAGGAGAGAAAAATTAACACAAAAAATCAGTCAGATCGTAACACTTATGGTCTGATAAGAGAATGAGATAAACTGAGCTGGAGGTGGCTGTTTGTCTTCTGCCTTATCTCAACTCATAAACCCTTGGATGTTTATGAGTTGAGATAAGGCAGGAGAAAAACACTCCAAGGGCATAGCAGGCTTGCCTTAGAGGTACAAGTGATTTAATTACTAACAAAATCAGAGGAGGATAGTGAGACGTAAAATATGCTCTCAAAGCACCAGTGACTTTATTATTAATAAAATCAG
Organism: Illadopsis cleaveri; assembly: GCA_013399915.1. NCBI lineage: Eukaryota > Metazoa > Chordata > Aves > Passeriformes > Timaliidae > Illadopsis > Illadopsis cleaveri. Next base: position 193,117 of record VXBB01015721.1, on the reverse strand, counting down.
AGGAGGATAATGAGAGGCAAAATATGCCCTTAAAAACACCAGTGACTTTATTACTAATAAAATCAGAGGAGGATAATGAGAGGCAAAATATGCCCTTAAAAACACCAGTGACTTTATTACTAATAAAATCAGAGGAGGATAATGAGAGGCAAAATATGCCCTTAAAAACACCAGTGACTTTATTACTAATAAAATCAGAGGAGGATAATGAGAAGTAAAATAAAACACCTTTATTCCACCAACCCGTTCCTCCTTCCCACCGACAGCACAGGGAGACAGGGCAGGGGGGATTTTTGGTGGGTGCTTTCTCCAAGCCGGCAGGGAAAGCAGGGTGGAATTCAGGAACTGGGGAATGACCAGGAATTCTCTGTCCCCTGTGTGCAGATGCCGCGGAGTTCAGCTGCAGGGAGGTGCGCACCACTCGCTACCTGACGGACGGGCCGTGCCGCAGCCTGAAGCCGGTCAAGGAGCTGCTGTGCTCGGGCCAGTGCGAGCCCTCGCACCTCCTGCCCAACTCCATCGGCAGGGGCAAGTGGTGGCGGCAGAACGCGCTGGATTTCCGCTGCATCCCCGCACACACCCGCACCCAGCGCGTCCTGATGGCCTGTCCCCACCAGGAGACTCGGACTTACAAATTCCGAGCGGCCACGTCCTGCAAGTGCAAGCGCTACACTCGCTACCACAACCAGTCCGAGCTCAAGGACTTCGGCAAGGAAAGCGCCCGGCCCCAGAAGAACAAGAAGCCGCATCTCTCCCGAGCCAGGAGCGCCAAATCCAACCAGCACGAGCTGGAAAACGCTTATTAGAAGGTGGCTCTGGGTGACACAGACTGGCAGCTCTGGATGTTTTCTGAACCGTCAAAAGGCACTCAGAGGCCACAGCATGATGTTCTGACTGCAGTAGGTTCCAATTCCTTCTGCTAAGCTGGGTCAAAGGCTCACATAGGCAAAAATCGATCAGATTGTAGCACTTATGGTCTGATAAGAGAATGAGAGAAAGGGAGCTGGAGGTGGCTGCAGGAACCCCTTGGAGGCCCATGCGAGTTTGTGTGTCCTGTACGAGTAGGAAGGCAGAGGGAAGTGAAGCTGTTGTGGTGACAATCACGCTTTGCTAGAGATCATTCCACTCACTTTATGTGAAAAGAACACTGAGATCCCTTTCCCAGGCAATGGTGCAGGACAAGCTTGCAATTAGGGAAGCACCAGGAGAGTTAGCACAGAGAGTTAGCCACAGAAAGTTTGGGGTAGCAGGGACTTCAAGATCTGGTGAATGAAGTCAAATTGTTGGAAAATTAACACGCTATCAGATGTCCTCATGCACCAGGTGTTTCCTCTCAAACACAGAAATCAAAATATGACACTAGTGTTCTCCAAACAGAAGTGAAAGTGTGACAAATCTATTTCATGCTTTTAATTAAAAGATTATGGGGTCGACAAATTCAAAACTGAGATTTGGCAACTAAAACCATATTGATCTAGCAACAACGATTTGGTTTAGGGACAATTCAACAAATTCTCCTAAGTGGAGCAGATTTATGAAAAAGATGCTCCTCTCAAACCAGATAACCTCACTGATGTTTGTCCTGTAAACAGCTTAACATTATACATAGTTTAACATAGAAGATACTAATTATTCCTTGTTTCTTAGAACATGTTTGACTTTAATATCAGCTTAGATATGTCCATTAATATTTTCTATTCTGTAGAGTTTGGATTATCTGGCCACACACTCTGTAGCACTAAAACTGTGCAAACTAAGCTCTGGGAGTAAGGTGGTGGTTCTGCATTAAAAGTGAGCCTCTGCTAAGTCATGAATTCCTCTAGGAAAGTCTTTAGGATATGCAGCTTTGACAAGTCTTTCATTTGGCAGCAACTTTCCTTTACTTAGCTTCTCAACACTCAGACTAATGTTTGTGTTTTTACATTAAAGAATATTGTTAGAAAGTGAATCGTCACATACTTTATACATCCTGTAGAATTTATGCTGAGATAATATAAACTGTGGAAATTTGAAATGTTGATAGATTTTTCAGTTACTTTATGTGGGACCAGAACTTAGAGAGAAAAGGTATCATTTCAGAGAGTGAATTACGTATTTATTTTTTTTTCCAGAAATTATTTATGCCATGTTTTAACTTGTAGAGAACGAGAAGTAATACTGCTTTAAAAACAGTAGTCTGTTATTTTTAATTTTAAATACATTGTTAATAAAGTAGAAACAATGATTAATTATAGAAAGCCTCATTGATTTTCAGCTGCAGTATAAAGGTGATTTCCTGCAAAGCCAGGGATTTACAGAACAGTCAGGGTGCCAAGTCCAGTCTCTGTGGTCAAAAGTGTCGAGATCCTTAATTCCAACAACCTACAAATCCCTAAAGAAATTCCATCCTGGAACTCCTTGCTCTGGTACAGGATGTTTCTCATGGAAAAGGTCTTCCTGGGCAGAGGAGTAGCTCAGAATGATTTCCCTATTCTCATTTCTGCTTCCCCTGGGCATTTCCTGATTCGTATGTTCACAGCCAGATAAAGCCACCAAAGCAAACAATAAATCTGTGAACTGTCAATCAAGTGCTCTTGACTGAAATCTGATTGATTCAGATTTCTTCTATTGGAAAAAAAAAAAAAAAAAGAAAAAGAAGTGTGGAATCCCCTTGCAAGTGCTGCCAAGCAACAGTTAAAAATTTTTACAGTCTGGTCTTGTAGACCTATGCTCATTTTCATTTAGTCTTTAAGAAACATTTTCCAATAAAGTCAGAGAAAACTGAGCTTGGGCTGCACAGACCATGCAGGTCTTTCAATGCAGATGTAAAGATGAGCAGCTTTTTGAAGACAACCAGTATATAAGTTGTCCTTTCCTTAATATGAATTGATAGATCATATAAAAACCCAAAATAAACCATTGTCACAACTGCAAAAACAACATTTTCCAGACTTATGTTTGTCTTCATGAATTTGACACTTGGGGCTTCATTTTCAGAATTCAGTATGAGCACCTGCAAGCACTGCTGAAGGGAGAAAAGCAGTTCAGTTCTCTGGAAAGCTGTTCCACAGTCTCTCAAGCATCTAAAGTCAAAATTGGTTTTTTAATATTGGTTGTGATTAACCAGTGGAAGAGACTTGCTCCAGTTCATCTCAGGGTTCATCCCGGGTTTCAGGCAGTTCAGAAGCAGCAGGCCTGTGTCAGAGGAACCAGTAATGTCTTTCTCCCAAATATTTCTCCTAGAAGAGGTCCTCTTATCCCAAAAAATGTTGTCCCATACAGAAGTGCCAATGTTTCCTGCTGTTAAACTGCCTCTCAGAATCTTGCATTTTTCTGACTCACAATATAAGGATTCATTCTTTGCAAATTATAAAAGCTTTTACAAGAATCCCAGTGGGTGAAGAGTCCTGGGGCACTTTTACTGCTCCATTTCCTCTCAACACCCATCCTGTTTGCAGTGACTTCTCATTGGTTCCACCACAGGTTAAGGGTGGATGAGATGAGCAGTCTGCAGATATGATTGGTCTGCTGTAATCTTACTCCTGAAAGAGTCACCTCCAACCACCACTTCTGCAATTTATGTTACCAGCAGTGGAATAGGAAATAGTGTTCTGCTAACAGCTGGAAAAATCAAAATATAGGATGTTTCAGAGGTAGACTGCCACATTCTCCTCCACCCCCACATCCGTGTGGGTTCTTTTCAGACAGAGAATTTGGGACTGTTTATTCATTTATTTCTTTATTGTTGCACTCACCCTCTATTTTTTAACCTCTAATATAGGTGTGCATAATCTGAGAGGAGATAGCATCCCTAACTGTGGGTTTGAGAGAGTGTCTGTAGGAATTTTGAGTTTCTCTTTCACACAAAATTACATCCTTTCAGTTCTTTTCAAGGAATGGACAGTGACCTGCTGTGTGCTCCTTCTACAAAAGCATTAGATAGTTTTTCTTTGAAATCATAAACTCTTCTAACAAGGGTGAATGTCTTCATTGTCATTTTTGCAATAAAACAGCACAATTGTGCATTGTTTAGGTGCTGTGAGGTATAAGTAGTAACAGGTCATTGCTTTTACCTTGCCTTGGCTGGAGCCAGCTGCCTGTGAGAACTGAACAATGCCAAAATGGGCAATCCTCAGAAAAGCAATCAAGTCACTTTTTTTCAGACAGAATTCATGATTTCTCCAAATCTGCTTTTCCCCTCATTTTTATTTCCAATGATTTGTGTAGACCGTGGCACATTCTCTACAATACACTCACTGGCTTAAAATAGTCCCTTACTTCATTTCTTTTTCTGGCAAAAATACAATTCTGCTATTATCCAGTGAAAAATAAACCTACCAGCAGAAGGAGGATCCTGCTGGTATCCACAAGGCCCCAAAGATTTTGCACAAGGTTCATTTTTTAAATTAGAAATTGCACAATAAAGAGCATAACTTTATCCAGTGAGGTCCTAGGCCCAGAAAACACATCACAAGTGTGGCTGAGAAAGTCAGCACTGTGAAATACGGAAGGAATAAACATGTATTTTTTTAGCCATATGACATCAACTTATAATTAGCTTGTTTCACTCAAATTAGTGCAGCATATGGGCACACAGAACAACTTTTCTATAATAAACAGCCTCGAAAGCCTTAAATTATCATATAACATATTTATATGTAGCTGGAGTTTGGATTGAACATGCTGTGCAGCTGTAACCTGAAATTTGATAAACTAGAACTCCCCTTGACAGGCCAGTAATGGAAGTCCACTTCTAAAATAATTCAGCATTTAAAATAAAGCCAGCACAAACTGCAGAACTTGCAGCACATGCAGCCAATGTAATTTAGTTACATTAAAACAGTGCAGCTTCTCCCCTTGCAGTCCTGGAGCCATCAAAGCACAATGTAACTCAAAGTTTTTTCAAGGGATTGACATTTCTCTTCCCAGAATTGTGGAAACAGTTTTTAACACTCAGTGTTGGAGAGTCAAGCAGCAGAGTTCCCTGGACAAAGCTCATGATGCCTTGTTGCCATTTCATTGAATTGGGAGTATGGAGCTTTGCTGGTTTTTTTTATATTATTCACCAACGTGAATTTTACTCTGGGTAGAGTATAACAAACACGGTGTCTCAAGACCAAAGGGAGGAAGTAATGCTGATTTTCTGTCGCTGTTAACCATTTCTGATGCTGTATCCTGAACTGGTTATTTCTTTCAATCCTAAAAGCTTTCACTGTTCTTCTATGAGAACAAGTTCTTACTGTAAAAAGAGGATAATAAAACTAATCACTAAAACCTGAATAGAGGTAAAACTCATCAGCACATGCCCTGCTCATTCTGAAGTAAAAGTATAACAAAGAGAACATTTAAAACACCTCACCTTTACCACATCACAGTGTACAGATAAACTGAGCACTACCAGGGATGGGGCAGCCACAGTTTCTCTGGACAACCTCCCACAGTAAAGAATTTCACCACCTCACAGTAAAGAATTTCTTCCTAAAATCTAACCCTCTTCCAGTTTAAAACCATTGCCCCTCAGTCTATCCCCAGACTCCCTGATGCAGAAACCTGTCCATGTCTCCTGTAGCCCCTATTTAGGTGTTGGAAGTCTGCTCTAAGTGCTTCTGGAGCCATAAACATCCATTTTAGCCCTCCCAGGTGAGGCAGTGTGTGATCTGAAAAATTTTTTTTTGCCCCATGTTGGCCACTTAGATTACAGCTGACACCAGTGGGCCTGTCATGACACTTGGGAGCTCTCACTTGACATGGAAATTGTGAATTTTCTTATGAACTTGGGAACACATTGATCTGTTTGGTGTCCAGAAGGGTAATACATCATTTTCATCTCAAAGGGGAGCAGCCCCAAGTCCTTGACTGAGTCTTGAGTCCCAAATCCTTGACTGAGTTAGAAATCCAAAGTCATGCATCTCCCCACTGAAGACTCCCACATCAGGCTGGAGCATTAACCCTACAGCTCAAGCTTTCTAGTCCATGGCTTTCCAGGCAATTTAAATATATTCTCAAACCAAGGAATAACAGAGTATTTATTTCATGATTATCAAGCCCCTAATTAAACAGACATTATCACTCCACCAACAATTTAATGCTTTCAGCATGAGGTTATTTCAATTAAGAAAACAGCTCAGCTCTGGCTAAATAAATAAGTGATGTCACTCTTCATTCAGACCTCCAGATTCTTTGGAGTAAAAACTTCCCTTAGGAGAGCTTTTGGGACACGGTGGCTCCTCTGAGACTATTTACATCTCTCAATTTCTCTAATCTCTTCTTCCTTCCTTCCTCCTGTCTATTTCCTTCCCTTTCACTATAAACTGGCCAGTATTTAACTCTAATGCTTCCAGTCTGCCCAACATGCTTTTAGAATTGGGTGGTTGTTGGTTTGTTGTTTTGTTGGGGTTTTTTTATAACCAGAAATAAGGCTTAATTTAAGGTAATTACTTTCCCATTTGGAGAGTTTTGCTATTTGCAGGGCCTTATTTTTTTTCCCTAGTCAAATTAGCAGGAGAAGTTAGTTTTAAAAGCAATAGTTTTCTCCTAAAATTGTTCTTCAGATTAAGGGTAGCGTTCAAAACCAGAAACTTCTCACTCCTGTTGAATTTCTGCATGTCTAGAAACAAAAGTAGTGCTATCAGGAAATTATTGAGGATGGGAGGAAGAGGGCAAACAATGGCATAGACTTGCAGTGAAAATATGTGTGTATTTAAACCTGATCACCAATTAGTATGGGCTTCCAAATAAATTAATCTTCAAATCAGAGGTGTCCAGAGTCTTCCTAGGAGTCAAAAATGAGCCCATTGGAAAAGATACTTTTCTCTAGAACTGGTTTTTTTTTTTCAGTAACATCTCTAATATGGCATTGAGAACTCACAATCAGTCTAAGGATTGAACTTGCACTGGCAGTGGAACAACAGGACTTTGTGGAATGAAAAGTGTTAAAAAATGCAAATATTCAATGGACCATTGTCCACTGAGAGGAGTAAGTGAACAGGACATCCTTAGTGGGAAAACTGGCTGAATTTCAGAATCCCCTCAGACAAATCCCTGTCTCTATTTGAAGTGCTGTCTAACCTGGAAAGGATTTTAACTAGTATTTCATTATTTGGGGGGTTTGGAACCTCAAAGGGGCCACTGGATGTGTGCAACTGGTTTGTAGCACAGTCTGAGCTGGCAGTTTGCATGTGAGCAATGAACTCGGCCCACATCCAATTTACTTTTAAGCTACACAGCCCTCAAATCTATAATTCTGGTTTGGCCAGCAGTGCCATCACCCTGTATTTACTGAAAAACACCACTATTATTCTGAAGTATGTGTTACGTATAGACATGCCAAAGGACCTTGAATTTACTTGTATTTCTCTGCAAACTGTGGAAATATAAATTCTAATATATATTTAGAGTGCAGATAGAATGACACGGGGCAAAGGATATTCATGCAAACGTTTTCTATGGGTGGTCTTTAGGGAAATGACAGTTATGGTCAAACTTATTTGGACCTGGCTCTTCAGGGAGACCTCACACACAAGTCTGGTGAAAGGCTGCTCCACAAAACTTTTTTTAAAAATTAAAAAAAAAAAAAAAAAATTAAAAAAA